>QRDG01001477.1:0-428010 GCA_012064385.1 Puccinellia tenuiflora | reverse complement strand
CTCAATTAAAATGGTAATCTTTACTTTATGTTGCGATGGGAATAATATAATAAAGATAAGGCATCGGCGGAAGGCCAATCGTGGTGATTTGTTTGCTGTGTGGCCTAGGACCCGAGTTCTTTTTCGCTGATCCAAGACTGAGCGCACTAACCACATGTGGGAGTTCTATGGGCCTCCCGCAATCTATTACCGGATCCTCAAACTTGTCCAGGATGCCCACAAGTAGTTCGGGTGTTTCCATTTGCGCGCGTACAACGATGATGATGATGATGCGCAGGTAAGATGATGATGGATACGTGGTTACTTACGGTAGGGTTGCAGACCGTGCGTTAACCGCATGTGGAAGGAGGGGCAATCGTATGAGTGTTACCCTCCCGAAGCCGTTCACGCAACGGTTAGGCCCACCTCGAATCTTCGGCCGGACTCTCAAGGTGGATCAGACCTAGCTAGGTGGCTCCCTGGACTTGTTTGTAGAGAAGAGAAGTTGCGTCAAACGCTTCACCGGTACACCTCTAAGCGAGTGTTTCGATGTGTGTGGGTTCATTGGTGCATCCCTGCAGGGTTAAATCTTTTCGAAAAGCCGTGTCCGCGGTTATGGACGACTTGGTGAAATGCGCTGGCTAAAAAGATCATAGACAACTTGCACCTGATGATTATAACTTGACTAGTAAGATAGATTACTTGAATAATAACCCATAAAACTTGTCTACCGTGTGAGTTGCCCTGATTGCTTCCTCATGGGTGGGTGATCGAGGGAGTAATACTTGGGCGGGTTTTTGATGTGGTGAGTAGTATAGTTGGTTTCTTATGCGCTCTCTTACCTTGTCTCTTTAGACGAAAGTGGTAGCGTGTCTCTATAAGTTGTTAGTGCTGCTTGTCGCCGCCTCAATCGCTAACCCTCTTCCCCGGAATTCCAGCTTTGATATCTTGTGAGTATTACTTGCCAGTACTGTTTATAGTACTGACCCCTTCGGGGCTGCTATTCCAATGCAGCCAACAGGTTTGAAGTCTGACGACGTTAGCTTGGGAATCCCTCCGGCTTGGGCTGGGCTGGGATATGGTGCCTTCGTTTATCTTCAGGACTCTTAGTCCAATTTGTTTCTTGTCCGTAGCCGGACGCTACCCGCTTCCGTTGTTATTTTGGATCTTTGTATTGTATCTTTGCTCTTGACTCGGTGAGTCGTTGTGAATATATGTTCTTTGTGGGTTCAATCGAGAACTGTTGTAATGTTATCATAATTCCACCCGCATAACGTGTGTGTTGCGACGTGCACGTTATGCCTGGTGGGCGTCCTTTAGAATCGTTATTATGCGAATTTGGCTGGAACGCTCAAGTCTGCATAGTACCGATCTTGGGGCGTTACAACTTCTTTTTCGAGCTCTGATTAATTGTCCTTTTCAACTTATAAAAAATAGATAATCATGTCCTTGGTTAATCTAAATCTATGAGCACAACTAAGTGAGCACACGAGTCTACGACTGACCTATCGGAATCAATCCAATGTTACGACCGATTAATCAACCATGTCGTGTGCTGGCTATTTTGGCCGTCAGAAATGTCGCGCAGTAGTTATTTCTTCGAACGATGTCGCATTTTTCACCATTCCAATGAAAAGTGTCGCACAGGAGTTATTTGCCACACTGAATCTTCTGAATTTCTCATTTATTTTCCCTTATTTTAACCTTTATTCATACAATTTCAAGCTTACAAACTCTTACTACACCCAGCCAGTGCGATTACCATACAATTTCTCCCAAATTTCTCCTACAATTCCTCCCAAATTCGTGCCATTCCATACAATTTCAACATTACACCCACTGCGACTAACATACCCCCTACAAATGCCCAAATGCAAATGGGAATTTGTGCTTGATATCGAGCTTCCTAATCTTCTGGTTCAATCTGCTTAGCTCGTCAGCAACTCTGTATCAATGCGTGCTCCGCCCTCCGTCTCTTCTTCTGGAGCTCGCGTTGCGGCCGGGTCAAGGATCAAATGGATTGCTCAAGGATGTCGATCAATGAAAATTGTGAAATTGCCCCGATTCTTACCCCAATCGCGCTGGTGCACACGTAGAATGGACGATTCTTGTTCCTCGGTGTCTGCGATATCCTCCGACTAACGTCCATCCGGCACGCGGAGACGAAGATCGGCATCTCCGTGCGCGCCGGGATCTCCATCCGCGAGGTGGCGCGGGAGCTAGAAGAAGACATGGAGCTCGATTCGCGAACGCCCGGAGCCGAAGGGGAACTCACCGCGTCCGCGCACGTCACCTGTAGCTGTAGCACACGGCCGCGCCCTACCACCGTCGGCGGCGCTCCCCGTCGACGCCGCCCTCTCGGTCGCCAGCGCCCGGCTCCTAGCTGCCAACCTCTGCGCCCGGTTCCTAGCTCGCCGCCCACCTCTGCGCGTGGCCACCTCCAACCCCGCTTCGCTGATTCTTGCTCCCCGCTGCGAGCTCTGGGGGCGCCGTACGCCGCTTTTATCACAAACGCGGCGCCGGCAATGGTCGACGGGCTGCCATCAGTGTGTGCCCATTTGCTCAGTTTTTCCCTCAGGAACGGTCGACGGGGGGTCCCATAAGCAGTGGCTACAAGCCCGAGTCAACTACCTTGACCAGACGGAGATGGCAAGATTAACGGAATAAGTCTTTGCGCACAGACTAGGGGTAAAACTGAGGGCGTTTCGCAACAGAGGGCAAAACTGAGCACATCGACACAACTGATGGCAAAAGGATAATTTGACCTACATATATAGGCTACCACCCATTCCGTTAATGCGATGATCTTTTTTTTTTTGAATAGGGGAATGTCGTGGCCTCCATATCAATTGATGCACATAGTCATCTTTATTAAAGCATAAGCATCGCAGTATAAAAAACTCACTATTCACATATAGTCTACAAAAATCAACCACCGGAAAAGCAAAAACATGAGGTCTATATTCATCATGTAATCGATCACTAAACCGTCGGCCAGCCAAGTTGAAGGTATCATGTACTACCATCTCCATACGGTTGCACCCATACTCCATGTGCCCACACTAGTCCGTCGTCTATAGAAATGACCACTTCTATATGGATAAACTATATATAATGATAATAACTCTAGACTTGTACTGTACTGTTACTTGTTAATAAGAGGATGGCCGCATGCATCATTTGATGCAGAGGTTGGGGCCTTGCTCCTTTTTCTAAAAAAAAATCTAGACTTGTTAAAAACAAAATATTATTATGTCTATTCCGAATAGCCTAACTTAAAGCACATGCTCCAATCCTAATTTAACATTTAGTTTTTTAATCAATCCCTCGCAACATATTCGTTATACTAGTTGGAGTGATAAATTAAAAGAAATCTACACAACACGCAAAACAAGACGAGCTAAAGGAAGAGGAAGAAAAAGAAAAAGGTCTTGAATCGTCTCCTCTGACCTTCTTGTGAAGAAACCACATAAAAGTGTTCTTATTTTTAGATGGACGTTCAGCTTCCATGTATGCTTTCAAAGGAAAACTATATCCATTTATGAGATCGCTATACATAGATTTGACCGTAATCATCAAATGGAGGATATCAGTGTGCTGGTGATTCTTAGATGGATGGACCAATGGGGACACTTGTTTCATGCATACTCAGCATTCAGCAGACAGGTCAGTGCAAATTACGTATCAGTACCAATATTGTCGCCTCATGAGCAACATCTGGTCGCTGCACAAATCTGGCTGAGCTGGGAAAGTTGCCGAACCTCTGGACTCGAGCGGAATTGCCACAGAATGAAGAAGACATGCATTGCCGCTGTGCTACCGTTGGCTCTCCGACATCACGCAGAGCTGCATTCAGATCCCTCTCGTGATCGATCGTACATGGAGGCCAGGTAACACGCCGAGTACGTACATCGGTACATGGACACCGGAATCAACTAGAAAGAGATCAGATTTGCCAGCTCGTGGATCACGCATGATAATCAAGCTCGTGTTGCCAGGAGCACAGCTGAACGGAGCTGGCCCGCCGGGCACCACATGGATGGACGTAATATTCTCTGCGTCGCTCGAGACATTCGTCTGTTTTGTTTGTTCCATCGATCGATCAGTTCACCTCCAAGATATTGCTGTCGTTCTCGATCGCGAGAAGTGATCACGAGAGCATAGTCGGCTAGCGGCATCAGGTTCTCGTGCTCCAGCAAGAAATGGCGCCGCCTTGTTCTCTTCCTCGCTTGCTGACAAGCTCCTGCTGGGGTTAGAGTAGACGACAGGTGTGAGGTGTGAGCCGACCTTGCCCTTGTTTTGTCCGAGAAGATGGAGCCAGAGGAGTGTGAGTGTCCAGTAGCTCTCCGGTCCGCTCCCATGTATTCTCGTTGGCTGCTTTCCATGATTGTTGGAGCCATTCCTGTTTTGTTGGTAGCTGGTCCTGCCAGGCTAGCTCATTGGATCCCTCCCTCACTACAGGAATGACGCGCTACGCCGACGGCTTTTTGTCGGGACCGTCGGTGTAGGGCCCGAGCTGGGCTGCTCAGACTAACCGTCGACGTACAGGGCTACGCCGACAGCAAAGCCGTCGGCATAGCTATGTTTTTTTTCTATTTTTCATTTAATATAGAATAATTCATATCTTTAAATCCGCAAATCGAAATTTAACAAATAAAATGTCTAAATCGATTAGAAAAATGAGAGGAATCCAAATATGACAACTATATCATCTTTTGCATCACAAAAACTCATTTAACTAGGCGAAATTACTTTCGGAAAATCGGCATAAACTCATTTAACTAGGCGAAATTAGGTAGAAATCAAGAAAAATCCTAATACTTGGGACTATCCATCAAGTGTGGATTACTCTTTGTGAAAATTAGATAGGTGCCATTTTGCACCATATTTGTTGTACTTGGTTCACAAAAAAATCATTTGCGCCACTTAGAAAAAGGAAAATGATATTTATAAAAAGAATTTGAAAAATCCCTTCGGAACCATTGTTTCCTATACCAAGATACACCTATTTTTTGAATATGAGAACTTTATCACAAACTATGCCGTGCGAATAGTCATAACTTGGTCATTTGGCTTGAAACTTAAAGATGTTTATACATGATAGACCTTTTTGTGAAGATTTTTTTGAACAATTTTTCAAAAATCAAGTTTATCATTTTTCATAGCAACTAGTACACATAAAAGGATTCATGCTAGAGGATATCTTTTTTTGAGGGTTTTTTCAGTTTATTTGATTTTTCAAAAAAGGTCAAAATGGCCACCATGACTATTCATCGAAAGTGGTCAAATTTTATAAAACTATCGATGTATCGAAAGTTATTTTTGCCACTTAGAAAAAGGAAAATTATATTTATAAAAATAATTTGAAAAATCCCTTCGGAACCACTGTTTCCTATATCAAGATACACCTATTTTTTAAATATGAGAACTTTATCACAAACTATGCCGTGGGAATATTCATAAATAGGAGACGCTGCCAAAGGGTCACTGCATTCCTACTAATGTAGCACAAGTAAGGAAGGTGATCCGAGACTTTGGTCTAGATTACATAAAGATACACGCATGCGTTAATGATTGTGTGCTATTCCGTAATGAGCATGCTGATGTTCAAGAATGCCCTGTCTGTCATGCGTCTCAATGGAAATCTAGGCCTACCTTAGACAAAGACGATTCATCGAGCCGCAAATCAAAGAAGCCAGTGCCACAGAAAGTTATATGGTATATCCCACTCGTTAAAAGACTGCAAAGGTTGTACATGACAGAACATATGTCATCTGATATGAAATGGCATAAGGAGAAACGTAAAGATGATGGCGTAATGAGGCATCCTGCTGATTCGAAGGCCTGGAAGCACATTGATGAAAAATATAGTGACAAAGATTTCACAAAGGATGCTCGCAGTGTTCGGCTTGGCCTTGCTTCGGATGGATTCAACCCCTTTGGGCTCATGAGTATATCACACACTACATGGCCTGTCATTCTGATCCCATATAACTTGCCACCCTGGATGTGTATGAAGCAACAGAATTGGATAATGTCAATGATTATTCCAGGACCAAAGTCAGCAGGAAATAATATTGATGTGTACTTGCAGCCTTCGATTGATGAACTGATAGTTTTATGGGAGGATGGTGCCGAAACATATTATGCTGCAACTAAACGAAATTTTAGATTGTATGCATGCTAGTTGTGGACCATCAATGACTACCCAGCTTACGCAATGCTGAGTGGTTGGAGCACAAAAGGCAAGCTAGCATACCCTTATTGCCACAGGCACACAGATTTTATATGGCTCAAGTATGGTAGAAAGCATTGCTACATGGGACACAGACGTTTTCTGTGGAAAAAACACAAATGGCGTCGAAACAAGTGTATGTTCGACAACAAGACAGATTATAGAGAAGCTCCGGAGCCCCTTACAGGCATACAAGTACTAGAGCAGCTTGATAGCATTCAGCATGCACCATTTGGGCGGTCAAATAAGAGAAAGCGACCGGAAACCGATATCTGGCACAACTGGCGGAAGAAAAGTGTGTTTTTCCAGCTCCCATATTGGAGGCACCTGCTCGTTAGGCACAATTTGGATGTTATGCACATCAAGAAGAACATTTGTGACAGCATTGTGGGGACTTTGCTTGAGATGGATGGGAAATCAAAGGATGGTATGAAGGCTCATATTGATTTGGAGGACTTGAAAATTAGGAAGGATCAGCATGCAAAGCCGGCCGGTAAGCATAAGTACACAATGAAGAAAGGCTTGTATGCTTTAAAAAAGGAAGAGAAGATGATGCTCCTCAGGTTTCTGCAGAGCATACGGATGCCTGATGGCTATGCTTCACACATTAAGCGATGTGTGGACCTCGGGCAGTGCAAGTTTAGTGGACTCAAAACTCATGACTGCCATGTTATATTACAGAAACTTCTTCCTATTGCGTTGTGCAAGCTTCTGCCAGAGAATGTCCTTATCCCATTGCTTCAGCTGAGTAAATTCTTTTCTGATTTATGCTCCAAGGAGTTAAGGGATGAAGATTTGGAGAATTTGGGCAACCAAATTCCAGAAATTCTATGTCAGCTCGAGATGATCTATCCACCAGCTTTCTTTGATATTATGATGCATCTCCCAATTCATCTAGCTCGAGAAGCATGGTTGGCAGGGCCTGTACAATACAGATGGATGTATCCGGTTGAGCGATACCTGCGTACGCTGAAGGGATATGTGCGTAACAAGGCTCACCCTGAAGGTTCGATTGCAGAGGGGTACATACTAGAAGAGTGCATGACGTTTTGCAGTCGATTCGTTCAAGGCATGCCTACAAAACTAAGTCAGTCCGAACGCCATGCAGATGGAGCTACAGATAAACCACCAATACGGATTAGCATAATGAGCACAGTTGATTACTCCAAGAAAGGTTTTGTCTGTGAATCACTCTCTTTGGATGATATTAATCAAATGAGGCACAACATAATAACAAACTGCGAGCAAACCGAGCCATGGATTAAGTAAGGATACTTATGTATTTGTTTCATATCATGATATGCATTAATACTTTGGTGATGAAGTAACCATCATTTCTCTTTTAAGGGAACATATTCAGGATCTCACAAGGAACAATTGTCCTAATCCTAAAAAGAAACACAACGAAGAGTTTGTTGGCTGGTTCGAGAGACGGGTAAGTTACTTTAACATTTTCACAAATGTTCCTCCTAATAAAAAAACATTTGTGTTCATTACATTCATACATATTCTATTCGATGAAACAGATCACACAACTCCATAAAGATGGGAAGGTCAGCAATCTGTTGTATGCACTAGCTAAAGGGCCTGATCACATTGCTCGTGTGTACAACCGTGCAGTACTGAATGGATATTACTTTCGGAATTCCTATATAGAGGAGGACTTGAGTACCCAAAATAGTGGTGTCGTAGTCAATGTCCAAGAAAGCACTGGCAGTACTGATTATTATGGGGTGATAAAGAAAATCATATTTCTTGACTTTCCTCCTGATAAGGAGGTTGTTCTATTGCAGTGTGACTGGTTCGACGTGCCTTCTGCCAATAGAAATCGGAGTAAGGGGTATAAGAAGGACAGATATGGAATTGTTGACCTTGACACTACTATACACCGATTCAAGGCAGACCCTTACATTCTAGGCATCCAAGCTGAACAGGTTTTCTATGTGAGAGATGTGAAGAACCCTAATTGGGCAAGTGCTATTAAAATGAATCCACGCAATTTGTTTGCTCCTTCTGTTTTAAATGGTGCAAACCTTGATGATGATGCTGCAGAAGGAAATGAAGGTGGTGACGCAGATGTACAGGATGTCGTCGATGCAGGAATTACAGTTCCAGAATTCAAAGTAACTGACGAGATCACTAGTTGGTGCAGAAACGATGATGAAGGAACCAGCGTTGATGTTTCAGTCATAGAAAGTATAAGACCTATTGAGTTTGACGAAGATCAAGTCGAATATGATGATGATTCGGATGATGATGAGGCTTACGTAAATGATGACCATGTTGCTCCTTTCGGACAAGATGAAGTCGATGATGACCCAGGATTCTTTGTGTAGGTTGTCTCTGCACTGTTTGTCTTAGATGTTTTGCCATGATCAGGGACACATTTATGTGCTTGAATCATCGTGTAATAATATAATTTTTAGTTTAGATTCTCCAAAGTATGAGTGTTTAGTAATTATGAATTTCGATGCTAAATGTGGAAGTGAAATTGCGTCTTATATGAGTTCTTGATTGATTATTCAGTACTGTCACTTGTTGCAACATAAGTAAATGGTAAGTGCTTCAGAATTTCAGTACTGTCACTTGACTGGCTGACGTGTCGCGCCGTTAACACCGATAGTGGGGCCTACTGTCCCGTTCCTGTCTAAATCCCGTCCCGTTCCTGTGTAAATCCCATCCCCTTCACTCACCACTCCACCCACTCGCTCACTCGTCCCGACCGCCGCACTCGACCTCGCCGGCGGAGGAGCCATCGCCGTCCGCAGCCGTCGCCGAGCCGCCTCCGACCGCCTCCATCCCTAGCCTCCGAGATGCGGACGGGGTAAGACTCCATCCCTAAGCTCAATCCCTTGCCTGCACCTCTATGCTCCATCCGTAGCCTCCATCACTAGGCCTCCATCGAGCTTGTCGGCGGAGGTCGGCTTGGATATCGATTAGGTAAGGTTTTCCAATCGTGAGTTAGTGGTTAGGGTTTCCGATGGTGAGGATGTTGATTTGGGTTTGGATTAGGTTAGGTTTTAGGATGTGATGCAATGCAATGCACCTTTTTGTATGGTGAGTTAGGTGGTGACTTGTAATGAGTTTGCATTTTTTCTTTCATGTTTTGCTAGGCCGGAAATGGAGCCAGAGGTGCCACTGATCGTGCTTGATCCCTCGGATAGTGAGCCTCTTTCTCCAAAGAGTGAGCATCTTTCTCCAGAGAGTGACCCTCCTTCTCCGGGCAGTGATCCTTCAGAGAGTGATTCGTCTTCGGAGAGTGATTGTTCTTCCGAAGATTCATTCTTTGACTTGACAATCCGAGGTACTATTTTCCCTTAACGCATTGTACTTGTATTTACATTGCACTTGTGTTAACACATGGTTGTGCTGAAATGTAGGTCCAGGTGTTATGGGAGGTGACATCTTGGATGATTTCTGCGTGTTTGCCAACCAAGTGGAATTGGCTGCTGATGAAGTTGTTGTTCTAAAGAACATCTGTGCTGAACAGGAACCAAAGATACCACTGTATGTTTGCAAAATGCAGATGACTAACATTGTTGAGGGCAAAGGCAAAATGGTAAGTGGTACCACCTCCTCTCTTTTGCTATTTGTTTGCTAAGTTCAGTTGGATCATGTTACTTGACTTGCAATTGAACATAGAGTGACTGCAATTTGACATAGAAATTCACAGCTTGTTATCTTTTTTTGTGTTTGCCATTTCTTTGCATAGAATTTGACAGAGCAATTTAACATAGAATTTTGTTTGCCATTTCTTTGCAGTATTTCAACAAAGACTTCACCAACATGTACCTCAGAAGCCACCTTTCAACAAATCCGAGACCCATAGTTGTCCACTTTCTCAAAAACCAGGAGAGTGAGGAAGTGAAGATGAAGATTGCTAAGGGCACAAAGCATGCCATCATGACCTCAAACTGGATGACTGTAGTGGAGGGTGCCAAATTAGTGTATGGTGCTATTGTGATGTTCTGGATTCGGCGCTCCACACTCAATGGTTTCAAGGTGTTTGTGGACAAGCTTCAGCCAGGTGCATTTGGACTTGGGACCAAGAAGCATATGCGCCTGTTAAAAGCTCAGGGTTTGATTTAGAACTGGGAATGAACAGGCCTGCTAGATAGTAGCTTATTATTATGTAATGAATGTGTTGGTTGTAGTCCTGGGTAGCGGAGCTAGAACTCTGGTCTTAGAAAAACATGTTGAAAGTGTTTTTGGCCTATATGTCTCACCGGTGGTAGTGCGGCCTGGGCGGGGAGCTGTAAAAGAGATAAAACTATGTATGCTGGTTGTGGTTTCAATGAAACCGGGGCGAGGCCCTTTTTATCTAAAAAAATTATGTAATGAATTGTTGTCCTAGGAAAATGGCAATATTGATCAAGGGCCACGGCCCAGGAGGCCCGTTAAGCTACGTAATGAACTTTCTCGTTGCAAAAAACTTGTTCATTTTCGCAGCAGCAGGTGATTGTTGCAATATGGTCAACCTATTACGAGACGTCCCAAATTGTCGCAGTAAACAATAGTTATTACCGCAGGAAAAAATTGAGGCGAAAAACGTATGATATGGCCACATGAAGAGATTTGGTTGCAATAGTTAGACAATTTTTTGCAACAATATTTGCAACTAACGCAACAACACACAAATGTTGCAATATATGACTGAATATTACCACAAATACTTATTATGTTGAAAGACCTAGCCTCTAAGGCAACAAAATGACGGCCTCGCGCAACGGAGCTTCTTTGTGGCAAAATCGATTGTATTCCAACCGCGATGTAGTTCGTTGCAATAGGAGGCCTCTACCGCAACAAAATGATAATTTATCGCGACCTAAAATATTCATGGTAATATGACCGACCTATTACCACAACCGGAGATTTTGTGGTAACATTGGATTATATTGCAACGAAAAATAGACGTAGCGATAGATTTTGTGGCAATAGACCCGATTTCTTGTAGTGTCATTTAGCTTAAACTTATAAATGTTTATACATGATAGACCTTTTTGTGAAGTTTTTTTTGAACAATTTTTCAAAAATCAAGTTTATAATTTTTCATAGCAACTAGTATACATAAAAGGACTCCATGCCAGCGCATATCTTTTTTTGAGGGTTTTTTCACTTTATTTTTTTTCAAAAAACGGTCAAAATGGCCACCATGACTATTCATCGAAAGTGGTCAAATTTTATAAAACTATCAATGTTTCTGAGATATAACCACTAGTTGTGTACCTTAAAATGATTTTAAAAAATTCCATACCAAACTATCAAACACTTGTAGTTCAAATTTGGATTACTTTCTGAAAATCAGCATAAACTCATTTAACTAGGCGAAATTAGGTAGAAATCAAGAAAATTCCTAATACTTGGAGACGATCCATCAAATGTAGACTACTCTTTGTGAAAATTAGATGGGTGCCATTTTGCACCATATTTGTTGTACTTGGTTCACAAAAAAAGTCATTTTTGCCACTTAGAAAAAGGAAAATTATATTTATAACAATAATTTGAAAAATCCCTTCGGAACCACTGTTTCCTATACCAAGATACACCTATTTGTTAAATATGAGAACTTTATCACAAAATATGCCGTGGGAATATTCATAACTTGGTCATTTAGCTTGAAACTTATAAATGTTTATACATGATAGACCTTTTTGTAAAGTTTTTTTTTGAACAATTTGTCAAAAATCAAGTTTATCATTTTTCATAGCAACTAGTACACATAAAAGGACTCCATAACATCTCATTTAGCTTGAAACTTATAAATGTTTATACATGATAGACCTTTTTGTGAGGTTTTTTTGAACAATTTGTCAAAAATCAAGTTTATCATTTTTCTTAGCAACTAGTTCACGAAGCTCTGTTAATAATTTATTATCATACCACAAGATCACTTGATCCTATTTAGGACATCGTCTACGTTTTGCTATTGATCAACTTGACCCAAATCTTTTCATTTTGTCTTGATCAACCTCATATATTTTCTTCTCTTTTCATTATGATGATGTATTGAAAGTATGAATATTCACACAATCTTGTTCTTCAAGATATGCTAGATATAGACTCAACTATCTCATGACCATTTTTTGGATCACAACTTTCACATTGGTCATCACTTGATCTGTCACAATCTCTTGAGATACATAACGAGTTCTTAACTTGATACTATGACCCACGCCAAGGTAAATTATGACTCATGCATGAGTCCATCATGACCTCGACATAGAGACATATCGTAAACTCTTCTCTTGTAATAATCTTCTCAAGATCTTGATCCTCCATGGCTTAACTCATAGCTAGAGTAATACAACCTTTGAGTTTCACACAAGAGCTTCATCTTCTTCATTCAACCTTGAATCTAACAATGGTTTTCAAGCATTGCCTCCGATAAAACGTTCAAGTATATCTCAATGCAAACATTAGTTTATAGGGATTATCATTAATTATCAAAACAACACACGGGGCTCCATTCACTTTCACCCTACCCCTTAGCATATGATTCATAACTTGATATACTTGACATTGTTTCGTAATTATAAGTTTCACAATAAAATTTTGATAAATACAGATTTTTAACATAATGATAACATTTGGTTACTTTTTTTCTCTATAATTGTGCATGTATGTAACATTTTTTCTTTCCTTATGCCTTGATAACTTATATATACTATATTGGTAATAAACTAATTATCATGATGATTGCTTGTAATGTTTGCTCTTTCTAACTCAGGTTGGTGATATTTAGTTTTAATATAATTGTGCCAGAATAGGCATTTTTTTCTTTCTTTTTTGTGTTTCATAAATGCTACATTTTTTTTGCCTTTGGCATCCTTTACTTTTATTTCGACTATTTTTTCAAATGGATGTTATCCAGAAGTAGGGAAGGAGCTTGCGACAGTAGCCATCGGCAACATACAAAGAACACACATTTTCTACACGATAGTGAATATGATGGTACACCACTTGACTTTTGCTTTTTATTACATTTTTCTCATATGTTGATCTTTTTGAAAGGTCCTGCTACATGTCAAGAGTTGGCAATTTTCTACATGTTTTATGTCAATATTTTATATATTTTTCTTTAATGAAACTTTTGTGTTTAGCTTTTATTTGTCTTGAAAAAAATTGCGCATGATCTGCTTGCAATTTATACAGCCCACCTCATTTTTGAAATTTTCTTGTACAAAAAATTTCCCTTTTCAACCTATAATTACATAGCTTTTTTTTACTATTTGTCTTTTTTGTCCTCAATGGCAATAGTGGAATAGTGAAAAATATTATTCTATCCTTGTAGAAATTGGTATTTATTTGCTATTGAAAGTGTTTTTCTATGTCCCACCCATTTTATTTTTCACTAAAGATCAACTGCTCCAAAAGGGAATTTCTGAATCCAGGCAACAGACTAACATGGCTTTGGCGGGAAAGGTAATTGCACGCGGGAGGAAGAAAAGACGGGAAAGGTAACTGCACGTAGGAGGAAGAAAAGACGGGAAAGGGGAAAAAACAGACACGCGGGAAGGTTCCTAGCCGTTTTGAGTTTTTTGCCAAAATGGAAAAGTTCAATTTTCTTTTTCTGAAAAAAAAAACTCCTGATCTGAAAGTGACCACGTGAAAGTGAATGGGTTGTCGACAGCCAATTAGCCCCGCCCCATTTAAGTATTGTCACGAGATCACCAGTCAAGTGTAATTAAAACGTAAATAAATAGGGATGGACTACTCATGCATGGCATATCTCCTTCTTCTTAGCTTCTTGTCATCTCACCAATTGAAAACTGGATGTGCTTTTCTGGAACTGATGGTTCTTTCTGTAAGGCCATGTACAACGCGGCCTCTTAACGAGACGCTAGGGAATATGATCCCAGCAGTCACAGCTGATTCCTGATCGATCATAGGAACTTAGATTATGTTGACGCCAAATGTTACGTCCGCTAGCGTCCCACAGGCGCTTAGGTTTATAATTGATGGTAATAATTATTTTTTGGCTACTTAAGCGCCTCTGTAAGACTGTAGAGGCTAGCGTTGTACATGTCCTAGGTGCGCTGATTAGGGAAGATGTTGCAGCCGTAGTTGGGTGGTTCTAGTCTAGTTGGTTTTTTTCATGTGCGTTTCTTGGCAAGATACCTATGTGGGATGATTGTTTAATTTCATGTCGCAATGAAATTAATTGGGGGCTTTTTTAGGCCCCTTAATTCAGAGAAAATACTCATTCATTCCAACAAGTCAGCAACACCTTGCCGGACTACGTACAGTTAATTTCCATGCATATAATTACCATCTTCATGGCTCATCAACAGATAGTACTACACGGGACGCAAGTGCAGAGGCCGAGCCCGGAGGCGCGATCGAGGAAGAAGATCCGGGAAACGTAGAGAGCTAGATAGCGGAAGCGCCATTGGCGCGCTAGTTAGCTACTGATCCCCTTGCTCGGCGCCGCAGTTCCTCGTGGCCTGCAGCACCGCCCGCCTCACGACTTCCTCATCCACATTCTCCACCTGGGTCTGCATCAGATCAAATTCGTGCATGCAAAGAAACAAGAATCAGCAATGATAATATAGTGATTACGGACTATGGGCAGATATCTATGGATCGAAGATCTTGATCTGCTTCAGTACTGTTGGGTTCTATAGGTGATTGGGTTAATGATTGAAGATGCATTGTCACATACCTCTCCTCCCACCGCCTCGAGGCGGAACGTATCGGCGCAAGACGCCGTGGCCTGGAGCACGGTGAGGCCCAGCTCCTCGAACGCTTCCAGCACGGCGACGAGCAGCCCGGGGCAGCTCTTGTCGGAGGACACGTTCACCAGGAACCCGTGATCTAGGGTTTCCACACTCACCTGCACATATACAATTATTGATTGAATCAATAACTAACCTTGCATCATACTCCAGCTAGTACTACTATATGCAAGTACAGTACAGTCCCATCTACTACTACCATATGCAAGTACAGTACATGCCGTAGGCCTCTTAACTTAATATAGGGGGTGGCTAGCTGTATGTACCGTTGGGAAAGAGTTCTGCTGTTCGTGTGAGTGCGTGTCTTCCTCGCGCGCGATCTCCTGATTGAGCCTCACGACCTTCTGCTTCAGCTCCTTGATGTACTCCGACGCGTCCATGATTATGGAACTACCGCTCAGCTGTTGTGTGTATCAGCAATTCAGCATGCACAGCAAACAAAAACATACATCAAATTAAATAGCTAGGACAATTTTTTGCACAGATTTATTCGATATCCTTAATTTGAGGAGTACATAAATAAGTAGTTTAGACTTTAGACTAGGTGACACGCCCTTCTTTACTACAAACATATACTACTCGGCAAATCTTGGAGATGGATCGAAATGTGCCTCGAATAGCACAGGGAGAGCAGATTAAGGTGATTCGAATGAGATCAGCATAAGAACACACGAAGGATGGCACAGGGAAAAGCAAGATCGATCGAAGAAACATTGTTTACCGCGTTGGAGTGAGTGATGGAGCGCAGGATCTCCATCTTCTCGCGTAGAGCAGCCGCTTTCTTGCGTTCCCTCGACATTATCTCTCTCTGCCTTCCTGTGGAATTACTCGATCCTCAACCTACTAAGTATATCACGTCGCACTTCAAATGGAGAGAGAGTGAGAGAGAATCTAGAGAGAGAGCGCTGCTTGAAGGGGAGGGGATCAGGATGAAGAAGCTCCGAACGGGGCGCACGCTCCTATATAGAGATCTCCTGAGGTCGATGCTCACGTGACCTTATTTCGATTTAGGGGAATTCAATGGATGATGGGATGACGAGAGATTCGATTCTGCATAGGTTCAAAATGCAGTTTGGCTCTTTCTCCAGCTCTTCTTTCCTCTCCGTGCATAATGCTGCCGAGAAATACAAATACACGCATGTAGGATCAGCCTGCCACATAGTGTACTGTCAGTTGCTGCGCACAGTGTGTGTGTTTCTTGCATGTGAATGCATGCATGCAATACTTAACTAACGGGCAACCATTATCTGTTCGGTCTTGCTTTACAAATTAACCACGGAGAAGTCTTTTTTTTCCCAGGTTTTGCTCCTTCACACACAACCTGACAATGTCATGTTGAGAACCGTCCCATCTAAACATCGAGATTTATGCGAGAAAAAAAAAACTAAAAAGAATGGGAAAGCTTATTCGGATGGATGACAATATGACGATCGAGGAAATAACTAGTATTTATAAGCCGACCGAGTCATAACCACTCCCCTTTTTTCCATAAAGAGATTCCTTGACACCTTTGATCGAAGCAAAGTTAGCCGGTGAATTGCACCCCACACATATAGGGTCGATCAACAAGCTATATGTAGATCTAGAAAATACAAGCCATATTCATTCCGTGGTATCGTGAAAATAAATACATGATAGATTAGTAATAGGCTGGGAAGGGTTCGTGAAGACGTCAGCTATTTATTCTTAAGTCGGAAGAGTTCCCTCCTTTGATTGTTTGCATGGATGAAGAAAAAGACAGACTTTAACATCATGAACATATCAACATTTCTGAACACTCAAACTCTACATCATTTAGCTGTCAAACCATAAACTCGATAAACGATTCGTCTTCACTGTGAACTTTTTTATGGAAAGAGTTTCGAAATTAGAATCCATGTTGGAATGTTTCATTTTTTCTCCTTCAAAGTTTTTTTTCGAAATGGGGCTGACCCCGGCCTCTGCATCAAAGTGATGCATACGGCCTCTTTATTTCATTATTTTGAAGTTATCGTACCACAAGTTACAATTCAAGGATCACACTGGGTCGAAACATGTATCAGCCAGTGAAAGATTTCTCCTTCAAAGTTAACACTCGATTATTTATCTGGTTTCCATAGTACTCATACAAAAAGGAACATGTTGTACCTTGTTACAAAATAAGCCGAAAATTAGTGCATTTTTAAGAGGATCTTTTTTCTAGTCAAGGTATACCCAAGTGTGATCTACTTTTGAGGCCCTAGTCGGTGTAAACGGATTTTTTAGGAGACGATCGCTCTCATGAACATCTCATTTCTCAAAACGGGTAAAACGTAGAGCACCGAGCAGCCTAAAACGACTAGGTTGTGGATGGAAGACAAGCCTCCCGTAGAGTTACAAGAGGGACGGTAGTGGGTCGTGACGAGCTACCGTGAAGGTGCTCAAAACAAGGTTCAACGTATCGGATGCCGGCCTAATATTGGCTCTTCTTAGGCATGTATATTGGGTGATATATTGGACGATGTGTACGTAGTTATATCGAAGAAAACATGTTTCATTTTTTTTCCTTTTGGAAAACATGCATTTTCCGTACAAAAAAAGAATGATGTAGTCCATGAGCATAAAAATATATGATTCCAATTTAAATAATTTTGTAGTTAAAAATAAAGTAATGAAGACTCATAAAATTATTTCTCTCGCATAAAAAAGTACATTGTGTGTGTGTGTGTGTGTGTGTGTGTGTGTGTGTGTGTGTGTGTGTGTGTGTGTGTGTGTGTATAGAACATTATGCGTGAGTTTGACAAATTGATGAAGTTAGAACTACTTTTATTGTTATTATTCTTTCAAAAAAGAATCATCATCATCTATGCATCGGCCTATTTGTATGGACATATCAGGTCAAATATCGGCCATGTTGATAGATATATTGGTTTGTATGTGTGAAGACGGTATTTTCAAAATTATATATTAGATCAATATCGATAGAACCCCAATAGTAACATACCGGTTGACATAAAAGCTTGGCTCGAAGATCGTGGTGTGAAGACGTGGGAGGCCAAGTAGGTCCCCTCGAACACCATGCAGGTAAACGGATTGTGAGGGTGCTCGCAATGCGGTGAGTCATAATGTATCTTATTATGCCAGCAAGGATCAAATATGCCTTGTCTTCCTAATTAAAGATGAGAGAGAATAAGATTGTATCATAATTGCAATACGGCTCTTGTTCGTAAACCCAATGTAAACTATTGTTACTTCAGCGAGAACCTGCCCGCTTGCCATAGTCGTGCACTGTAGGTGAATTGAAATCGGTGGTCAGGTACCGACAGTGTGGATAACACCCCCCCCCCCCCCCCCCCCAAACATATCAACACCACGTGTCGTTCTTGTCACGTGGGCAGAACAGAAATCCCGAAGATTGTCGAACTCCGTGCAACATCCAGAAGTGTAAAGCATTATAATCTCACCGAGCTTCCCTTATACATCGATGAGAGGAAAAGAGACGGGTGCCATGACGCAATGCAGCCAAGTTCCTGTAAGGCAGCAAGATGAGGAGTGAGCAATTTCTGTTGTTGCCTTGGCTCAGGTCACATCTAAAGACAGCCACGAGAGTGTCGTAGCAGTTAGGTGTTTTACGTGCAGGGTCAGTCCATCCGAGAACAGGGCGAACGCCCTGGGCCCGATAGGAGAAGGTCCCAAATAATAAATATATCAGTAAACAAGGTTCTATTATAAAACATGTTCAATATATTTTAAAATAAATAAAATTCTCAGTTTTTAGGAGATGGTCCGTAGCATTAAACATGCACCATGTAGGAGCAAATATATCAGATCGACGATAGCAGGTTCATTAGGTCGTACTGGAATTTATGCTAACAAGATTTTCATGTCAGTTTCATACATTAGATTATATTTTAGAAACTGGATGGGACCAATCGTATAAGCTAGATAGTAAAACACAACACTGCGGCCAACAAAATAATTAAATTGTATGTCTACATAGTAGAATCCGCACAATTTTATGTATGTTGATTATAACTATAAGTAATCTATTGAAATATAGATGACATGCACAAAATTTTAACTTATTAATAAGCACATCTAACTTATATGACACATTTACCCAGTAAAATTTAATCATGACATTATTTTTTTTAGAAGTTTCAATAAATATGTTACCAAATCGCATACTAGAAAACACCATTAAGATATTTTTTATGTCGTAATCTTTAAATATAGCGATGGATATTCCGAAGTTGTAAATTGAGTCAGATACAATATGCTAGCTGGTACATCACGCGGAGTGCCAGTTCTTTTGGCAGCTTAAAAAGGAGAAGCTAGGGAGGGGCAGCTTATTTTTTAAGCTGCCAAAAGAACTGGGCCTAAACCAATCTAGCGGACTATGCATAGGGAAGATGAGAGAGAAAAAGAAGCGGACATGTACGATGACAATTATTACGTGATCTGGTGAGATGGTAAAACAATAAATAACTGGATCGATCATCATAAACCATCACCTATTTCATAAACATAATTCAAGAAGAAAGTTTTGTTCTAGACTACAATGTAACTTTAGCAAAAACAAGTTTTTCTTGAAGATATTCATTACAACCGTATAACAAGGAACACTACAACTAAATTTTAACAACATTCATATATGGTCAATATTGTAAATATATAATAGAAAATTATAGTCATTAATACTATAGTATGCAAAAATAAATTTTAAAAATATAAAATTTTAGTACATAATAAAATATTTATTTCGTCCTGGGCCTAATTTGTGATTAGACTGGCACTGATTATGCGCAAAAGCATGAGACTCCATCCCAGAATCACCCGAAGATGTGTTATGAGATTGATATGATGCACATGTATCTTTTTTTGTAATGTTGAACTGGAGGGTACAAGATTTGGTTCATATAAACTGCGAGCGCACTAAATCGAGTAAAGGTCTTCATCTACGAATATAATTAAAAATCAGTTTTTAATGCGCTTATGATAATATTTTGTTTTTTTTCATTTATACTTAGTAGCTGGAAAATAAATGGAATGTATGCTTAGCAGTACACTTATGTTTTCATTTCATGTAAGGTAGTACAAGTACCAAAGAAAAATTCTTTTGCACGTCACACACACGGACACACCGCCAGGGCTTCCACTTCTTTATCCTCATAATTTTCACGGTAATATACAAGATTGCCACTTAAGTAGACCAGTTGTAGTGTTGTTCGCAAGCATCAATCGGGAACAAGCGCCGTCTATTCGTTTAGCCAAAAGCTAGAGTGAGTATAGGCGTCAACCTCTTTTTGTGGGAATAAAAAACATTAAACCAGATGGATTTAGCTGAAAGTGGACAGGTTGGAATATGCCCAGCAGTACGTGTACGTTGTAGGCTAGCTTGCTGGCTGCCATTGCCATCCATCCATCCATGGCGGCATACATGGCACGGGTCGCATGGCCCTTTCCCCGCTCGTCGACGCACGGGTGGCGCGGCTCTTCCTCGGCGCTCGATCGATTGCAGCTATAGCTAGCGGCCACCACCGCTAACATGGCATGTACGCAGCGTACATTCACGCGTAGAGTCCGGCTCCAACTCACCATATTCTGTATGGCTATCGCTTCGATTTTGTAGTTTGTACACTGGAGACACACATGCGCGCGTCGTATTTACGCTCTCGCATGTTCGGTGGCGTGTAGATTTGGGCTCCCTGCTTCCCCTTCCTACGGCAACAACGCGGCGTGGTGTGGTATGGTCGAAGGGAATCTCCGGCCGGCTCGTGAGGTGGGGGCGCTGTCAAAGGATGGATCGTCGTTGCGGCGTCGCCGCCGCCGGTGTGTCGACGACGGCATGCATCCGTTGCATGCTAGGACGAGCTAGCGAGAGCTGTCGGAATTCCATGCGTGTATCCGGGGGAAGATCGGCCGGGCTTGCATGAATGGCGATCGAGATGTCTTGTAGTTTAATTCCACTAGTGTACTGGGTCTCTTGGTCGCCTACTGGGTCGTGATCACTTGGGGGTTTGGTTGGAGATATACTACTCTACTATTAATTCAAGCTTGGCGCGTGCATAGACCACGGACCACGGTCTCCGTAGGAACTGACCAAGGACCACGGTCATACTTGGAGTATACTAGGATTATCACGGCCGCCCTGTGAACAGTCCATTTCCAATCTCCCACTGGCGACTACACGTCAAGTTAATTACAGCCTGTAGCTAGGGTTTATGTTAGCGTAAAGGACATGTTTATAGGGATATAAGTTATGGCCGGAGGCAAGAGTAGCAAGACATGACGCCCAACATCAGGCTTTGTGGCTGCTTGTGAGCTTCCTTATATGGTTTGGCCTGCCTTTCTATCGGGGCAAAAAGAAGCATTCGAGGACATCTACCTCTCTTCTTCTTAATTTGCTCCATGATAGCACTATTGAGCATCTGTAGGCAGTGTCTGTAGGCAATCCCTTGCCATGCCGAGACGAGACAGATTCAGATCGAAAGCCATAGATAGGGCCTCTCGCTGCAAAAGCTACTGCATCCACAGACTCGCAGGGTTAGTGAGAACATCGCGATCACCACAGCCAAACCCCGAAGATATTTCCTTCTCCATCTCTCTGCAAATTAAAAGCACAAACGGCAGCATGTTCCCGTCAGCGGCAACTCCACCATTTGGTGATGGACAAGGAGCTCGGTTTGGGAGGATTCTTGGTTAGATGGGGTTTCTCTAGCTAGGCAATATCCTTCTCAATATTGCTTTTAAGTGGGCTTTGACTTGAGGTGGGGGCGCCGCCAAAGGATGGGTCGTCGTTGCGGCGTCGCCGCCGCCGGTGTGTGTCGACGGCGGCATGCATCCGTTGCATGCTAGGACGAGCGAGCTGTCGGAATTCCATGCGTGTATTCGGGGGATCATCGGCCGGGCTTGCATGAATGGCGGTCGAGATGTCTTGTAGTTTAATTCCACTTGTGTACTGGGTCTAGATCTCTTGGTGTCTACTGGGTCGTCATCACTTGGGGCTTTGGTTGGAGATATTAATTCAAGCTTGGCGCGCGCGTGCATAGACCACGGACCACGGTCTCCGTAGGAAACTGACCAAGGACCACGGTCATACTTGGAGTATACTAGGATTTATCACGGCCTCCCGATGAACAGTCCATTTCCAATCTCCCACTGGCGACTACACGTCAAGTTAATTACAGCCCTGTAGCTAGGGTTTATGTTAGCGTAAAGGACATGTTTATAGGGATATAAGTTATGGCCGGAGGCAAGAGTAGCAAGACATGACGCCCAACATCAGGCTTTGTGGCTGCTTGTGAGCTTCCTTATATGGTTTGGCCTGCCTTTCTATCGGGGCAAAAAGAAGCATTCGAGGACCAGTGGCGGCTCTAGGAATTTATAACAGGGTATTCATAGGTATTTATTTTGTCAAAATCATCATTGTTTTTGCCAAAATAGTCAACGTTTTGCTATAATCAACACTGTTTTGTAAAAATCTTGGGTATTCACTTGCATACCTAAGAATACACCTGGCGCCGCCCCTGTCGAGGACATCTACCTCTCTTCTTCTTAATTTGCTCCATGATAGCACTATTGAGCATCTGTAGGCAATCCCTTGCTATGCCGAGACGAGACAGATTCAGATCGAAAGCCATAGATAGGGCCTCTCGCTGCAAAGCTACTGCATCCAGACTCGCAGGGTTAGTGAGAACATCGCGATCACCACAGCCAAACCCCGAAGATATTTCCTTCTCCATCTCTCTGCAAATTAAAAGCACAAACGGCAGCATGTTCCCGTCAGCGGCAACTCCACCATTTGGTGATATGGACAAGGAGCTCGGTTTGGGAGGATTCTTGGTTAGATGGGGTTTCTCTAGCTAGGCAATATCCTTCTCAATATTGCTTTTAAGTGGGCTTTGACTTGGGATAAATGTAATCATTGGCTGCATTTAGTGAGAAGGTTGATGGGAGTGTCTCTTTCAGCCGAAAAGGATGAGTTTAATGGAACCTCACATCCACGGATTTTCGGTCAAATCTATGTATGTGAACCTTATGAATAGCTATACTATATGTTTACATGAGTACTGGTGGAAATTGAAACTCCCTTTGAAGTTCCTTTACAAAAAAAAAATTCTTACTTACCAAAGATAATCTTGCTAAGTGGCGTTGGACGGATGTAAAAAATGTGTTTTTATGATTTAGAGGATTCTGTAAAACATTTGTTCATAACTTGTTCTTCCACACGTAGTTAATTTGTACAGTGGTTCATTTCACTTTTAATATTTCACCACCAATCAATTGTACTAATATATTTGGTAGATGGTTGAATGAGATTGACAAGCATACAAAAGAACCAATTATGATGTGTGTTTGTAATTTGCTTTCAGCAATTTGGAATTGTCGTAATGATATTGTTTTTAACAAGATTGGTGTTTCCTACCTTTTACATGTTATCAATAGGGAAACATATTGGCTACATACATGTGGTATTTCCTCATTCCGGTGGAACAACGAGGACTTGTGGATTCTAGATGCACTCGGTTGATGGCGGTCGTTCGGCCTATCTTTAACCATGTAGGTTGGCGGCATGCTAATAGAATTCAAAATGCATAGAGGCTATGAAGGGCTTCACACTTGAGATTGAACTGAGGCTAAAGTTCTGTGATCAGGGTTTTACTGGCCTATCTTGTTCAAGGAAACTAAGGGTTTTACTGCATCCAGATCGACTCGTAGGGTTAGCGAGAACATCGATCACCAGAGAAAAACCCCGAAGAAATTTCCTACTCCATCTCTCTGCAATTTTGTTTTTGGAGATCCATCTCTCTGCAAATTAAAAGCACATCACAGCATGTTCCCGTTATATTGCACATTTCTGCAATCGGAGTTTTACTGGCCTATCTTGTTCAAGGACACTCAGGGGCATGCAAATAATTGCAATGTTTGCAAACAAACGGGTCATATTGCTAAAGGCAAGAGGTCCCATGAAATTTAATTTGATAATAGAACCATTTGGCCTTTCCCTATCTAGCTTGTTCAAGTACGCCCATAGGCATGCGAATAATTGTGATGCCTACCAACGAACGTGTAATATTTGTAAGATGCAAGAGGTTCCCATGCAATATAATTTTATAATAGAATATTGTTATGTTTGCTGAATGGATTGACTTGGACCATCTCCCCATCCAAATGGCAATACACATATTCTTGTGGTTGTAGATTAAGTCCCTAAGTGGGTGGAAGAAATTCCCACTAACATTCAATTGCAGTCACTTTGATAAAAAAATATTAATTACATCATAATCCCCATGTTGGAAACCCTAGATTTTTATTACTGATGTTGGAAACCCTAAGGAAACTCCTGGAGAATGTTCCACAAGAATTAATGGGGTGACACATTGCATGTATTCACCCTACCAACCTCAACAATTGGTCAAGGAATTATCCAACGGGGAGATTAAGGTAATCCTTCAACATATGGTGCGTAGCTCAAGAAAAGATTGGTCCATCAAACTCAATGATACACTCAGGGTGTAAGGACCCGCATTAAAGAATCCCATGAGAATTATGATCTTAATGCTATAGGTGAGAAGCGATTATTTGATATACATGCTTTAGATGAATTTAGAAATGAAGCTTATGAAAATGCCAAAATCCTTAAGGAAAAAAGTTACGATGTGGGAGGTAGAAAAAAATACAAAACAAAGAGTTCAACATAGGAGATAAAGTTCTACTTTTCAGTTCCTGCTTAAAGTTCTTCCCATGAAAATGAACTCAAGATGGGAAGGCCCTTATGAAATCAAAACAATGTTCAGATCGGGGGCCATCAAGTTAAAGAGTGGAAAGTGACCTTCATGAATAGCCAGTGGGCAACATCTTAAGCACTACATGGTGGATGAATAAAAGATGGTTGAAGTACCAAAGATCGTAACACTAGAAAAGGTTATAGCAATGAGGTAAATCAACCTTCAACACCTTCTCAATCTTTTACACGATTTTACCTTTCTAAATACTATTATTTCCGTTACTAGAATAATTTTATATGGGTTGCTTACATCTTTGTAAGTCGAAAATATAGTTTTCCAAGTGGTACGAGCGCAAATATTTTTATATTATGCGGGAAGACGTTAGTGGCATATATAATATTCCTAGATAATGACAGAAGTCCAAGAATATTTTTATTTCAAATGTCCAGAAAGGTTGCTTGAGTGGGTAACATCGAAAAATATCTTAAATTTGAAAAAATAATCATATAAAACCTCAAATATCTCACTCTTACAATAAAAGACGAAATCCGTCTTGAAAAAATTGTAGAAGGAAAACATATTTTTGGACAAATTTGAAATGTCTTAATTTTTACAATTTGTATACATACAAAGGACTAAAAGATTTTTTATTTATTTTACGAGGTTCTAGGAAAATGGAAAATTACGCAGAGAAAAACAACGTGCTGAAAGAACAAAACCAACTGATGTTAAACGTCCAATAAAATCCAAATGGGAAACATGATACTTTATTTTTTAAAGCAAGAGAGAACACAAAAAACAAAAAAGGAAACTTGCTAGCAACATAAAGGAAAAACTTCAAAACAAAAACCGGAGAGAGGCAAAAAAGAACCCAGAAGAAGTGTAGAATTACTCTATTTTCTTTACCTAGAAAATGAAAGTAGAATTACTTTGCGGGTATAAAAGGATATGTTTGAAAGAAATAATAATTTGTAAATAAAAGTTAGCAAGTATAAAAGGAAAAAAATTAACCAAGTAAAATCAGTATCAAAACCAAGAAAAAGCAAACAAAGGAAAATATGCTCCAAGAATAACACATATCATGTGAACGAATAAAAACATAGGTCCAAACGAGTCAACCTGATAAACTATTGATAAAGAAGAGATATGTGGGGGCATCCCCAAGTTTAGTTTTTTGAGTCTTCTTGAATATTGCCTTGGGTGTCTTTGTCTTTGAAATCCCCAAACTTGAGCTCTTACGTCTGCTTGTTCATCTCACATCAATGCCTTCCTTTGATTCTAAATTTTCATCCACATCAAAACTTCACAGAACTTTATTAGAGTGGTTAGTACTCATTAAAATAAATCCACTTCATATACAATATCCATGTAATTCATATACATCAAAGTGGAAAACAAGACCTAGCGCACTTTCGCAATCATTATTAGGTTAGTGAATATCGTGAATAATATGGGGAAAATGAATCTTAGCACAAAATGAAAAAACGATAAGCTGTTTCCAGGGGCAAATAATGCACGTCGGCGAGATAGCGTGCTTACTTCGCCCAGGCTCGATCGGCGTGTGGACTGGCTAGCTCCACCACTTGTTGCTGTGCCTACCTAAGTACAGGTGCCAAGGTGATGAGATATTCAGATGGTGTCTGGTAACAACCAGCTGGCCGGCGGCCTATGGATGACCTTGTGATCGGGCGATCGGCGGGCGTGCTCGCTAGCGCTGGGATCAATGGCGCGCGCGCCCGTCCAAATATCCAATCCAATCCAATGGGAGCGAGGCGTCGTCCTCACCGGTGCCACAGCTAGCTAGCCGCCGTACGTCGAGCTCGGTCACATGGCATTGTCGACGCATGCCTAGCTAGGCCATGGAACGGAGCAGAGCTCGTCGTACTCTCGTGACGGCCAGGACGCGACCGTTGGCGGCCCTGCCGGAGCCATGCATGCATGCGAATTAATGGGGTTTCTGCCTCAACCTCGGCGTCCTCCCAGCCAGGTCCCGGCCGGAGATCACATGCGCGAGCACGGCTTTGCACTGTACGAGCTGGCCGGGAAACCCGGGTGGAAGAGAATGTGACCAGCACAGCACGGCCGTGGCATCCCATCGATCGAGCGGAGCCTGCCTGCGGTTTTTTGGAGGCACGTCTAGCTCAGCTCCGTTCAGTCTGTCTGTCTCCGGTGGCAGCGACATTCCGCGGCCGCATCCCCCCTATTTTATCGGGAAGAAGGCCGTCCCACTCACGTGAGACCCAGGATACCTGTACGTACGTATACACGGCATTGGGCTAGCTTGGACTGACGTCCTATATACACAGTACGCTGCGCTTGCGTTTTTGGATGCATGGAATTTCGACAAACATCTCGTGAACCCGGACGGTACTGTTCTGGTCTTTGTGCGTGCGTGCGTGCATAGGCGAGCAAGCAAGTACTCGCATCGCACGCATACTAGGACCGAATCCATGTAATATCTCACCTCTTTGTCCTGTTGTATGCATGAAATGCGCGGTTTGGTTTTGGCTCTTTTCCACCCTGATTTGCTTTTAAGATTTGCTATTGAGAGCATGCATATTCTTTTTAAATAAAGGTTGCCATGAAAACAGGAAACGATACAGTGTTCGTGTAAAATAAGAATAATTTCTGATTTTACATTTTATTTTATTGGGTCCCTGAACTGCACTGCAACACATTGTTCAGCCCCTTCCTGTCAATTCTCCATAACTAGTCATTCGCCTGAAATTGGTGTGTGCCAATGATGATGATTTCGCACATGTGGCAGCACACAAAACACAATAAATTGAAGGAAACAAAATATGAAAAAACATAATAAATTAAAATAACTCTACTAATTTTAAGGAAAAGTCAAGGAAGAAAAGGACTAACAAATGGGGTTTATACTATTTCTCGGGCGACTAGAAATACTCTACGCCTATCCATACAAGGTCACTGCCTAAATTGTAACATACCAAGTCATTACGACCAAGTAGCATCCTATCAAAACATCTACATTCGTGTAAGTGCAAAGGTATAAAAAGATCTTGATCAGACGGCTATCAATGTGAAATAAGAAATAACTATTTATACGTTGATTAAGATATATTCACTCCTTGAAAAGGGCTTCAAAAAAATTATTTTTTTAAGAAACTGAAAATTATTGCATGTCATGTTTTCGTTCAATTTGTTCAATAGTTCGAGTGACTACATCTTAGTTGATTGAAATAGTTTTTCTTTTCTCAGACGACATTCATACCCATCCGTTGAAGATCTTCTCGTTAACTTTGCACATGCATGGATCTCGTGTTTAATCAGATGGCTCTGAGTGACGATTTAGATATATTCATTTCTTAGTCGACCGAGAAATAGCAAAACCATTTAAATATATCTATCTTCGTGTAATGATATTTTCACTGCCTCGAGTATTGATAAAGGTTAATCACTAGTGGAAAAAGGGGCTTCCATTCTGCCCTTTTGTCCTGGCACATTAAATAACCGGGACCAATGCCCCCATTGGTCCCGGTTCCATCGGCCGGGGCGCCGGGGACCTTTGGTCCCGGTTCAATTGGGACCTTTGGTCCCGGTTCGTGTCTGGAACCGGGACCAAAGGATCTGCACATGCGGCAGCAGCCGTGGGACCCCTGGCAGGCACCCTTTGGTCCCGGTTCCAGCTACGAACCGGGACCAAAGGTCTTCCCTACACATATATCATATCTTCCACCCGAGGCCACCACCATTTTGAGCTTGAGTTCATCAACATTTTCTCCTCCTTTTCCTCTCACTCACTCAAGTTAATCCCCATTTTTTTGCACCACTTGTGAGGATTAAAGGTACCCCATCTATTCAAGGGTTAGCAACATCATCCTTTTCTCCGAAGTTGCAACTTTAGCTCATTTCATTGCTAGTTTAGCTCATTTTATGGTTTGTAGTGCAAGCAAGGTGTTTGATGAAATGCCTAGCTAGAGAGTTTAATTTTTTATATGCATTTTGAGCTCAAATTAATTTATTATTTGTGGATTTTAGTGTCGTCCCGTCCTCACCGCCGTCGATAGCCCGCGTCATCCCGTCACCGGCACCACCTCGGTGAGCTTTTTTTCTTTATCTTCTATTTTAAGAAAAATGACATGTATGATTTAAAAGCATATTTATTTCTTGTATATTTTTCTTATGTTTTTTTTATATGTATAGTGTCATGGTTTTGATATCCGCCCCCGTAGGCCCTTGTCCGGTCTATGATTCGGATGTGGTATATTTTCATAACTATTTGTTTCATTTCGTGTTTAAAACAACTATACCTACCAACTTGACATAGAAACTTTTATCTAGGAGGTAGTTGAACTGGAAATTCCAACCGACCCTATTGTCGAGTTTTTTGTAAAAGAAAACAATGATTTGAAAGCAAAATTGGAAAGAAGTGAAGATCTTCGTCTGCAATGCCTAGAAGAGAAGATGAAATTGGAGTTGAAGCTTGCCGACATCATCGATGAACACGAGTTCAAGCTTGCCGACGTCGCACATGCCCATGAGATCAAGATGGATGCAATGCGCTTGAAGATTAAAAAGATTAGAAAATATTCCATTAGTCAGGAGGCTTGGTACCATTATGTTGTTGGTTCAGTAGTTACCTTAGTTGCGATTTTGATCGCATTTGGTTTTGGATTTAAATTATTTAGATAGTTGTATGTTAGTTTCAATTAATGTATGTTTTATGAGGACTATGCATTGCAATTACTTTAGTTTGGTTTTAATGTGATGAACTTGTATTAACTAATTTGGTCACTATTATATACTCTTGATGTAGTGCAATAGTTTTTGATATATTTATATAATGCAGATGAGCCGGCAATGGATGTACAGTGACCGACGATTTTCCGACTATATTAATGGCATGCATTATTTTCTCCGTGTGGCTGAGAAAAACAAGCCGTCGAATGGTTTTATTTCTTGTCCATATAGCGTCTGCAAGAATACGCAGGATTACTCTACCTCAAAAACCATTCACGTCCACCTGTTACAGCATGGTTTCATGTCTGGTTATAATTGTTGGACCAAGCACGGAGAAAGAGGGGTTATAATGGAAGAAAATGAAGAAGAAGAGGATAATGACAACTATCCTACGTTCACCGAAGACGGTGATACTGCAATGGGGGAAGACGAAGCTGAAGAAGAGCCCATTGTTGATCAGCACGATGATGATTTTGGTCGGGCCATTCTTGATGCACAGATAAACAGCGGAAGTGAAAACGAGAGGTTGAAGTTGGAGAGCATGTTAGAGGATCACAAGAAATTGTTGTACCCAACTTACGAAGATGGCCAGAAAAAGCTTGGTACCACGCTGAAATTGCTGCAATGGAAGGCAGAGAATGGTATATCTGACAAGGGATTTGAAAAATTGCTGAAAATAATAAAGAAGATGCTTCCAAGGGATAACGTATTACCCCCCAGTACGTACGAAGCAAAGAAGGTTGTCTGCCCTCTAGGATTAGAGGTGCAGAAGATACATGCATGCATCAATGACTGCATCCTCTACCGTGGTGAGGAGTACGAGAATTTGAATGCATGCCCGGTATGCGGTGCATTGCGGTATAAAATAAGGCGAGATGACCCTGGTGATGTTGAGGGTGAGCCGTGCCCTAGGAAGAGGGTTCCTGCCAAGGTGATGTGGTATGCTCCTATAATACCACGATTGAAACGTTTGTTCCAAAACAAAGATCATGCAAAGTTGTTACGATGGCACAAAGAAGACCGTTTGAAAGACCTGATGTTAAGACACCCCGCCGATGGGTCGCAGTGGAGAAAAATCGACAGGGAGTTCCCGGAATTTGCAGCTGACGCAAGGAACTTAAGATTTGGGCTAAGTACAGATGGCTTTAATCCTTTCGGGGAGCAGAGCTCTAGTCATAGCACCTGGCCTGTGACTCTGTGTATTTATAACCTTCCTCCTTGGTTGTGCATGAAGCGGAAGTTCATTATGATGCCAGTGCTCATCCAAGGCCCGAAGCAACCGGGCAACGACATTGATGTGTATCTGAGGCCATTGGTTGAAGAACTTTTACAGTTGTGGCGTGACGAAGGTGTACCTATGTGGGATGAGCACGAACAAAAGGAATTTGACCTACGAGCGTTGCTGTTTGTAACCATCAATGATTGGCCTGCACTTAGTAACATTTCAGGACAGTCAAACAAGGGATACAATGCATGCACGCACTGTTTAGGTGAGACTGAAAGTATACATATGGGAAACAAGAATGTGTACCTGGGGCATCGGCGATTTCTTACAAAAGGGCATGCCGTAAGAAAGAAAGGCAAGCATTTCAAAGGTGAGCCAAATCATCAGACGAATCCTAAATTACCTAATGGTGATGTTATATATGACATGGTCAAGGATTTAAAAGTAATCTTTGGAAAGGGTCCTGGCAGTCTATCTGTTTCGAATGACGCTGATGGACACGTACCCATGTGGAAGAAGTGCTCTATATTTTGGGAGCTACCCTATTGGAAAATACTGGAGGTTCGCTCTGCAATCGACGTGATGCACGTGACGAAAAATCTGTGCGTGAACCTACTAAGCTTCTTGGGCGTGTATGGGAAAACAAAAGATACACCGGAATCACGACAGGACCACCAACGTATGCACGAACGAGACGACCACCTAAATCCAGATAAGTATCAAGGTCTTGCCAGCTACGCTCTTACCAAAGAAGAGAAGGAGATCTTTTTTGAAGTCCTGAGCAGTATCAAGGTCCCGTCTGGTTTCTCGTCGAATATAAAGGGAATAATAAACATGGCAGAGAAAAAGTTCCAGAACCTAAAGTCTCATGACGGCCACGTGATTATGACACAATTACTTCCGATTGCATTGAGGGGGCTTCTACCGGAAAATGTTCGAGTACCCATTGTGAAGCTATGTGCATTTCTGAATGCAATTTCTCAGAAGGTGATCAATCCATTAACTCTACCAGGTTTACAGAGGGAGGTGGTCCAATGTCTTGTCAGCTTCGAGTTGGTGTTCCCACCTTCCTTCTTCAATATTATGACGCACCTCATAGTTCACCTAGTCGAAGAGATTAATGTTCTCGGTCCTGTATTTCTACACAACATGTTCCCCTTTGAGAGGTTCATGAGAGTCTTAAAGAAATATGTTCATAACCGTGCTAGACCCGAAGGAAGCATCTCCAAGGGCTATGGAACAGAGGAGATAATTGAGTTTTGTGTTGACTTTATTCCTGACCTTAAGCCGATCGGTGTTCCTCAATCGCGCCATGAGGGGAGACTGCGTGGAATAGACACGCTAGGAAAGAAAGCAATAATGTGTAAGGACTGGGATTCTTTCAATCAAGCACACTACACAGTTCTACATAATTCCATCTTGGTGGCTTCGTATATCCAGGAACACATGAATATTTTACGCTCTAAATGCCCGGAGCAGCCTGGAGAATTGATTGAAAGAGAACACATGAAGACTTTCAGCGAATGGTTGCAAACACGTCTCATTAATGACAACACTGTTGAAGAACAATTATACTTGTTGGCCAAAGCACCATCGTCGACTATATTGACTTTTCAAGAGTACGAGATAAATGGGAATACATTTTACACGACCGACCAAGATAAAAAGAGCACCAACCAAAACAGTGGTGTCCGCTTTGATGCAACAAACAACAATGGGAAAAAGGACACATATTATGGTTACATAGAGCAGATATGGGAACTTGACTATGGACCTTCTTTCAAGGTACCTTTGTTCAGGTGCAAATGGTTCAACCTGGAAGGCGGGGTAAATGTAGACCCGAAGTACGGAATAACTACGGTGGATGTAAAAAATCTTGGGTACGACACCGAACCATTCGTCCTAGCCAATGACGTGGCTCAGGTTTTCTATGTGAAGGACATGTCTTCCAGACCGAAAAAAAGAAAAGATAAGCAAGCGAATACATCATACGATGAGCCAAAGCAACACATAGTTCTTTCAGGAAAAAGAAACATCGTAGGAGTGGAGGACAAGACGGACATATCGGAAGATTACAATAATTTTCATGAAATTCCCCCCTTCATGGTTAAAACTGACCCAACCATCGCGTTGAATGATGAAGATTTTCCATGGTTGCGGCGCAATCAGAAGAAAGGGACACACACGAAGAAGAAAGGGACACACACTAGATAGGGATGTTGGTGGTGATGTGTAATAATGTATTAAACCTTTTATCAAATGCACACGGTTTCACCTGACTTGTGATTACCTGCATATCAAATGACTTGTATGACTTGTATTCGGTCGATGAACTGAAGGATTCCTAGATATAGAACAAAACATACGGTTTCACCTGCATACAGCCCAACAGTGGCTCGTGAGTGCCTGCATATAAAATGCACTGTTGGACGTATGCAGGCGAATCCGAATGATTTGTATTCGGTCTTTGCCTTCCGGACTAGTTTGACTAGCTTCTTCTCCGCTGTTGCCGTACTCTTGTTCTTCATCTCCTCCTCGATCATGTTTGGTATTTATAGCTAATAGATCAGGGATCTTTAGTCCCGGTTGGTAGATTGAACCGGGACTAAAGGAGCGTTGATATGTGAGCCGTTGGATCAGAAGCACACGGATCGTGTGTTTCGTTCGAGCTCTTGTGAGCCGTTTGATCGGAAGCACACGGATCGTGTGTTTCTTTAGAGCGCTTGTGGGCCGTTGGATCAGGGTGTGTTTCTTTCGAGCGCTTCTGAGCCGTTGGATCTCAAGCAGAAGATATGGCACACATATCAATGCTCCTTTAGTCCCGGTTCAATCTACCAACCGGGACTAAAGATGAAGTGTTGCCCTGATCTTTTAGCTATAAATACCAAACATGATCGAGGAGGAGATGAAGAACAAGAGTACGGAAGGCAAAGACCGAATACAAATCATTCGGTTTCTTTCGAGCGTCTACCTTTGCCACCGAACCCAATGGTTGGATTTAGCCTACCTGCTGGCATGTTCCCTGGCATTATTGTGTTTGTCCTTGTTCACCGGCCAGCCATTGGAGCCACCTCCTGTAGGTCGGTGAATAAGGACAACACAACGACGCTGTTGGAAACACAAGCCCTCAGGTAGGTTGAATCCAACCACTGGATTAGGGTGACACAATGATGAATTGCCGAGGAGGTGGGAGTGGTGGTGGTGGAAGTCGTAGCCGTGCCCCTCGGTCGGATCCAAGCAGCTGCAAGGCTCTCTAATGATCTACAACATTCCCAACACTTTTTTGGGACGGTCGTTAGATCATTAGATAAGTCTTGCGGCTGCTTGGATCGAAGGTCGATTTGCTGCTCACGACAACGCAAGATGGATGCACAAGCTTCCGGATGGGCAAAACCAGTGTTGGATCAGCCACATGACAACCGGTAGTAATGGGCTTTTGTTTTTTTTGTCTCTTATTTTTTCTTTGCCGTAATGACCACATGGGCAATTAAGTGCAAGTATGCTTTAAAAATATACAGATCATTATTACAATTTTTAGATAATTAAATCAATAGGTATTGGAACATTTTAAAAAAACTAGAAAAAATATGATTTTCAAATAATAAAAAGAAACTAGAAAAATAAATAATAAAAAGATAATGATTATATGACTTTTTAAATAATAAAAAGAAACTATAAAAGAAAACAGAAAAAGAAACAAAAAAAGAAACCAGAAAAAGAAAACAGAAAAAGAAAACAGAAAAAGAAACAAAAAAGAAAACAGAAAAAGAAAAAAAAGGCCTTTGGTCGCGGTTGGTAACACCAACCGGGACCAAAGGCCCGCTGGGCTTCGCGCGCATATTTTCGTGGCCCGGGGGGACCTTTGGTCCCGGTTGGTGTTACCAACCGCGACCAAAGGGTCTTTGGTCCCGGTTCGTGGCTGGAACCGGGACCAAAGGTCTTCTTTTGGTCGATTTGGGCGGTTCCTTTTCCCCTTTCTCCTCATTCTTCTCCCAATCGACGCCGCCCTCTCCCCTGCCGCCAGGCTGCGCCGCTCGCCTCCCGCCGTGCTCCGCGCGCCTCGCCTCCCGCCGTGCTCCACCTTCGGCGCCGTCCTCCCTCTCCGCCGCCGCGCCTCTCCCCTGCCGCCAGGCTGCGCCGCTCGCCTCCCTCCGTGCTCCGCCGCCGCGCGCCTTGTCTCCCGCGCGCCGTGCTCCGCCGTCCTCTCCCTCTCCGCCAGCCGTGTTCCGGCGCCGTCCTCCCTCTCCGCGCCCGATCTCCTCCGCGCCCGGCCGGTAAGCGCCCCCCCCCCCCTCCTCCACTCATGTTTGAAGTTATGAATAAATGATTATGTGGTCAAAAATTATGTTTCAAGTTTCTGGTGATAGATAATTTCAAAACCTAGCATTAGGAGCAAGTTTTATAATTTTCTAGTTCATAGAAGTAAAGATATTGACTTATAACTAAAGATGTGATTTCTAAGGTGTTGTTTCTATGATAAATTAACTTCATCATTTTGGTTAAGACTAAAATTATGGGACCAGTGGCATTTGAACTGTATTTGAATTATTGAACCAGCAGAAGTGGTTTGAGATTATTTGAACTTGTATTATTAGAGATATTTATGTTTGATCATTAAATGGGCAGAATACTAAATACTTTTCCAAATATTCTGAGTTAATATAAATGATATGAGACTAGTGTCACGGGATAGATATTTAAATTTGTGAGCTAATGGTGTTGGTCTCATATCGTTTGAATGTATAGATTTAAATATATGAATTTTCTATGTTTTGAATGAATTTCTGAAAAAAAAGTGCAGGTTTGCATTTAGTCCAGAACCAATTTGTATTGTGGCATCTAAATAAGTACTCCTGTCCCTTTTTATAAGATGTTTTGGCAAGCTTAATTGGCTTGCCAAAACCTTTTATAAAAAGGGACAGAGGGAGTACTACTTTTCAGAGGCCGATTCTTTTGTAATTTCCTTCTTGTATTTATGTATTTGTAAAACTCCAGTGTAAGACAGTTTGTAACAAACAATTCGTATCATAAATGACTATGTATATTTGATTCCTAGTTTTGTTGTATTTTTCATGATTTTTCCCTTATGTAATATGATTTGGGATTTTCCCTTCAAAAATAAAGGAAATGAAACGGAACTTATCTATTTATGTTTGATATAATATTTTTGAATAAATTTTAAATGTGTAAGTGGTGAGTACTTCACCTATAGATCGATGACTTTCAAACATATATGATGAATTTCTCAAGTGTATTAACTTTGAGTGTTTGCAACGACGATTCCCACTTGTTCGTTGATAAAGTTCCTGTCAAAACATATGCTAAATGCTTTCTCAATCATGAAGGACAATGGTAATTCCAATGGTGCAGCTGCTTTATATTTTTATGACTAATATCATATGTCAAAGGAGCTAGTAAAGGAAGATTATGAACATGTGAATAGAGAAGAAAATCCCATAACTCGTGAACTAGCTCGCTATGATGGAGAATGCAATTTAGCGGATTTATTTGTGCGACGTATGTAATACCAACAATTAGGGGAAATCAAGTTAATTTAGTCTTTAGAGTACACTTGTTGGCTGTCCAAGACATATATGGATGATATCTCAGCTGCAGGTACAAGCCGCCCCATCTGATCAGCGGAAAAGCAGCGTGGGTTCCACTCATTTGGAAAATTCTCAATTTCAACCGGTGGCTCACTACCCCGTGGATGATATCACGGAGAAGACAGACTGTGAGCTACACATGTCAATGAAGAACATGTCTTTCAAGGTGGCGGTCGGCTATGCTTTACCTAATCCAGCTGGAGCAAGCTACCATCTCGAAGGGATTCCACAGGGCTATGCTCGTGTCGGGGTGGATCAAGTTGTGCCGTTATATGCTAATCTGGAACTTGACATTCCCGGAGGTGACGGCGAGAAGACACTGGGAGAAGTCGAGAAGGATATCGCTCTCTGGAACAAGGAAAACATCGTGTTTCCGAACTTCACTCCTCGATCCAGCAGCAGACCCCCACCTCAAGATCCATCCCCCCCACCTAATGATCCATCCCCCCCACGTCAAGATCCATCCTCCCACCGCAAGATCCATCCCCCCCACCTAAGGATTCATCCCCCCCACCTAAGGATCCATCCCCCCCACCTAAGGATCCATCTCCCCCGCCTAAAGATCCATCTCCCCCACCTAAAGATTCATCCCCCCAAGATATATCCTCCTCACATGAAGATCCATCCCTTGATGCCCCATCCGTCGCGAGTCCATCGCGCGCGACGTCCCGTCCTTCAATTCCGCCCCGGGAAAAGACCTTCTCGTCAAAGCGGAAACTATCCTTCACGTCGACGCGTGCAGATAAGTTATCTCGAGCGGAACGCGAGTTGCTAAAGCCTCTTCCAAAGAGACCTTACGACTTGACTCCAGAGGAGCTCGAGGAATCGGTGCGTGCCCATATTATAGAACAGTTAGCTCCGAAACGGCCCCCGCCTAGAGAGAACTGGATCCAGAAAAAGTTGAGACATTTCAGAAAAATTTCAGCAATCCCCGGCCAAAGTCACCTCCATTGGCAGATGACTATGATCGTGTCATGCTGAAGACAATTAGTCAAGAGGCCGAGGAAAGAAGGCTGCCTATCTCCTAAAGAAGTAGAAGATGAAGGAGGACAAGGACCACTTACACGGCACGACACGACACGACACGGCATCGGACACGACGACACGGCACAACACGGCACGGCACGGCACGGCGACACGGCACCTATTGATTTAAACCCCCCCCCCCCCCCCCCTCCAAAAGAAAGCATTTGGTTAAACAAAAAAAGCATTCGGTTAAAACAAAAAAAAACATTCGGTTTAAAAAAAAAACTCTCGGTCCCGGTTGGTAATACCAACCGGGACCAAAGGGTTCCCGCCCGGAGCCCCCCCGCCCCACCCACGTGGAGGACCATTGGTCCCGGTTCTTAAGGTACCGGGACGAAAGCCCCCCCCCCCCCCCCCCTTTTGTCCCGACCCTTTAGTCCTGGTTAGAAAACCGGGACCAAAGGCCCTTTGGAACCGGGACCAATGCCCCTGTTTTCTACTAGTGAATGTTGGTCCATGGACTTCAATACCATACATTATTAGTTCCTCGAGTGTCAATATGCTATTGACACTCAACTAAAAGAAAAATTTAACGATGACGTCATGGAAATGTTCGCCCATCAAATGACCAGACCAACACAACAAAATGCAAACAGAGAAAATAAAATAACTCAACTAGTTTTTAGAAAAAACACGGAAGCAACAGGGAAAATTTAAAACAAATTAAATTAGTCATTGTGACCAAGTCAGATTAGCATATTTCTGGAAAAACTGTGAAATTTGCAATTATGTGGATTTTTCTCTCGCATGTTCTTCAACAATTTGTGTGTCAGATCATTAGTTAGTTACATAGGACAAGAGCTGATTAAAAGCTGTTGGGACATCGGTCTGCTTAAGATTCCATCGTACTTGTACGTGATACATTCTGGAGATTCGCAAGACAAGGGCAACGGATCCATTCTTATCATAATTGAGACTTGGATGCATGGGTAGTACGTGCAGCAATGATATTAAGCGCTGGCTGGCTGGCTCAACGTAGGTACGTTACGTACATATAGTGAGCGAGCAATTAACCATATGAATTGTGAAGATACAAAGACGTGGGTGCGGGTTTGGTTAAGTTATACCCACACTCAGGGCTTGTTTGATTCAAAGGGTAGGAAAGTGTAGGGATAGGAAAGTATAGGGTTGGAGTGGCATGACAAGTTGAATCCTACAGGAATTGAAAACTAAAGGAATGTGGATCAAGTGTGTGTTTGAATCATAGGAAAAGCAAAGGAATTCTAACATGAGGTTGGAGTGGAGGGAAAATTTCCTACAAAATAGAGAGCAAATAGAGTGCAAAGGAATCCTTTGAAGGAATTCCTAAGGATTGCAATCCTTTGAATCAAACGACCAACGTAGGAATATTTCCTAAGGGATAAAATCCTTCACAAATCCTTTAAACTTCCTTTGAATCAAACACACCCTCAATGGGAATGGGTGCGCGGGTGTCATCGGTAACATAGGACAAGAGCTGATGAAAAGCTGTTGGCACATCGGTAGTCTGCTTAAGATTCCACACTTTTACGTGATTCGTTCTGGAGATTCGAAGACAAGGGCAACGGATCCATTCTTATCATAATTGAGAATTGGATGGGTAGTGCGCGCGCAGCAATGATATTAAGCGCTGGCTGGCTGGCTCAACGTAGGTACGTACGTACATACTGGCTACACACCGAGCGAGCAACGATGATCTGAATTCTGAAGTAGCTTCTCGTGCACCAGGTGCATGCATATATGTTCCCCCGAAATTCAGATGGAACAGTCATGTATATATAGATACCTACGCGCATGCATGCATGCATGCATCTCCACCACTGGACGTCAAGTTTGTCCGTCCAAAATTTGAAGGAATATTTCAAAGCGCGCCCATGAACCAACGAAACCATTCATTCATTCATTCATTCATCGGTGTTAAACTGCACTGAGATGGTCCCCTACGTACGGAAGAAGATGAGTCCCGGCCCGGCCGTTCATGCATAGGATTCTCGAGCGAGCGAGGGCGTATAGCTCGTAGTAGACTAGACACGCGTGCGAGCCTCAGCTCTGCCACCAAGTAAGTACATGTACGGTGCACTCACATGCAATTTGGCGCCACACACGCGACGACGAGCCGAGTTCGTCGAGTCCATATATATACGCGTGAATGATCGACGAGCAGAGCCAGCCAGCCCTGCAGGCTGCCTCTATCCAATAATTAACAGATGGAATGGATGGATCGCGAATAATTCGTGACTGATCGAACCGTTGGCCTTTGGTTTGGTTGGGGCCTGTGCTCCGTACGTGGGTGCATCGGATTTTTATTGGGTTTTCGATCGAAAAGGGGATGGTTGAGCTCCGTGCACTGGATGCATGCGCACGTCGTCGATCATGGAGAACTTGTCTGTGTCAAGATGGTTAGGAGGGTGGTTGTACCCCCAGCCCATCAGAGTTCAAACCCCAGGTTTAACGTTGGTGTTTCTTATTTAAGACGGAATATTGTTCAGTGGGAGGCGACGTTCCCGTCGACAGCGAGACGCCCGTGGTGACTTCGTCAATCTCAAGACTCGACCCGCCGACTCGGTCTCTCGGAGGTGCTCATAGGGGTAGGGTGTGCGTGCGTACGTTCATAGGGGTGAGTGTGTGTGCGTGTATATGAGCGCTTGAGTTGTACTGGGTTTAGCGAAAAAAAAAACGTCGTCGATCATGGAGCTGCGGTCGTTGGAGATTTTGGTACGTACGTTGGTAGAGACCTGTGAGCTGTGAGTCCTTGGGCACATCTGCTTGCACTCACGAGGAAACGCCATCCATCTCATGGACATGGAGGTGGCTTTCAAAGCGGACTGTGAGCAGGTGGTGCCATGGCCCATGGGCCTGCGTGTCGTGTGCGTTTGGTTAGGTCGTTTTGAATCCTCTGTACACCAACATTTTCCTCTCATGGGCTACATCTGGTAATAGTTAAAAATAGTTCCCTTTTCAAAGGGAATCCAAGTGCACTCTCGTCGCGATAAGTGCCGCATTCTACTCACTTGGTCCTTCGTGGGTGCTTGTATGTCCGTCAAGTGTTACAACCGGAGTAAAATTGGGGATGAGAGAGAAAGGGATATGAGACGTGGGAGGGTGGCTTTTTCCCTTTTTATTTTTTTAACCGAAGTTTAAATACGAAATATCTTGAGAACCGCTTATCCAAATTACGAACCGTTTTTACTTTTGAACTCCTCGCGTCGAGATTTTCAAAACTAGATCCCATGTCGATAGTTTTTGACGAACTTTTTTTCTGTACATTCAAAAGTTGAATACATGTACATCTGGTTTGAACATACTTGTATTCCGGATTTTAACGTACTTGTACTTCGGCTGTCAACGTATTTTGTGCTTCGTTTTTTGTTTACTTGTACTCGGTGGGAGGGGTGGCTTTTTCCCTTTTTATTTTTTTGAACCGCAGTTTAAATACGAAATATCTTGAGAACCGCTTATACAAATTACGAACCGTTTTCACTTTTGAACTTCTCGCGTTGAGATCTTCAAAACTAGATCCCATGTCGATAGGTTTTGACGAACTTTTTTTCTGTACATTCAAAAGTTGAATACCTGTATATCTGGTTTGAACATACTTGTATTCCGGATTTTAACGTACTTGTACTTCGGCTGTCAACGTATTTTGTGCTTCGTTTTTTGTTTACTTGTACTCGGTGGGAGGGGTGGCTTTTTCCCCTTTTTATTTTTTTAACCGAAGTTTAAATACGAAATATCTTGAGAACCGCTTATCCAAATTACGAACGTTTTCACTTTTGAACTCTCGCGTCGAGATTTCAAAACTAGATCCCATGTCGATAGGGTTTGACGAACTTTTTTTCTGTACATTTCAAAAGTTGAATACCTGTACATCCGGTTTAACATACTTGTATTCTGGGTTGAACGTACTTGTATTTTGGCTGTCAAGTACTTTCTGCTTCTTTTTTTGTTTACTTGTACTCGGTGGGAGGGGGGCTTTTTCTCTTTTTTTTTTTATTTTTTTTAACCGAAGTTTAAATACGAAATATCTTCAGAACCGCTTATCCAAATTCCGAACCGTTTTCACTTTTGAACTTCTCGCGTTGCAGATCGTTCAAAACTAGATCCCATGTCGATAGGTTTTGACGAACTTTTTTTCTGTACATTCAAAAGTTGAATACCTGTACATCCGGTTTGAACATACTTGTATTCTGGATTTTAACATACTTGTATTTCGGCTGTCAACGTACTTTCTGCTTCGTTTTTTGTTTACTTGTACTCGGTGAGAGGGGGGCTTTTTCTCTTTTATTTTTTTTGAACCGAAGTTTAAATACGAAATATCTTGAGAACCACTTATCCAAATTCCGAACCGTTTTCACTTTTTAACTCCTTGTATCGAGATCATCAAAACTAGATCCCATGTCGCTAGGTTTTGACGAACTTTTTTTTTATACATTCAAAAGTTGAATACCTGTACATCCGGTTTGAACATACTTGTACTCCGGATTTGAACGTATTTATACTTCGGCTGTCAACGTATTTTGTACTCTGTTTTTTGTGTACTTGTACTCGGTGGGAGGATATCTTTTTCCCTTTTATTTTTTTGAACCGAAGTTTAAATACGAAATATCTTGAGAACCGCTTATCCAAATTACGAACCGTTTTCACTTTTGAACTACTCGCGTCGAGATCTTCAAAACTAAATCTCATGTCGATAAGTTTTGACGAATTTTTTTTCTGTACATCCAAAAGTTGAATACCTGTACATCCGGTTTGAACATACTTGTACTCCGGGTTTGAATGTACTTTTATTTCGGCTGTCAACGTACTTTGTGCTCCCTTTTTTGTGTACTTGTACTCGGTGGGAGGGTGGCTTTTTTCCTTTTATTTTTTTGAACCGAAGTTTAAATACGAAATATCTTAAGAACCGTTTATCCAAATTACGAACCGTTTTCACTTTTGAACTACTCGCCTCGAGATCTTCAAAAATAGATCCCATGTCGATAGGATTTTACGAACTTTTTTCTGTATATTTAAAAGTTGAATACATGTACATCCGGTTTGAATGTACTTGTACTCCGGGTTTGAACCTACTTGTACTTTGGCTGTCAACGTTCTTTGTACTCCGTTTTTTATGTACTTGTACTCGGTGAGAGGGTAGCTTTTTCCATTTTATTTTTTTGAACCGAAGTTTAAATATGAAATATCTTGAGAACCGCTTATCCAAATTACGAACCGTTTTCACTTTTAAACTCCTCGCGTCGAGATCTTCAAAACTAGATCCCATGTCGATAGGTTTTGACGAAATTTTTTCTGTACATCCAAAAGTTGAATACCTGTACATTCGGTTTGAATGTAATTGTACTCCGGGTTTGAACGCACTTATAATTCGGCTGTCAACGTTCTTTGTACTCCGTTTTTTGTGTACTTGTACTCGGTGGAAGGGTATTTTTTCCATTTTATTTTTTTGAACCGAAGTTTAAATACGAAATATCTTGAGAACCGCTTATCCAAATTACGAACCATTTTCACTTTTGAACTTCTCGCGTCGAGATCTTCAAAACTAGATTCCATATCGATAGTTTTTTACGAACTTTTTTTTGTACATCCAAAAGTTGAATACTTGTACATTCGGTTTGAATGTACTCGTACTCCTGGTTTGAACGCACTTATACTTCGGTTGTCAACGTTCTTTGTACTCCGTTTTCTGTCTGTACACTCTGGTCGTTGCACGTTGTACATTCGCTTGCTCGGCGCGTACGCCGCTCACGCGGTTCTGTACATTTAGGAGCAGTAGAAAAATTCGATTTGGCTGGCTCGCTGGACACGCAGAAGTTGTGAAAAAATTCGATTCGCCTCATCATCAGATTCACTCGGTCGCGCCACGTGGCCTCCCTACTACGCAGAGTTCCCTTCGGAAAGGGAAACATTTCCGTAATCGTACCCCGCTACATCTACATTACATGCAGTCAGTCCTCCTGCATTGTTAAGACTAGCCACAATGGGGGTATCATAACTAGTATAATACATGCAATATGATCAATGATACCCAGGGTCAATGCTAGATGTTTACTTTCTTGGAGATAGAAGGAAGAGAAAATATGGCTCAACATTAAAAGTAAAAGAAAGACACTTCGCAGAGGGAAACATGGATTAGTCATGTGCTAGAGCTTTTTATTTTTATGAAACAGAAGTAAAACAATTATGAGACATGCATGCTTTCGTCAACGACTTCACAACAGAGAAGCTATCTAGTCCCCCATAACAAGCAAGGCTTTTAGAGTTGTGAGAGCAGCTGGTTTTTAGAGAAGCGAGTATGCTCCTCTTTCTCATTGGTTTCACCACTGTACAATGTTTAGAGCTGATTTCTCAGATTTCATTGCGCGGAGGAGAATGGTGAGTTATATTTATATTTTTTGCTTAAGCTGCTCTCGGGTTGATTCAAATGAAGATGTAATCCATCGACACCGGTGAAAAGGGGGGAATGACTTTACTTGTCACGAATTATATCCAACTCTCCACTGCCCCCTCGTGAGCTTAAAAATATAGGCACAAAAAGGAATATTTTGAATTTTTAAAGATAGAACATGAAAATTTTACTTAGAATGGCAAGAAATACCATGCATAGATAGATATGGTGGACTCAGCTGGCAAGATAGTTTGGCTTTGAGATTTGGATGCACAAGTGAACCATACACTCAGTACGAATTTTTAGGCTTACCAAAGAAGGTATTTGAAGCAAACATCTAATATTAACCGGTAACAAAGTAACATAAGACATTAGTCAATCATAACCATAAAATCTCCATACCGTCTCCCTTATTGACCAAACAATTCTTTTGATGAAAAGATTAGCTTAATGAGTTAACAACTACGAAACACCACACAGTTTCAAGCTTTTAACAGTATTGCTTTACTAATCAATTCCACTAAAATAACCAGCAAGTTTAAGCATTCATCTTAATATCTAAAACAAATGAGAAGTATCAAGTATCCACACAATAATCTACAGTACTATGCAGGCTTTCATTTCATTCCAGTATCACATGAATAGCATTTTGTCAATTTGACAATTCGAGCAATTTATCAATAACAACTCTCCAACAAATATAGGTGAAGAACAAGAGAGTTTAACAACAACTACTAACAGCTCTAAATAAGATAAAAGCTAAAATCAAGAGCTTACTAGCAAACAAACAGTAGCTAAAAATACTCAACAAAATATAAGCGAAGCACATGAGTATTCAAACGAAAAAGCGGAGCGTGTCTCTCTCCCACATAAACAAAGCAAGGATCCAACAAGCATATGACCAGCAAACAAACAAACAAAACTGAAAGTAAAAAGGTGCTCCAAGTATAGCACATAATATGTAAAGTGATAAAAACTTAGTTCAACGAAGACAACCTCATGATAGTCGATTAAGAAGAGGGGATGCCTTGGCCATCCCCAAACTTTGACGCTTGATAGTTCTTGATATTAAGAGGGGGTGCCATGGGGTCATCCCCAAGCTTGAGCTCTCATCCATCTTCAATTTCTTCATTATCCTCTACTTTGGAACTTAAAAACTCCCTTCACACAAAACTTCTCATAAATTGATTAGAGGGTTAGTGCTCCTAAATTAAAATGCACATGTGTTCAACTCAAGACAAATTGCAAAACAAATTTATTAGGCATTAGATACTGTTCAATAATCCTTAATGTGGCACTCCACCTCTAGAGTATCACATTTGACGATCACATTTGACGATAGTAAATAGACGAATACAAAATAAAAGCAGAATCTGTCAAAATCTGAACAGTCTGTAAAGATCGAATTTTTCGATCCACTTCTGTAGCTCAAATCAGAAAACTCAAAACTATCAAAAGATAGATAAAAATATCAGGCTTGCTGTCTAAAAATTGCAGAAAAATATAAAATACAGAGATATTTTGGATTTTCGAACAGTGAGGGACAAAATTCTGTTTCTGGACAGCAAAACAACACCTCGCACTTTCAATGTATTAGAGGCTAAACTTGGCACAAAAAACCAAAATAAAAAGATACAATGAAGTTGCTACAGAGGCAACAACTTCAAGACTCAAGAAAAGTAAAAAGTAAACTGAAAGTAAAAGATGGGTTGCCTCCCAACAAGCGTTTTTCTTTAACACCCTTTAGCTAGGCGCAATGCCAAATATCAAGTTTTTTCGGAGGCCTTTGCAACATCAAGAGCATAGCTTGACCTTATGATTGATTCAAAAGGAAGTTTTTTTATCTTTCTAGGGAAGTGCTCCATCCCTCTTCTGAGGGGGAACTGAAATCTTATATTTTCCTCTTTCATATCAATAATGGCACCAACGGTTCTCAAAAATGGTCTCCCCAAAATAATAGGACAAGAAGCATTACACTCAATGTCCATAACAATAAAATCAACAGGAACATAGTTATCATTAACAACAATAAGGACATTATCAACTCTATCCAAAGGTTTCTTTTTAGAAGAATCAGCAAGATGAACATTTAAATAGCACTCTTCCAAAGGATCTAAATTGAGCATATCATCAATTTGATCTCGTTTTCTGCTATCAGAAAACGAAACTTTTAGGCATAACAGAAACACTAGCACCAAGATCACACAAATCATTACAATCAAAGTCATTTATTTTCATCTTAATAGTCGGTTCCCATCCATCTTCTAATTTTCGAGGAATAGAAGTTTCTAGATTAAGCTTTTCTTCCCTAGCCTTGATAAGAGCATCGGTAATATGTTTGGTGAAGGCAATATTTAATTTACTAGCATCCGGTGACTTAGCAAGTTTTTGTAGGAACTTTATGACTTCAGTAAGATTGCAATTATCAACATCAATTTCATCGTTTTTAAATAGGATAGGAGGCTCCTCATTAGTAGTTTGGATAGTATAAACTTCAACAGGTTTCCTATTCATTTCAGCAATTCTAGCTTATTCTTCTCTCTAGCCCACATAGCTTTCAAGCGAGCCATCATCCTTTCATTCTCATTAATTTGAATAGAAATAGCATTTAAAGATTCAGTAGGCTTGTCTTGAAGAGTAGTGGTTCTAATTTTTAAAATTTCAACATCATGAGCAAGATCTTCCACTTTAGAGACAAGTCTATCCAGTTTTTCAAGTTTCTCTTCGACAGTTTTGTTGAAAGCTTTTTGCGAAGTGATAAATTATTTTAAAACATTTTCAAGATCAGAGGACACATTCTTATTAGGATTATAAGAATTACCATAGGGGTTGCCATAAGAGTTGACATTATTGGGAGGATAAGGCTTATAGTTGTTACTACCAAAATTATTTTGATAAGCATTATTGTTGAAGTTACTTCTATTAAGAAAATTAACATCAACTTGATCCTTTTCTTAAGCAATTAATGAAGCAAGTGGGACATTATTAGGATCAATATGGGACTGATTGGTAGCAAGCATAGACATAATCATATCAACCTTATCACTTAAAGAGGAAATTTTCTCGACAGAATTTACCTTCTTACCACTTGGAGCTCTTTCAGTATGACATTGTGAATAATTTGTCATCATCTCATCCAAGAGTTTAGATGCTGCACCTAATGTTGTGGACATGGAGGTGCCTCCCACGGCCGAGTCCAAGAGGTTCCCTGAAGAAAAATTCAAACCTGCATAAAAATTTTGGATAGTTAATCCATGCGTGGGACAATTTTTAACCATAAATTTCATTCTCTCCCAAGCTTGAGCAACATGTTCATTATCAAATTGTCTAAAGTTCATAATGTTACTCCTTAATTGTATGATTTTAGCAGGTGGATAATATTTTCCAATAAAAACATCTTTGCATTTAATCCAAGAATCAATGCTATTTCTAGGCAAAGACAATAACCATTCTTTTGCTCTCCCTCTCAAAGAAAAAGGGAAAAGCTTCAGTTTTATGATATCACTTTCTACCTCTTTATACTTTTGCATATCACATAACTCAACAAAGTTATTTAAATAAGAGGCGGCATCATCAGTACTAGCACCAGAAAATTGCTCTTTCATAACAAGATTTAACAAAGCAGGCTTGATTTCATAAGATTCCGCTTTAGTAGCTGGTGGAGCAATTGAAGAGCACATGAAATGATTTTTATTAGTGCTAGTAAAGTCACACAACTTGGTGTTTTCAGTGGAAGACATAATGATAAAATAAAATAACAAGACAGGAATCAAGATTACACTAATTTTTTTTTTGGGTTTTAAAATTTTGCAACAGGAAAAATAAGCTAACGAGAAATAAAACAAGCAAGACAAAAACAAAGTAAAGTGATTGAGAGTGTGAGACTACCCTTGCTGTAGCTCCAAGGTTCCCGGCAACGGCGCCAGAAAAGAGCTTGATTGCTACTGATGAAGAGTTGGGTGGTGCCCCAAGCGAAGGCGGAGATGTAGCAAGCAGCAGTTTTCCCTCGATAATGAACCGAGGTTTATCGAACCAGTAGAACCTTGAAATCAACAACAAAGTGAATGTTGAAGATCTCTGGCGCTTAATATTCAACAGACGTGGACCTGCACACACTCAACCAAAATACTTTGCCCCCAACGGCGGAAAGGTTGTCAATCTTTCCGGTCTCGCAGAAAACAAAGCGGTTAATTGTATAGTGAAATAGATGAATTATGAAAATGGACCAGAGGAGTAATGATGATGAAAAGTGATGAATAAAGGTTGCAATCAATGTAAAAAGATGGACCGGGGGCCATGGGTTCACTAGTGGAGTCTCTCGAGTAAATAGAATATTCATATGATGGGTAAACAAATTACAGTTGGATGATGTCTACACACACTTCTATTCTAGTAGACAGTGTTGGGCCTCCAAGTGCAGAGGTTTGTAGAACAGTAGCAAGTTTCCCTTAAGTGAATCACCCAAGGTTTATCGAACTCAAGGAGGTAGAGGTCAAAGATATCCCTCTCAAGCAACCCTGCAATCAAGATACAAGAAGTCTCTTATGTCCCCAACACACCTAATACACTTGTTAGATGTATAAGTGCACTAGTTCGGCGAAGAGATAGTGAAATGCAAGTAATATGGATGATTATAAGTGGTAATTGCAATCTGAAATAAAAATGGCAGCAAGCAAACATGCAACAGAACTGAGAGTAAACGGTGTTTCAATGCTTGGAAATAAGGCCTAGGGATCATATTTTCACTAGTGGACACTCTCAACAATAATAATATAATTGAATACATAAATATTTCCTCTTCACTATGCTACCCCGAACTATCCTCCGGTTGGATAACGAACACCAATCCATTGCGTAGGGCTATAAAAGCACACCTTAAAGTCGCATTCCACATCTAGGGAACCCCACACTGTCAACTTGAGCGCCCTAAGATAGTACTAGACAAACACCACAATTTTATAGAGACATCGAACACAAATAATAACTCATGATAAGTATTCCTGTAATCTTTAGCCTAAGAGCCACACAAGGTGCGCACACTGTCAACTTCGCACCATGGGACAAAGTTGACTCCGGAGATTAAACTAATAAAACCACTTGAGTAGCATAATTCATAAGATAATGAAGAGTAACATCTATGGATTCAACTAGATTACAAAGCTCATGATCACATAAAGATCACACCATGGGAGAGAGAGATAAACCACATAGCTACCGGCATGAGCCCTCAACCCCGAGGGAGACTACTCCCTCTTCATCATGGAGACGGTGGAGATGTTGTTGGGGGGAGATGGAGACCACCCCGGCAGCGCCTCGCCGGAGTTTTCCCCCTCCAATCTGCAGCTCCAGGTCTCTGTTTCGTGGTTTCTGTGTTTCGGCGGCGCTCCCCTCTGGAAAACATCGGGGGGCTATTTTTATAGTCGTTTTTAGGTCAAATGGAAGCTTCGGGAAGAAATATCGACGGCAATGGAGCCACGAGGGCCAAATTGGTGGGTCCCACGCGGCCAAGGAATCTGGCCACGTCGGCCCCCTCTTTTGGCCTTCGGGCTTCCACTTTTTCACTTTCTTCGCCCCTACGCTTTGTTCCTTCCAAAAACTGATGCTCGTAAATTTTCAGGTCATTTGGACGTCGTTTGGGTCCCTGAAACATCAAAATATAGAAAATAGGGTTTTCTGCCAGTGCAGGGTTAATTTCAAAAAAAATAGGAAAACTGTGAAATCTTCCCAAAATAATTATAAAATAATGATATAACCCTTATATGATGCAAATATGATTGAAATATAAGTAATATAATGCAAAGTTCATGTATGCATTTTACATGCATCACTGGGCGATTGACAAGATTATAACACAAACTTAATCTATGACAAAGAGAACATGATAATATTTAAGTAGGCATAACGACAATAAACAAAGACCGTTGAGTCCAACTGCATCTTTGTCTAAAAAGTCCACCTTGGGATCGCTATCCAGCATGTCACCCATCGGTATTAAGTTGCAAGCAACAAACATTTGCATTAAGTAAAGCGCGTGAAGTAAGAAATATTAAATATCAAAATAGACTTTAACACCGCTGTTTTACCCTTAGTAGCAACAGCGCACCCTCGCCCTTAGACGTTTCTGTCACTCATGTCCAGGAACAAAAGGGGGCATGAACCCACTATCTAGCATAAATACTCTCTCTTGGAGATACACACAATCACTTGGCCAAAGTAACTACGCACATCGGAGAGCATGCAAGAACATAAATCAACATATAAGAATCATGCACAATCTGATCATAACTTTATAATCCATCGGATCCTAGCAAACACATCACATAGCATTTATAATAATCGATTTTGATCATGTTAGGCAGCTCACAAGATCATAAGACATGAAGCACAAGAGAGAGACTACCATCTAGCTACTGCCATGGACCCAAGATCCAAGGTGGGACTACTCACAAATCATCCCGGAGTAAGGTATGGCGATGAAGAGCCCTCCAGGATCGATCTCCCCTCCGGCACAGTGCCAGAATCTGCTTCAGAATCACCCCCGAACTAGGGTTTGAGTGGACGGCGCCTCGGGATGACTTTTCTGGAAAATAATGGCCGCCCCCGTCGTTTTTAGGGTTTTAGGGATTTTATAGGCGTCGGAGGGGGCCGAGGGGACCCACCTGGAGCAGGGGCGGGTCCCACCCGCGGGCCAAGGGGGGCCACGGCAGGAGGCCGTCCCTGCCCTGTGGGTGGCCCCTAGGGCTGCCCTTTGGTCTTCTGGTGTCTTCCGTCGCATAAAAAATCTTCGTAAATTTTGAGCTCAATCCGACGATATTTCCTGTGGTGGATTTTCTGAAATACAAAAACAGCAAAAATAGGAAACTGGCACAGGGCATCTTGTCAATAGGTTAGTCCGACAAAATGCATAAAAATGATTAATATGATAATAAAAACATGTGACGACTAAAGGGGATCACACAATCTTTTAAACTCCAAGTCATACTGCTTCAGTAGTCATTAGTCATTACTCAATACTTTTCTTTCTCATTGGTTATAAGATAAGATAGCCGATACACACACATATGGTGATAAAAAAATCAAATCTTTTCTGAGTTGCCTTTCTTTTGTAAACTAGCTAGAAGGATGCCTCGGACATTAATAGTTATTGCAATTTGTATGTAAAGAAAATTTTCACTTTTTTAATGATGGATTTTGTGAACAAGCAATATAGGGAAGTTGTGCATACATTGATAGTCAGAAGTAAAACATTTCTCATTGTTGTTGAGGGATCCTGGTGAACTAAGAATGACTTTCAAATGTGGTGCTACATTTTGTTATGTAATGAAGAGTCTTCACCGGTTGACCATCGCTTATTTTTCTGCAGTTGTTTTGTGGTTTGAAGGACAAGAAAAATAGCAATATACATATACACAAGAGTGACAATTAGAATGGATGTTATTATTTGGTGACATGGATAAGATGCATATGAAGATAAACTAAATGAATCTTAGCGGGTTTTCTGGTAGTTAGAAATAACTAATTAGACTTTGCCATTTGAGGCTCTTTTTTCTTAAGAAGATGTGGACTAGCTACAATACAGATAGATTAATTTGGTAATGTTAGCTATGACATCTGCACTTGGTGTTCTACTCGAATTCCTCTATAGGTGTCATAGCTTGTGGTATGCATGCGTATTTAGATCATTATCTTAAGTTCTACACTGTTAAATTATGAGATCCTTTCTGGGATTTTCATCCGGGTGGGCTTCTTCTATAAAAATATGGTTCCTAGATCCTTCTAGGCCCAGCTCATTTAAAATGATTTTCAAAAAAAAAATTATGAGACCCACTAAAATAAATGGTGAAGACATTTTAGTCTACATGGACAAACATCGTAGCATGTATGTCTATTGCTTTAATAATATACTCCCTATGTCTAATATTAATTGTCTCTCAAATGGATGTATCTAACACTAAAATAGATACATCCGTTACAATGACAATTAATATGGGACGGAGGAGTAATAGATAGGTATGGAGAACAAATTGTTGATTAAATCATACTATCAGTCTGCTACAGGAAAGAAAAAAATATATGGGCATTTTGGAGATGAGGTGCTCGATCGCAGCGGTTCAATTCGATAACTACTACCTCTGTTTCCATATAAAATGTTTTTGCATTTTTCTGATTGGAATGTATCTAGACGTGTTGGTCACCCTTTTTTTTGCATGTAGTCCCAATTACAATATCTAAAACATATTATAATTTGGAACAGAGGGATTAGTTACCTGGTGGTTGGGTTACCGTGATCATCGCTACTTGTGCTACACTACCAGATGCTTGACCTCCGGCTGATGCCTCGTACCGGTATGTGACCCCCTGGTCGTGGCTGCACAAGCGGCAGTTAATTCCTACAATATCATTGTCGCTCGGTTGCCTCCCCCGGTGTAATACCCCAAAGTTCAAGGACCCGAAGGGTAGATTTAGAATTTGTGCATTCGCATAGCATGCATCTGAAAATGCGAGAAAATTTCGCGCTTTCGAAATAAAGAATATAAAGTGATCGATGTTTCGCTCGACTCGATGAGTTAGGGTTTAGATCATCCTATCAAGTGTAATAAACTTCGAGATAAACTTTATGCAAAAATGAAATTGAAATCACAATAATAATAAATTAGTTTTTGCTTGATAGACTAATTGGTCAAATTAGTCGATTGTCGAGGTACTAGCAAATCGAACATGACCTTTCCTAATTCTCGACACTTCTTATCAAAATTCTATAAAGACAATATATCCATCCCATTTGAATACAAAACACAAATATCAAGTTATCATTCTATATACATGATCATAAACAAATTTCGCATCCCATACATATATTATCTCATCTCATCAAACATCAACACTCATCCATGATCTCATAAGTATCTTTACCCTACCAGATCATCAATTCTTACACACATCATCTTAAATACATCTCACAAAACCCTTTACATAAACCTTTAGAATCATAATGTCCAAAGTCCATTGAAATACAAATATGATCTTATACAAATCTTACAAATTTTCTAAACTGAAAGAATAAGTAATATTACATCAATGTAGAATAAGTACATCTCAATTACCACTTCAAATATAAATGTCCAATTGGATACAACAAATCAAATAGGGTCATATACAAACTATACAAATTTAAATGGAAAGAATAATTATTACTACATTTATAGAAATGTACATATCTCATCCAAAAGAAAAGAAGAAATACAAAGAAGAAAGGGAAAGCCTAAACCAAATCTTCAACTTGACCTTCTCAACTTATCTGGGTCTTCTTATCTCCCAAATCTTCTCAAATCCATTCCTGCAAGACAAAACAAGCAAGCAAGAAAGAAAACCCAAAGTTGTTCTTAACAACTTCTCTAGTTAAACTTGGGTGAAATTGAAAGGCTTTGTGTTATATAGAAGTAGTTTGGTAACAAGATTAGCTACCTTGTTAACAGATCTCTTTTGTATGCATAAAAGCAATTGAATTTCAAATAAAAATGAACAAGGACAAAAAAGAAAGTTTCTTATGATTAAAATATTTGCCTTCACCACAAGGGTGAGGCAATTAAATCTTGGAACTTAACTAATGGATATTAGGAACTTGCCCTAATATCCAAATATTGACTAGATGGATCAATATTAAATCAAAGGCAACAATGGATTATTTGGATCATTTGAGACATCATGGATCAACTAGGCAACAAGAAGGCAACAAGGGACATGATCCATTGGAGCAAGATACAAAGGCAACATGGGAAAAAGGCAACTAATATTGATCCATATTTATTATCTTAGGCAACAAAGGCAATTAGTCAATCCCTCTAATCGAGTCAAGTTCCTAATAAAAAGAAAGCTCACATTCTCATATTTCTCCAATGGTATTAAATTACCAAGGAAGAAAGTTAAATCATTAAAACCCACAAATTTGAAATTCAAAGCCACTGGATCACCATCCGTATTCCAAGGCCCATATAAGAGATTTAATCCACAAGCCCATCTAGTGACAAAAGCCAATTGGCATGCCCAAAAATAAATCCTACAAGAGGATAATACCAAGCATGAGAAGGATAAGCATGCCACGTAGGAGATAAGATCAATGACTAGACATCTCTATCCACAAGCAAAATATCTAGCTCAGCTTGAACCCCAAGTAATGCCCATGCATAAGAGCTTGACACCCAAGCACCTCTCACCCATGCAACGCAAGAGTCACCTAGTTGTGTGGCAGCACCATAGCAACCAGCCAGCAGTATATAAACAGGACAACAGTTGTATCAGCCACTATTCTAGCACCAACACACATCCCAGCCGTACCCAATGTTTTATTCACCAGCCAAACAGTATACTAGCAATACACTACTATTTTCCCCATCACTAAAACTCTTCCATATCAGCCCTAGCATCTCAAGAACACTAAGAACAACTCAAGAACACCTCCCAATTTAATCCAGGAACCATATCTTGCCAAATCTTTAGAACAACTAGGAAATAGGTCAAGCAGTGAGGAGGAGCAGGCCAGCCACAAGACGCAGGTTATATTCAGAATCCAGAAGACCAAGCTTCTCTTCAGCAACAGGTTACTAGGATCTAGAGCATTTAGATGAGAGGGAGAGGGGGAAGGAGAGATTTCTCTCAGATCTGCATAGTGTTGCTATGTTATGATCATCACTGAGAAATTAAAGCACACACTAGCAAGAATCTGTTCTTACAAATTGTGCCTCAGCCTTTGCATCACAGGCTAAGCCAAGAAATCAAGCACTAAATCTGTTCTTATTTAAATCACACACATGCCAGAGCATACAGAAATTGATGCAACTGAGCATAGCACACCAGTGCACTAGAAGAAGCACATGAAAGCATAAAAAAGATTTCCAAGCCCTAAATAGCTAGCTAGCTACTGTGCAACTCCTTGGGAGGCATCACAGCAAGCCAAGCCATCTATTCAAGCTCTAAAATCATCTCAGCTCTACTGGAAGCAACAACAAGAAATCCTACAGCAAGAATACAAGAAACAAATCACCACACATATTCCTAAAATCATTTTAGCTCTATCTGTTGGGAATATGCCCTAGAGGCAATAATAAAATGGTTTATTAGCATATTCATGTTTATGATAATAGTTTATTATCCATGCTATAATTGTATTAACCGGAAACATAATACATGTGTGGAATATAAACACCAGGTGTCCCTAGTAAGCCTCTACCGGACTAGTTCGTTAGTCAAGAGATGGTTAAAGTTTCCTAACCATGGACTTGTTACAGTCACTTGATAACGGAGTCATATCATTAGGAGTAATGATGTGATGGACAAGACCCGATAATAAAGAGTTGCAATTGATCGTGTCACACAAGTTTCATTGCCAACACTTTTAGTATGCCAAGTATAGTTTCCTTATACCATGATATTATGTCACTCCCGTTTATCGGAGGAATGCTTTGTGGACATCAAACGTCAACTTCGTAACTGGGTGATTATAAAGGTGGCTTTCAGGTATCTCCGATGGTATTTGTTGGGTGACATGAATCAAGACTGGGATTTGTCCTTCCTTGTGACGGAAAAGATATCTCTGGGCCCTCTCGGTAATATAGCATCAAGAAAGGTTGCAACCATGTGATTAAGTGTTAATCACAGAGATCCTATATTATGGACGAGTAAAGAGAATTTGCCAGGTAACGAGATAGAACTAGATATGGAGATATCGACGATCAAATCTCGGGCAAATTAAATATCGTGAGACGAAGGGAATCGTATACGAGATTAAGAATCTCCGGCATCGTGGTTCAATCGATAAAGAACTTCGTTGAATGTGTAGGAGTCAATATGGGCATCCCGGTCCCGCTGTTGATTATTGATATGATCATGTCTGCATGTTCTCGAACCCGTAGGGTCACACACTTAACGCTCCGATATAGCTAGGGTTAGCGATGAGATATTTTGATGGAATGAACGAATGGTGATTCGGAGTCTCGGATAGGATCCCGGACGTCACGAGGAGTTCCGGAGTGGTCCGGAGAATAAGATTCATATAAGGAAAGTGGTTTCCGGAGGTATCGGAAAAGTTCCGGGAATTTTCCGGCAGAGTACCGGAATATTCTAGAAGGTTCTAGAGGAGTCTAGAAGTGGGGCCCATAGGAGTATGGGGCCCACGTGGCATGAAGGGTGGTGGACTGGCCTAGAGGGCCAGCCACACCACCTGCCCCAAAGGGGCCCATGCGGGCCAAAGGGCCCAAGGGGAGGCGCCCCAACTTGGGGGCCAAGGAAAGGGGGGGCCGGCCAGCCCTCCCCAAACCCTAGCCGCCCCATATAAAAGGAGGGGAGGGGAGGGGTGCGCCCCATCCCAAGGCTGCCTAGCCGCACCCCTTCCCTTGCCCTAGCCGTCGGCCCCCTTCCTCCACCAAGTCGGCGCCACCTCTCTCCCCGGAGGGCTGCCGCCATCTACTCCACCAAAGATGCCGCACCACCCCTAGATGTAGGGCTGCTGCTGCACCTCCTCCTCTCCCTCTCCTCTTGCTTGGCTTGGTGAAGCCATGCTCGTGGAGATCATCATCATCAACGCCACCGCAACCGTCGTGGTGCCGAGATTCATCTAGCCATCTCCACCTTGCTTGCGGGATCAAGAAGGCGGAGATCTACATCGAGCCGTACGTGTGGATACCGCGGAGGTGCTACCCCTTGTGGCACTTCGTCGGATTGGATCTTCGAGGAAATACATCTCCTCACGACTAGATGAGTCTAGTTGCGGGGATCGACTAGCCAACCCCTGCACCGACAAAACGCTTTGAACGTTCTTCGAGGGTAAGAGATTGGATCTCATCTTCGCTACCTCCGTCTAATAGATCTAGATCCTTGGGGTTTATTCCGCTTGCTGCGTAGGAAAATTTTTGTTTTCTATGCTGCGACCCCTTCAGTGGTATCAGAGCCTAGATCTATTCGTAGATGTTGGTGCGATTAGAACACAAGTGTTGTGGGCGTTGATATTTTATGTTGCTACCTTCTCGCGTGCACTTTGCGTCTTTGCGGTATTGTGAGATGAAGCGGCCCGGACCAACCTTACTCGTCCACGCACGAGAGACCGGTTCCACGACTGACATGCAACTTGTTTTGCATAAGTGGCTGGCGGGTGTCTGTTTCTCTTGCTTTAGTGAAGATGCAATTTTCAATGGAAGGCCTTTCAAAAGGATGAGTAAATAAGCAACTACTATATCACCGTTGTGGTTTTTGCGTAGATTAGAACGGTTCTATCTCGTTGACCCAAGCCACGTAAAAATTGCATAAACAAAGTAGAGGACGTCTAACTTGTTTTTGCAGAGGGGGTCATGTGATGTGGTATGGCCAATATGTGATTTGTGATAATGTATGCAATGATCATGTTTGTAATCTTTCGCGACTTGCATGTCGTCGAGTACGGCAACCGGCAGGAGCCATATGGTTGTCTTTTATTTTATGTGACCTGCGTGTCATTGAATCACCATGTAATTGCTTTACTTTATTGCTAAGAGTAGCATTAGTTGTAGTTGCAATAGTAGGTGGACAACCATGGTGATGGCGCCACAATGATGGAGATCATTCCGGTGATGATGGAGATCATGCCGGTGCTTTGGAGATGGAGATCAAAAGCACAAGAAGAAAGGCCATATCATATCACAATTTTTTGAATTGCATGTGATGTTAATCCTTTTATGCACCTTATTGTTATGCTTAGATGTGANACGGGTCCTTGACGAGCCTAGCATGTACAGACATGGCCTCGGAACACAAGAGCCGAAAGGCTAAACACGAGTCATATGGATGATATGATCAACATGGCGATGTTCACCTTTGAAGCTACATCATCTCACGTGATGATCGGTTGTGGTGTAGTGGATTTGGATCGTGTGTCACTAAACAACCAGAGAGATGTTGAGTTTAGTGGGAGTTCATTAAGATGAACTAAAATTATCATAAACAAAAGTCCAGATGTCTTTGCAAAAATCCTTGTAGATCATGGTCGACTACGGTAGTCAGTTCGTTGCTGAAAAACTGCGTCTCGATGGGTCAAATTTTGTTGAGTAGTACCTGCGTCCTGAAAGAAGTCCTACACACCAATGATGAGCTCAACATGTTAGAAGAACCAATAGGAGATAAACCCAAACTTTTCTGCAAGCGATGAAGAGTACATGGAGTGGTTTTGAACCACCTACTTGAAAGTCAAGTGGATGATGTGCACCTTCATGAATTCTGACCTAAGTAAACAATTCAAGAACTTGATTGCAATGGAGATTGTTGATGAGCTGAAAAATAGTTTTTCAGCACAAGTCAGAATTGTAAGGTTCGAATGTCCGAACGGTTTTCTTTTACTCAAGATGAAAGAGAACACTTGCTTGGAACAACACATGAGGATAATGCATGAGATACATCATCGTCTAGTGCTTGTTTGGAACCACGAGATGAATGACGGTTTCGCGATAGATGGGGTGATACGCTAGCTTCTCCCCAGCTTCAAGAATTGTGTCGGAGACTAGGTCATGGGAAGGGATTTGATCACTTTCTGTGAGTTTGTGTCTCGGCTGCGTCATGTCAAAGTGGAACCCATAGCAAGAGAAGTTGGCAATGCAGAAAGTATATATTGATATACAAGTTATAAGTGTTTAAGTCCAAATTGCAATTGTGGCGGTTCCGATAAGTATTTGATACTCATTCTGTTTTATGAAAACAGAACCTGCTGCTTGAGATTTGCATAAAGGATATGGGAAGACGTTGCGGAATGGTGGCAATCAAGGAGTTGATGCTGGCAACGATCTGTCTCTTCATTTATCATTTTGGATTAGAGGATTTGAATAAGTGTTGTAATCGAATTAAGTGTGATTTTAATTAGTGTGTCTTGCTTATGTGAGACGGTTATTCATGTTAAAGACAATGGTTGTTCTATTTTCATGAGTAATCCTTTTTGGAAATCACAAGTTTCGATTATAAGTGTATTATTCTTATTATAATCTAGATGATAAATTGGTTGAACATTTATAAAATATGTGACATACTAAAATATCCAAAACTTAATAATGACAATTGTTTTAGTCATGCTAAAGATTGAATAAACATTTTGATGTTTTATCAATGCACCTTATTGTAAGGAGTATGACTAAAATGCCACCCTTTGGAAGAGTGCCATGAATTGCCGAAAGTAAACACAAGTGTTGGTTGTATTTTCAGCAAATGTTAGATGTCATTATTTTGTGTACTCCATCATAAATGATTAAATAGGTGTATTTATTCGAGTTATGATATTTGATGAGATCAAATAAATTTCTGGAGTTTAGGATATTAAGTTAACAAGAAAATTGAGTCTTCATGATTTGATCAAAAGAGACAAAATATTTGAGTTATATGTTAGTATGCGGACTTGTGAGAAGTGTTATCACAAATTGCAATATTTAGAATATTTCAAAGGAGTTTGATATGTCCTAAGATATTGTAATCACACACTATTTGATATTGTGTGGTCTCAAAGAAGGGTTTTATTTCGGGGGTTTGATAATAGCATTTAGATTTATTTGATAAACACTCTGTTTAGAAATAAGGATCTATTTAATGATTTGCATTTCGCATATGAGTTATGTGAAACAGTGGTTTCATTAATTATGAGATAATTAGAAACTATTGCAAATAAAGTTTGTAGTATATTCATATGTGACTATGAATAGAGATTCCACAATGAGAGACTAAAAGGGACAAATCAATTGTTGATTGTGTTAAATGTTTTAGTGGATTTATCGTGAAAAGGTTTCATTGATAAAAGAATTGCTGGAATAAAATTGAAAAGCTAAAACCTTGCTTGTTTATGTATCAAGTGGCACATATGTAAAGTGCTATGTTGGTTAAAACTTGACACATAAAGGAATTAATGATGGTGATCATTGAATTTCGGTTTAGCTTGTCTAAAGAAAAGTAGGATTCAAGAATATGGTATTTTGTCAGGTTACAAAATAATATTCATGATTTACTTGTCATGTTTCAGAAACAAGACATACCTACGAAACTACAAAGAAGAAATAGAAGCCTTAAATACGAAAGTGACTAAGAGTCATTCGATGTTAAGTTTAAATCACAAAGTAATTGTTGCTTGATTTTGTGAAAGTGATGTTTCACATATTTATTCCTCAAAAGGTGTTTTGTAGAGAATAAATAAAACTTAAAGCTAGTAGAGTACTAGCGTTTCGTATAAAGAGTTCTCGATATTAATAGTTAATTAAGAATTTTGGAGGTGTCCAAAATATCGAGAAATTACACGAGTGTGATCTAATTAAAATATGTGGTGACATATATTAAGTTAGAGCAGAAACTATTTTCCAAGATCAAAATATGTGGTGACATATGTTTGAGTGGGAGCTAGTTAAATCATGGTCAAATATAAGGATAACATATTTCTGAGTGGGAGCCAAAGTGGTTTCACAATTTAATATGTGTATGGTGTATATTTGAGTGGATGCTGAACTGCTTGAGCACGTAAGCATATTCTGTCTTGACTCTGCAGATTCTTGTGTCGGGTGCGCGAACAGCGCTCCCGATGGGAGTAGCCCCCGAAGATGTGCGTGACTAGGATAGTCGGGCACAGATTGATATCTTGTTCTGTGCACAGCCGTTTTGTCGCCAACTGCTGGAGGGAGCCAAGGCCTTTTTGCGGATGGAGAAGGAGAAGGACCGACTCCACGCTGCTTTGGAGCAAGCTAACAGTAAGTACTAACCCTTGTGTTCGAGTGGTGCTGCGACTGTCTTCATTATTGACTGCTCCGGTGATCCACAGGCGAGAAGGAGAGCCTGGCGAAGCGGGTCGCGGAGCTGGAGAGATCCCTGGGTGCAGCTCAAAAGCGTGAGCAAACTCGGGGTGATCTAGAGAAGACCCAGGTTGAGCGCTTGCTCACACTCGCCAATGCAATTGGAGGTAAATATCTCGGCTCATTGCCTACTTTGTCTTGTGTCGCTTTCTGATTTCTTACAAGTTTGGTCCTCTCTTCGTTGTTCAGAGCCGTGCGGAGGCGCTCCTCCGGAAGATACCTCCAGTGAGAATCTCGACCTGGAGAAAGCTGTTGGCTTTGTTGACCGCACCTACGCGTATGCTTCGGCTGCGCTGCAGCAATCGTCGGCGGCGCTGCAGAAGTCGAAAGATGCCCTGGTGAGTGTGCATCGGAGCATCTTCCCCAACCAGCCGTCGCCGGCCGATGTTGATGCGCTTGTAGCTCCGTTTGAAGGCGAGGCGACCACCCTAGCGGACTACATGCGTGCTCAGACGGTACGCGGCTCAGAGTTCACTTTCCGGCTTTTGCTTGGTCATGAGGTCGCAGGCGACTTCGAGGCAGTTGTCAGCGACTTTCCTCGAAAACCCGATGGCAAGACCAAGTCGCTAAATAGCGTCAAGGCAAGAGCGAGTCAGTTAGCTGCTAAGCTAATTGATACCTTTGAGAGGAAGCTTGCCAGGGCTGCAGAGTTAGCCTCCAAGAAGAATCGCTCGCAGTCGGAGCCTGTAGTGTAGTCTTTGTAGTAGGGTTCCCCTTTGATTCGCCTTTTGTAGTGAACTTAATGAAGTCTATTTATCGATGCATTTTCTGATTCCTCCATGTAAATGTACTTCTTCAAGTCTTTTGTTAGAACGAATATGGCTTCTGTTTGACACCACTTAACTTGGCAGCCTGATGAAAATGCTGCTCTTGAAGTCGTCGGGGCCACCTGTGTAAATGAGGGTGAGGGTACCTCTTCTGCTGTGCCCGCTCGCCAACAGCACCCAGCTGGTCCAACTCCCACACGAAGCGTGAACGACCAGCGGGTGTTTAACTATATGAGGAACAAGATCGTTGAACTTGAGTCGAAGCTGCGGATAGCTGAGGTGGAGCTTGAACGCCTCAGGGCGCGTTCCGCTGGGCCGTTCAATCAGCGCGAACGGTTCCTTCTTGACCAAATTGATCTGATATGTCGACAGCTACAAGGTTGGACTCTAGCTGCTTCGCTTTGATTTCTTCGTGCTTGTGTTGTTCTGCATCTTGACCCGTTAATTGCAGTTGTTAACCCTGACTGGCAAGCCGAGAACGCTCGAGTGGACGAGCATGTGGAGAAGGAAGCCACTGGTAACTCGGTCGAAGCTCGTCAATTCTGGGTACATAAGGGAGAGGGCCGTGTACTCGCGCGGATGCTGGATCGCACTTGGCGAGCTGCGTTAGTTCTTGAAGGTTGCAGGAAAGCACTCTGGCAAATCAACAGAGTGTTCTTCCCCCTTGGTGAGCAGCCGACTGGATTGCCCGCGCTGTTGGAGAGGTTCCGCAGTAGCAGGGCGTTGAAGGAGGTAGTCTTCGGTCAGCTTGTTGCCAGGGCCAACACGGCGTTTGCTTATGTTCGACTGCATCGACCTCATGTTCCCTTGGACAGAATACTTGATGGCTTGCCTAGAGATGTTGATTATGCTGAATCCCTTGCGGCTGCACGTCAGGCGATGCAACAGACCCTGAACTATACAGAGCGACTTGTCGGGCCATTGGATGCGCCAAAGGAAGAATCTGTCGACTAAAGACAATACCCTTTTGCAGTACAATGTTAGATTGTAACATAAGTGTAAATATGCATGTATGTATGCCCATGTGGTGTTAGTCCTTGAATGTAGAATGTATGGTTTTGCATTCGTAAATCTGTATGGCGCGAGCCCCCGAGTGGTTCGAGAGGCGGCCTAGGATTTTCGAGTTATGCCTGTGCGGCGCAGCCCCCGAGTGATTCGAGTGGCGGCCTAGGCTAGACTAAGACCTGTATGACGCGAGCCCCCGAGTGGTTCGAGAGGCGGCCTAGGATTTTCGAGTTATGCCTGTGCGGCGCAGCCCCCGAGTGATTCGAGTGGCAGCCTAGGCTGGACTTAGACCTGTATGGCGCGAGCCCCCGAGTGGTTCGAGTGGCGGCCTAGGATTTTCGAGTTATGCCTGTGTGGCACAGCCCCCGAGTGATTCGAGTGGCGGCCTAGGCTGGACTTAGACCTGTATGGCGCGAGCCCCCGAGTGGTTCGAGTGGCGGCCTAGGATTTTCGAGTTATGCCTGTGTGGCGCAGCCCCCGAGTGATTCGAGTGGCGGCCTAGGCTGGACTTAGACCTGTATGGCGTGAGCCCCCGAGTGGTTCGAGTGGCGGCCTAGGATTTTCGAGTTATGCCTGTGTGGCGCAGCCCCCGAGTGTTTCGAGTGGCGGCCTAGGCTAGACTTAGACCTGTATGGCGCGAGCCCCCGAGTGGTTCGAGTGGCGGCCTAGGATTTTCGAGTTATGCCTGTGTGGCGCAGCCCCCGAGTGATTCGAGTGGCGGCCTAGGCTGGACTTAGACCTGTATGGCGCGAGCCCCCGAGTGGTTCGAGTGGCGGCCTAGGATTTAAGTTGATTGCTCGCAAAGGAAGAAATGACAAGTCTTTTTTCTTCAAATATCTTTATTGATTCTCGCAAACAGGCCGCCTCGTTAAAACCCTTCCAGTCCCCTTAGGTACCCTGGCGAGGGAAAGAGTGCGTAAGAAACCTGCTGCTACTTAACAAGGTGAAGTTTACAAGCTGGGGTCGATCAGGCGTAGAAGCGGCGTAACTGTGCCACGTTCCACGGATTGCTGCAGACTGTCCCTGTCTTCGAGTCCTTCAGGCGGTAAGCTCCATTGCCGATTGCCTCTGTCACAATGTATGGCCCCTCACATGGGGAGGCGAGTTTGTGCACCTTCTTCTGCTTGAGCCGGAGAACCAGGTCCCCTGGGACGAATGCTCTAGGCCGCAGTCGCCGACCGTGGTAGTTGCGCAGGTCTTGCTGGTAGACGGCTGTTCGGCTGAGGGCGATGTCGCGTGCTTCATCCAGGACATCCACATCATCTTCAAGTGCTTCTTCCGCATCAGACTCGTCGTATGCCACCACTCGTGGAGCATCAAATTTGATGTCGCAGGGCAGGACTGCTTTGGCACCGTACACCATGAAGAATGGTGTATACTGGGTAGATCTGTTTGGCGTGGTGCGTAGGCTCCACAGCACACTTGGTAACCCTTCCACCCAGGCTCCTGCGGCTCGCTTCAATGGTACTCGCAGACGCTTCTTGATGCTTTTGCTGACTAGGCCGTTGGCCTTCTCGACTTGCCCGTTGGACTGCGGGTGCGAGACGGATGCATAACTGAGCTTGACGCCTTGTTCAGAGCAAAAATCCCTGAATTCTTCGGCTGTGAAGTTCGTCCCGTTGTCGGTGATGATGCCGTGCGGCACACCGAACCTGAAGATGATTGACCTGATGAAGTTAACCGCTGAGGTTGCGGTTGAGCTTGTGATTGGGACCGCCTCGATCCACTTCGTGAACTTGTCGACTGCCACCAGGAGGTGAGTGTGCCCACTGGGGAGGATTTCTTGAAGGGACCTACCATGTCGAGCCCCCATTGCGCGAAGGGCCATGCGAGTGGTATTGTCTTCAGTGCCGACGCTGGTGCATGCGGCTTGTTGGCGAACTCCTGACAGCCAACGCACCTTTTTACCAGCTCCTCTGCGTCTTGCATTGCAGTGGGCCAGTAGAACCCTGCTCGCAAGGCCTTGGCCACCAGTGCTCGACTGCTTGCGTGGTGCCCGCATATGCCGGCGTGGATGTCGAGTAAGATAGCTTGGCCGTCGGCTGGATCGATGCACCTTTGGAGGACTCCTGAGATGCTTCTCTTGTAGAGCTCGCCATTGATGATGGTGAAGCCTTTTGAACGGCGGACGATGCGCTTGGCTTCGACTGGATTCTCCGGCAGCCGCTGGTGCAGCATGTAGGCCAGATACGGGCTTGTCCACGTGGGCTCGACCAGCATTATCTCCATGATCTCCTTCTCCGTGCTTGGCGGGTTGGCAGTGCTTGTTGTCGATGTAGGGGGTCCTGGCGGGGGCCGGACCTTGATTGAGCGCTGTGTGATGCACTCGAGGAAGACTCCGGGTGGCACCGGAGCTCGATCCGAACCTAGGTTGGCCAGGACGTCGGCTTCTTCGTTGCTTTCGCGGCCGATGTGCCGCAGTTCGCAGCCGTCGAAAAGGCCTTCCAGTTGATTGTACAGCTCCCTGTAGGCTATCATGTTGTCAGCGATGGCGTCGCACTGCTTCATGGTTTGCTGCACAACCAGGTAGGAGTCGCCGTAGATCATGAGGCGAGTGGCGCCGCAGTTCCTGGCCATCCGCATGCCGTGGATCAAGGCCTCGTACTCTGCTTCGTTGTTGGAGGGTGTTGAGAATTTCATCTGCAGCACGTACTTCAGCTTGTCGCCTTTGGGTGAGATGAGCACAACTCCTGCTCCGGCTGAGTTGAATTTTTTGGATCCATCGAAATACATTGTCCAAGCACTGGACAAGTCGGGCTCGTCAGACAGTTGTGCTTCTATCCACTCTGTGGTAAACTCTGGGAGGACCTGGGCCTTGATTGCCTTCGGGTGTACATACTTCAACCCCCACGGCCCTAACTCGACAACCCACTTGGCGACTCTTCCTGTCGCAGCTGGGTTGGTGAGGATGTCGGATAGGGCAGAGGAGGTTACCACCGTGATCGGGTGCTCAGAGAAATAGTGGACCACCTTCCTGGACGTCATGAAGACTCCGTATGCCAGCTTCTGGTAGTGCGGGTATCGCTGCTTGGAATCAGTTAGCACCTCGCTGAGGTAATACACAGGTCGCTGAACAGGTGGCTCTTTCCTTCTTCCTCCCGCTCGACTACAAGTACGGTACTAACCACTCTGTTCGTGGCTGCCACATACAGGTACAGTGGCTCGTTCTCATGTGGTGCTACCAGCACTGGAGGGGTTGTGAGGGTCTGTTTCAGTTTGTCGAATGCATCTTGTGCCTCCTCTGTCCACTCGAACTTGTCTGCCTTTTTCATCAGTTGGTAGAAGGGCAGGGCCTTTTCTCCCAACTTACTAATAAACCGACTGAGCGCTGCGACTCTGCCGGCTAGGCGTTGTACTTCATGAAGCTTGGTCGGTGCAGGCATGTCGAGTATGTTCTGCACCTTCTCAGGATTGGCTTCGATTCCTCTCGCAGAAACAAGATACCCCAGTAATTCTCCGGCTGGGACGCCAAAGACGCACTTGTCTGGGTTTAACTTGATCTGGTACTTGTTGAGCGCGTCGAAGACCTTGCGGAGGTCGTCGATGAGGCTGTCCTCTGTGCGGGTGGTGATGACTATGTCGTCGACGTAGACTTGCATGATCTGCCCTATGAGCTCCTTTAAGCAGGCCTGCATCGTGCGCTGGTATGTTGCTCCAGCGTTCTTCAACCCGAAGGGCATCATCTGGTAACAGAATACACCGTGTGGTGTGATGAACGCCGTCTTCTCCTGGTCTTCGACTTTCATCCTGATCTGCTGGTACCCGGAGTAGGCATCCAGGAAGGATAGACGTGCGCAACCTGCAGTCGAATTGACGATCTGATCAATCCGCGGGAGCGGAAAGTGATCCTTGGGGCAGCATTTGTTGATGGCGGTGAAGTCGACGCACATGCGGAGTTTCTTCGTCTTCTTCTTTTCCACCAGTACCGGGTTTGCTACCCACTCTGACTCCTTTATCTCTCGAATAAATCTGGCGTGAAGCAGCCGGTCAATCTCCTTGCTGATAGCATCTCTCTTGGGACCCGCGAAGCGCCTCATGGTCTGCTTGACTGGTCTGGCATCTTTGTGGACGCGTAAGGAGTGCTCGGCGAGTTCCCTTGGTATACCTGGCATGTCAGAAGGTTGCCAGGCGAATATCTTCCAGTTCTCACGCAGGAACTCGACGAGCGCGCTTTCCTATGCGCTAGTCAAGCTTGATGACACCCTGACCGTCTTGTCGGCGTCCGTCGGGTGTACCTGATGGGCCCTTGTGTCGTCGCTTGTGTTGAATGTAGAGTCCTTGGATGATTTCTTACGTGGTGGGAACAGAGTCTTGTTGTTGTCGACTGCCATCATCTCCAGGTGCTCGTCCATCCCGAAGAACTCAGAAATCCTGCTGAACTCGCGGTCGCAGCTATCAGACCGGTCGAAGTCGCCTTTCACCGTGATGACGCCCTTTGGTCCCGGCATCTTGAGCAGGAGGTAGGCGTAGTGGGGCACTGCCATGAATCTGGCGAAGGCCGGACGACCCAGTATGGCGTGATATTGTGACTTCCAGTCGACTACCTCGAAGTCGATCGCCTCTCGCTGGAAGTTTTCGGGTGTGTCGAATATAACATCAAGTGTAATTGTTCCCATGGGCGTGACTGCTTGCCCTGGTACTATACCGTGGAAGGTATTTGCTGATGGTGTCAGGTTGGATGTTGACTTGTTCATCCTTCTTAGGGTGTCGGCGAAGATGATATTGATACCGCTGCCTCCATCCATGAACACCTTCTTCAAGGTGTACTCCCCGATCTGAGCTTCGACTACCAGAGCAGCGTGCCCGGGTCGTGGTATCGCCGGCGGGTGGTCCGCTCTGGAGAAAGTGATCGCTGTTTCTGAGCCTCTCAGGTAATCGGGTACTGCAGGTGGATTGGTGAGTGCTTGGTAGACCTGGCGGGTGATGATTTTCTGGGTCCTGTTGGAAGGACGTCCCTTCTGTATCATGTTAATCTGCCCACGTGCTGCCGGGAACACGTTAGCAGGATCCTGCGGCTGTGGCTGTGGTTGCTGTTGTTGCTGCGGGTAGAAGGCCAGCGCTGCCTGCGCTGGGTTGGCGACTGGAGGAGGAGGTGGCGCCTGGAGGGCCAGCTGTGCGGCTGGCTGTGCCACGGGTGCTGCTTGATTATCATGCTGTCCGTTCTGGGGGACTATTCGCACAAACGCCCTGTATATCTTGCGCGCCTTTCTGCAATCCTTCAATAGGTGGCGGGATCCCCACTTGCCTGTTTCTGGGTCCCTAAACATATGATGCTTGCAGGGTTGCTCTAACTCTTCTTCTTCAGTCAGTGGGCGTCTCCGCCACTCGCGCTTGCGACTTCCATCTCCATGGTAGCTGCTGCCACCGCCCTGGTTGTACTGTCTTTCACTCTCACGGGGGTTTCGAATCCCGCCGCTACTAACTCGATCAAGTCGTTGCCGACGTAACGCGGCTTCTTCTTCAGGCGCCCTTCTCGCCAGTTGCTAGGTCCTGCTTCTTGCCTCGGAGATCGTGGTGCATCGCGAACAGAGTCTTCTCCATCTGCCCACTGGTTGGCTATCTGCATGAGCTCGATCATGTTCCTCGGCCTAAGCCTACCAAACTCCTCACGGAGATCGCGGCGGTAAACGCCGTGCATGAATGCGTCCATTACCCTGTCTTCTGAGGTGGCTCCGTCCATGGTGTTGCGAAGCAAAGTCCACCGCTGGATGTACGAACGGAGTGGCTCGTCTCGACCTTGCTTGCACGCCTGGAGTTCAATGAGGGTTGTTGGCCTCGCGTATGTCCCCAGAAAGCTCTTCACGAAGGCGTTCCTGAACTCGTCCCAGGTGCTGAAAGCGTCCCTGGGCTGAGTGTTGAGCCACCCGCGTGCAGATCCTGTAAGCATCAATTGGATGTACTGCATGGCAGTAGTCGAAGTACCACCCTGACAGCTGCACGCGATGAGGTAGTCTTCCAGCCAGTCCCTTGGGTCTTGCTTCCCGTCATACTTGGGTGTCTCCGCTGTTAACTTGAAGCCTTTGGGCATCTTCGTGTCACGGATGTTGAAGGTGAAACATGCGGCTCCGCGTGGCTCGAAGTCATCGTCGTCGTAGTCGTTGGCTTGTGCACTCGCTGCTCGCTGCCGTCGACTGCGGTCCACCCTTCTCTGTGCGACGACGTTACGAACATCTTCGCCTGGCTGCGGCTGTCGCAGTCGAATTGGGGCTGGGTCTGCAAGTGGTGCGGGTTCACGATCGCGGCGGACTCGATTCTCGCGCGCCCTTTCTGCTGGTGCTGCCTTCGCCAGGACTTCCTCGACTTCTCTGAGGGATTGGATTTGTTGCCTATGAAGGCGAGCATGGGTGTCACCCTCCGGCGGCTGTGTCAGTCGCAGGTAGGTTTCGACTGCCATGAGGGCCGAAGCGGGTGTCTTGGGGACGGGGATTTCGTCCGCATCCTCCGTCATGAATGACGACTCCATATTGCGGGCAAGGTGGACGCGATCAGCCTCTGGCACCCGTGGCATGCGAGGCCTGTGATGTCCTCCTTGTGTGACTTCTTCCGATCCGGCCATGAACGAGTGTGCTGCCCTCCTGGCACTCGATGCGTCGGCTAATTCTTTGCGCCGAATCAGATCGGCCTTCTCCTGACGGACTCGCTCGGACTCCTTCCAAAGCAAGTATTGGACCGCCAGTTGATCTTCTCGGGGTTCATCTGGTGAAGGGAACGTGCCTTCGTCCACGTGCTTCATGGCATTGATCGCCATCTCCCGAGTGATGGTGAGTCTTGTCACCCTGTCCGGCATGGTCACCTCCAGCGGGTATACAGGTTCCCCGCCGTTGGATCGTGCTGGGCTGGCCATATAAACTTGCGCGGGGTAAACCCGTCGAGTGGGGCTGATGCTCCCAGTCCTGCTTCCTTCGTCCAAGCTATGCTCAGAGCCGAAGATCACAGCAATGTGGCGGGTGCCACGGTCACTGCTACTGGCGACTCCGCGATGCGGAGGCGCGGTTGGCGTAGTCGAAATCGGCGTAGATTTTGGTTTCGTCCGGGGCGCGGACAAGAAGGTCGGAGTAGACTTGTTTCGCGCCCGGGTTGCAGTAGATGCGATTTTTCTGGTAACCGCGGGTATGGTCACCGCAGTCGCCGTTGACGCGGTCGTAGATGGTGCTGACGCAGTCGAAGTGGACGCGATCTTCACGGCAGTCGATGACGCGATCGCCGTGGCCGCAGTAGATGCGATCTTCGCGGCGGGTGGTGCCGCGGTCGGCGCAGTCGATGTAGATGCAGGCGCGTCCGTCGCGCGCAACGTGGCCAGCGTGGGCCGAAGCGTTCCACGACTGTCCACCAGATAGCGCAGACTACCGAAGGTAATCCACGTGCTTTGCTGCAGTTCAATGTACGCCGGGAGATCCGTCGGCGAGTGCTGGACAAACTCGAGGAAGCCGGTGTAGATCGACTCCCTGGCGCTGATGCCGTTCTTCATTGCAGATGAGGCCGGCGCAACCATGACTCCAACGATCTGTTCTTCCCACAGACGGCGCCAATTGTCGAGGTGCGGACTCGGCAAATCCCAAGGTTGTGTACCCCGGGTTGATTGAGGGGGAGAGAGTATGAACGTTGGTGGCTGTGACGGCTAACAGGGGGCGAGTTTACCCAGGTTCGGCCCCTCGAGGTGAGGTAAAGACCTACTCCTGCTTGTCTGGTATTATCGAGGTGGCTACAATGGCGAGATGGCAATCTCGCTAGGGTTTGCCTGTGTGTTTCTTGCTTGACCTAGATGGCGCACCCTCCTGGCCTTTATACCACAGGCCAGGTCTTGGGTGGACGGTGCGGATTGCACATTACAGAATAAGGAAAATCATCACCGGCCTAACCAGCTACTTGGGCCACAAGGTACACTTCATGGGCTTCAATGGGCTTCCCTTGGCGTGACCCAGGTACCACCACCATGGGGCACTCGAAAGGTAGCCCCACGACACCCATGATGCGATCCTCGTTGTGATCATGAGCTTTGTTAGCATAGTTGAATACATGATGTTTCCCCACATGTAATGGATATGATTTTGCTCAAGTGGTGTCATCTAGTATAAGTTCAGGAGTCACCGTTGTGATCACGGTATCTCGGTGACAGTGTGGGTGCCGTGTGTGACTCTAATGATAAAAGCTTAGAGGGATCTTCATCATGAGTTTGTTCTTTATTATTGTTGGATTGAATAGATCATGAGGTTTCTTGATGCTTGTGTTATTGAAGAAAGAGACTATTCAAGAAATAGGTTGTGGTGTTTGTTAGTACTATCTTTGGATGCGGATAGTGACAGCATGAAGTGTCCGTAGATGTGGAATACGAACTTTAAGGTGTGCTTTTTGTAGCCCTACGCAATTCTCATCCTATTTGATCCACGAAAGAATGATCTCCGAGTAACGTCTACCATGCATGTGTTTTTGTGGGAACTATCATGTGTTTAATTATGTTAATGATGTTGAGAGTAGTCACTAGTGAAAGTATTAAGCCTGGGCTTTGTTTCCAAGCATTGATACACCATTTTTAGTCACTTTTGTCACTTGTTTGCTTGCTGCCATTTTTATTACAGAATTACAAAATCATCTTTTACCATCCATATCACTTGCATTTTACTATCTCTTCGCCGAACTAGTGCACCTATACAATTAGCCATTGTATTAGGTGTGTTGGGGACACAAGAGACTTCTTGTATCTTAATTGCAGGATTGCTTGATAGGGGATACGTTCAACCTCTTCCTCCCGTGGATTCGATAAACCTTGGGTTACTCACTTAAGGGAAATTTGCCGCTGTCCTACAAACCTCTGCGCTTGGAGGCCCAACAAGTCTACAAGAATAGAAGCGTGTAGTAGACATCAAGCTCTTTTCTGGCGCTGTTGCCGGGGAGGAAAGGTAAGCGGTACTCACTCTCCCTTCAACAAAGCTAATTTCTAGCATCGTTGTTGAGAAGGTGTGTGCTTGAAGGTATCTTCTTCAGATCTTGCAATTAAATCTTTTTGTTTCTTGTTTTTATTTCACTAGTTAGGCTTAATGGAAAACAACAAAAAAATTAGAGAGCTTTATAAAATTTATATTGAAATTGGTCATGATGCTTTTGAAGAGAAAATTTTCATCTTATGAAGTTTCCCATATTTATGTTGAAGGTTTTAATGTTGCATTTGCTTTGCCTTCCTATGCTACTAGCTTTATGCTCCAATGATTTATTTTCTTATAAGATTCCAATGCATAGGAAGTGGGTTAGACTTAAATGTGTTTGATACTGATTCTTGATGCTCTCTTTTATGTTTCAAGTCTTATTCTTATGAGAGCATTATTAAAACTACTAAGCCTAGCTAAAAGGCTATAAAGAAAAGCGCTTGTTGGGAGGCAACCCATCTTTTCTTTCAGTTTTGTTTTTGCTTTCCTTGAGTCATGAAGTTGTTGCCTCTGTAGCAACTTCATTGTATCTTTTTATTTTGATTTTTTGGATGAATTTTAGCCTCTAATGCATTGAAAGTGCGAGGTATTGTTTTGCTGTCCAGAAACAGATTTCTGTCCTTCACTGTTTGAAAATCCAGAAAATCCCTGAATTTTATCTTTTTCTGATATTTTTAGACAGCAAGCCTGATACTTTTATATATCTTTCGTTAGTTTTGAGTTTTCTGATTTGAGCTACAGAAGTGCCTCGAAAAATTCAATCTTTACAGACTGTTTAGTTTTTGACAGATTCTACTTCTATTTGTATTCGTCTCTTTTACTATCATCAAATGTGATACTTTAGAGGAGGAGTACCACATTGAGGCTTAGTAAATAGTAGCTAATGCCCAATAAAGTTGTTTGCAATTTGTCTTGAGTTGAACACATGTGCATTTTAATTTATGAGCACTAGCCCTCTAATCAGTTTATGAGAAGTTTTGTGTGACGGGATTTTTTAAGTTCCAAAGGAGAGGATAATGAAGAAATTGAAGATGGATCAGATCTCAAGCTTGGGGATGCCCCCATGGCACCCCCTCTGAATATCAAGAACCATCAAGCGTCAAAGCTTGGGGATGCTCAAGGCATCCCCTCCTCTTCATCGACTATCATGAGGTCGTCTTCGTTGAACTAAGTTTTTATCACTTTACATATTATGTGCTATGCTTGGAGTGTCTTTTTGCTTTCAATTTTGTTTGTTTGTTTGCTGGTCATATACTTGTTGGATCCTAGCTTTATTTGTGTGCTAGAGAGACGCGCTCCGCTTTTTGAATTGAATACTCCTTTGCTTAGCTTATATCTTATTGAGTATTCTTAGCTATTGTTTGTTTGCTAGTAAGCTCTCGCTTATAGCTTTTATCTTATTTAGGGCTACTAGTTGTTGAGTTTAAACTCTCTTGTTCTTCACATATACTTGTTGGAGAGTTGTTATTGATAAATTGCTTGAATTGTCAAAGTGACCAAATGCTATCCATGTGATATTGGAATGAAATGAAAGCCTGCATAGTCTTGTAGATCATTGTGTGGATACTTGATGCTTCTCATTTGTTTTGAGATATTAAGATGAATGCTTAAACTTGCTGATTATTTGTGTGGAATTGATTAGTAAAGAAATACTGTTAAAAGCTTGAAACTGTGTGGTGTTGGGGTTATGCCGAACAGGTACCTTCACGAAGGAGAGTAAAGCCAGCATACCAGGGTGGCCCATAGTGGTGGTAAGCCGAATTCCGGCTTACCGGGCGGCCCAGTGCGATGAAGCGCAGGAGGCCCATCTGGCTAAGGGAAGGTTCCACAAGCCGGCCCGCATTGAGGATGACTTGACCCACAAGGCGGAGCCCAAGCCGGATTAGAGTAGAACTCTGTGACTTAGTCGGTTAGGTTTCCTCCTATAAGCCCTAGGATCGGACGCCTTTATAAGCTGGCCTACGGGACGCCTTAGGGCATACTTTCAGAAGCTCTAGACACCTTTCATTGTAATCAGCGCATATTGCCTTATTGTGAATTATAGCAACACGTAGGGTTTCACCATCGTTGCGAGATCCGGAGCTGGGTAAACCCTTTGTCATCCCGTCGTCGGAACACCCCACGTCTCCTAAACCCCTCTCTCTACCTAGCTCGATGGCACCCCTGCCGCGGCTAGATTCGACAATACCACGACAGTTGGCGCCCACCGTGGGGCAAGAGATGTCCGGGGTTTCGTTCCGTCCGGGATCTACGGGCGGAGTCGGCGACACCATCGCGGTCGGCTTGGTGAGCTACTTCGAGGAGACAGGAGCCGGCCACGTCTTCAACGACGGATTTTGGATGCCGGCAAAGGAGGACCCCGCCGGCTAGTCCACGGTCTCTGTCGGCGGCTTCGACATCTTCGTCGGCTTCACCGCCTAGGCTTTGGATGATCTCGGCTTCACCTTGAGCATGCCCGCCACCCACCCTAGCAACTTTGACGAGGGATCGAATCTGGACTCTGAGGAGATTGCCGAATTGGATCTAGCTTTCGATGCTGACGATGAAGATTCTGAAGACGACGCAAGTTCCAACATGGCGGCGCCGGACTTCCACTTTGTTGGCATCTCAGGAGAATCCGGCTCTAACGAGACAATGACAGAACCTGTGTCTATCCTTCCTGCTTTGCAGGACGGGGCTGACTCAGAAGCCGGATCAGCGGACACTACCCATATGGAGCAGGACCTCGAATCTGAAAGAGAATCCGACGATTTTAGTCGGAAAGTTGCATCCTGCTTAGGATGCCCTGCCGAGGTCTTGATGGGTGATGTCTCTGGTCCTAGGGACGACCCCAACACCTCGAAAACCGCCAATAGCGAAGAAAAAACTCCAGAAGCCGGAAATCTTAAGATGGATTTTGTGCCACCGCTAGCTCCAATGAAGGGAACTTGTAGATTGCCGGCTGCAGGAGACAACATTGATGCTACGGCCGGCGAAGCAGCAGAGAAGGAGCACGAAGAAAGGATGGCAAAGTACAAGCAACTGCTAACTCCACTTCCTCCTAACGCATCGCTAGCCGACATGGAAAAGCGCCGCGCCGAGCTGGAAGAGCATGCAGCCCAGATAGCGGAGCGCGAAGTTGAGATCACAAACAAGGAAACGGAGTTCATCCGGAAGCAGAGAGAAAAAGGGGCCGACGATGTTTTCCGTCCGGCTCGCGACAAGAATCTGCATAAAAGGTTGGATTTCCGTAGCAAGTGGGAAGCCGACCATGTTAATTCAGTCTCGAGAAAGTACCACCACCGAAGTGACCTGGTAACCAATTTGTGTTACTTCAACACCCCAACCAAAAACATGGAGGCGGCCCAGGAGGTCATGTTCGACAAATCGTTGGACCGTTCGTTGGACCGTGACGCTCGCCTCAAATATTCGGCTTATCTACTGGAGGTTGCACAACAGCAGCGAAACGACTCGCAAGTAAAGTCTGGACGGCTTGTTGAAGATTCTCGTCTTTGCAACTCGACGGCCAAAAAGCCAATGGCTGCTGCACCTGCAGACCCAGACGATGACCCAGCCGGCTCAAGCAGTCACAACAAAGGCAGCGACAAGGACCCGATGGATAAGCAGCCTAGGGGCGCGGAATCCCGGACAGGTTCTTCACGCCATCGTGAGGCTGGCCGGGAAAAACATCGGAGCCAAGAGCGACAGGAGGACCCTCGCAAGGAAAAGGCGGCACCATCCCGTCAGGAGGGACGACGTGAGGGGGAAAATCCACCTCGAAGGGAGGGTAACAGAGATCATATGCCACCTCCACCGCCGCCTCCACCGCGCAAAGAGGGAGATAACCCCTCCAAGTACATACCCCCTCCACGACGGCAAAGGACTCCAAGCCCCCCGCGTAACGCGAGTCGGGTGAGCCAAAGCCGTCACAGGGAAGAACCAAGGCAAGGAAAGTCGGTTGATAAACCGCCATCAGCCAATGATGTTCGAAGCCTAATCGAGGAGAGGAAGTCGGCCAGAGATGCCCAATACCTCGGCCCCAAGTGTTTTGGCAGAACAATCAGAGAGCAAATACTACCTCCCACTTTGTCGAACGTAACAAAGATGGTGGAGAAGTACAGTGGTACGGCTAATCCTGAGACGTGGCTCTCAGATTACGTCAGTGCCTGCGACATATATCAAGGCAGCGCCGACTCCGCAGTGCAATTTTTGCCCCTGATGTCAACCGGGATGGCACGTATGTGGATTGAAGGTTTGCCAGAAAGGGCAGTTCATACCTGGAGTGATAAGAAGCGCGTCTTTATTCAGCACTTCCAGGGCACATATAAACGCCCAAAGTCGATTTTTGACTTACAGCGGTGTGTGCAGCAAAAGAACGAGTCTAGCCGTGAGTTTGTCTCACGATGGAGTGAAATCAAAAACGCTTGCGAAGGCGTCTCAGAAACTCAGGCGATCCATGCCTTCAAGCAATCTCTTAGGAAAGGGACAACTTTTCGCTTCATGATCTACAGCGACGAGTCGGAAACTTTGGGGGGCTTGCTCGCTTGTGCTAACAAGTACGCCGCTGCTGACGATGACAATAGGGAAGACGGTGAAACCCGCCGACGCGAGTCCGGGAAAAAGAAAGTTGAAGACCAAGCCGGCCCTTCTCACGAGGTTGCTGCCGCCTTTGGTAAAGGCGGCTCAAGCAATAGCAAGTGGCAGGGCAAGAAGCCGGCAAACAACCAATCATCCCGACCGCCAGCGGTGAAGTATGACGACATCAAGCACAACCCCTGTGTTCATCATCTGAGGCCGGATGGAACAAGCTCCCACACGCTCCAGCAATGTCACATCAATCGGGACATTGCCAAGGATCCCAAAGCCGACAAGTCAAGGAACAAGCGCAAGTCCAGGAAAGACGACAAAGAGAAGGAGGACGCTGCTTCAGAGTCGGATGACGCGGCCTCCAAAGAAAAAGGTAGCAAATTCCGTAAGCATGCCGAAAGTCTCATCGTCTCAATGCTACGGTGCCTGCAGTTCCGCAGTACTTGGATTTGTCCGACATCCCCATCACATGGGATCGCAGCGATCACCCGGACAGAGTTCCTTCAACACGCACCTACGGTTTAGTCGTCAGCCCTATAGTCGACAAATACAAGTTGACAAAGGTGCTTATGGACGGTGGGAGTAGCATCAACATACTCTACGCCGCAACATTGAAGAGAATGTCGGGATGACAAGCCACCTCAATGGGAAGGATCACCCTGAAGGTCACCTTTGGCGGCATGGATAATTTCTGGACAGAAGACGTCTCTTTTGAGGTGGTTCCCTTTAAAAGTGCATACCATGCATTCTTTGGACGTCCGGCTTTTGCCAAATTTATGGCTCGGCCCTGCTACATCTATAGCAAGCTGAAAATGCCGGGACCCAATGGGATCATCACAGTCAAAGGAGACTTCAAGAAAGCCAAGGAGTGTGAGGCCGCCAATGTCGTCCATGCTGAAGAAGAAATCTGCAAGGAAGAATTGGAGGATCTCAAGAAGACAATGGGTCCCGATGAGATGCCGGCAACTGAAAAGTCGTCCTCTAAGGTTGACTCGAGCTTCAAGCCAAAGGATGACACCAAGAAAATCAAGCTCTCAAAGGATGATCCGACAAAGGAGGCCATCATCGGTGCAGGTCTCGACGACAAATAGGAAGGCGAGCTCGTCAAGTTTCTCCGTGAGAACCGGGATATCTTTGCTTGGTCACCATCCGACATGCCAGGTGTCCCGAGGAAACTTGCCGAGCACTCCTTAAAAGTCAACAAGGATGCTAAGCCGGTCAAACAAGGCCTCCGCCGGCTCGGAACTAAGAAGCGCAGGGCGGTTGGAAAAGAGATCATAAGGCTCACCGCCGCCAAATTCATTCGTGAAGTTGTCCATACTGATTGGTTGGCAAATCCCGAGCTTGTTCCAAAGAAAAACACCTCTGACCTACGTATGTGCATTGATTTCACTGGCTTAAACAAAGCCTGCCCTAAGGATTCGTTCGCCTTACCGCGTATCGATCAGGTCATTGATTCAACTGCCGGCTCAGAGATGCTATGTTTTCTGGACGCTTATTCGGGTTACCATCAGATTAAGATGAAGGAGTCAGATCAAGTCAAGACATCCTTCACCACGCCATATGGCAATTACTGCTATGTCACAATGCCTTTCGGCTTAAAGAACGCCGGTGCTACTTACCAAAGGTGTATGCAGCGGTGTTTGGACAAGCAAATTGGCCGCAATGTTCACGTCTACGTTGATGACATAGCAGTCATGTCGAAGAAGCGTGGCGATCTTATCGCCGATCTGTCGGAAACCTTTGCAAATCTAAGGGAGTACCAGATGAAGCTTAATCCGGCAAAATGCGTCTTCGGAGTACCCGCAGGCAAGCTTCTGGGCTTCATTGTTTCACAAAGAGGAATTGAAGTTAACCCGAAAAAGATAAAGGCGATTTAGAACATCAAGAGGCCGATTTGTCTAAAGTACATCCAGCGGCTTACAGGTTCTGCCGCGGTTGTAAGCCGATTCATTAGCCGGCTTGGTGACAAAGCATTGCCATTATATAAGCTCCTCAAGAAGTCGGACAATTTTGTTTGGACAGAGGAAGCAGAGGCAGCTTTGGCGCAGCTGAAGTATACATTGACACATGCTCCAATCTTAGCAGCTCCGAGGGAAAAAGAGCCGCTTCTCCTCTACATGTCGGCTACGAATTTCGTTATAAGTGCCGTCATTGTAGTGGAGCGCCTGGAGGAAGGGAAGCAATGGCCGGATCAGCGCCCTGTCTATTTCATTAGCGAGGTGTTCTCAGATTCAAAGCAGTGCTACCCTCACTACCAGAAGTTAGCCTATGGTGTATTCTTTGCCGCCAGAAAGCTACGGCATTACTTCCAGGATCACACAATCACGGTGGTCAGCAAAGCTCCATTAAAGGACATCATCAACAATGCCGACGCAACGGGCCGAGTCGCCAAATGGGGCATCGAGCTAGCAGCCTTTGACATCCAGTACAAGCCGAGGACCGCCATCAAATCTCAAGTTCTAGCTGACTTTGTTGCAGACTGGACAGAGGCGATGGAAAGCACACCTTTGCCGGATTCTCAGTACTGGATAATGCACTTTGATGGCTCAAAGATGAAGGAAGGCTCGGGGGCTGGAGTAGTGCTAAAGTCGCCTAAGGGTGACAAGCTCAGTTATGTCCTCTGAATCCACTTCAATGCCACCAACAATGTAGCAGAGTATGAGGCTCTCCTCCATGGCCTTCATATGGCTAAGGAGTTGGGAGTGAAGCGCATCCTCTGCTATGGGGACTCGGATCTTGTTGTACAACAACTTGATGGATGTTGGGACACGAAAAGTCCCACAATGGCGGAATACAGGAGAACAGTCGACGAGTTCGGTAGATGCTTTGCCGGCTTAGAGGTCCGACATATCTCCCGAGATGACAATGAAGCTGCTGACGCCTTGGCCAGAATAGGCTCCAGGCAAAAGGCAGTGCCCCCAGATGTATTTCTCCACCATCTACATAAGCCGTCCATCAAAGGCGGCGACGAAGATTATCCCTTGTCGGCAGAATCAGTTCAAGTGTGCTTGGTAACCCCAGATTGGACCACACCTTACATTGATTTCCTGATTAATAAGAAACTGCCCAAGGACGACGAGGTGTTGAGCCGTCAAATTGAGCGCCGAGCAAAGGCGTACACGATTATTGACGGACAGCTTTACAAACGGAGCACATCCGGCATATTCCAAAGATGCGTTTCTCCAGAAGAAGGGCGGCAAATCCTTGAGGAAATCCACTCCGGCGAATGTGGGCATCACGTGGCGGCAAAGGCGTTGGTCGCTAAGGCGTTTCGGCATGGATTCTTCTGGCTAATGGCTAAGGAGGATACTATCAACATCGTCAAGACTTGTGAAGGATGTCAGCGCTACGCAAAGCAGGTTCACTTGCCGACTCAGGAGCTTCGCACGATCCCTATTACTTGGCCATTTGCGGTCTGGGGGCTCGACATGGTGGGACCTTTCAAAATGGCAAGAGGAGGCTTAACTCACCTGCTGGTGGCGGTCGACAAATTCACAAAGTGGGTGGAGGCAAAGCCCATCAAGAAACTCGATGGAGCTACAGCTACAAAGTTCATCGTCGAGATAACTACTCGATTCGGCATACCGCATAGCATTATCACTGACAATGGCACAAACTTTGCCGTCGGTGAGCTATCGAAGTTTTGCAGCCGATCAAAAATTCGGCTCGACGTGGCATCGGTGGCACACCCGCAATCCAATGGACAGGTAGAGCGCACTAACGGCATTATTCTGCAAGGTATTAAGCCGAGGCTTGAAACCCCATTGCATCGAGCAGCCGACGCTTGGGTTGATGAATTGCCGGCGGTCTTATGGAGTATTCGTACTACCACAAATAGATCAACCGGCTTCACCCCTTTCTTTCTGGTTTATGGTGCAGAAGCAGTACTCCCAACCGACATGATCCACGATTCGCCTCGAGTCGCAGCCTACGTCGAAGAAGACGCGGAAGAAGCACGTCAAGATGGATTAGACATCCTCGAAGAAGAAAGAGAGATGGCTCTCCAACAATCCGCCATCTATCAACAAGATCTACATCGCTATCAAAACCGTAGAGTGCGGAATCGATCTTTTCGAGAAGACGACTTAGTGCTTCGGCTCGTGCAAAGCCGACAGCACAAATTATCCCCTCCATGGGAAGGACCTTTCGTTATCAGCAAAGTTCTGAAAAACGGGTCATATTATCTCCTCAACTTAAGGGATTCAAAGAAAGATCCCATGAAGAAAGGTCGTAAGAGGAAAAGGCATGTAGATGATGACTTAGATGAGACGAAACATCCGTGGAATATCGCTCAGCTACGTCCTTTTTACACTTAACAAATTCTATTGTAACCATGTCAATGTGATAATGAAATAAAAATTGGCTTCTCTCATGTGAAATTCGAGAATCTGTACCATCCTTTATTTCCCAATGATCTTATTGCTATAATCTGTTTACCCGAAATTGCCTGTGTTGCTTGTTGGTAAACTATCTTTCATGTTGAATCCGCCTTAAGGTGATGAAAAAAACAACATTTTGCCAAATTAATGTTTGTCTGCTAGCTTTTTGCGCCGGGTTGCTTCAAAGCGTTTCGGCAGCGAAAGGCGGCACTTGTTCTGGGTCTAAATGGATTGGTCATTGTGTACCCTGTTACTCAGCGAGTTTGCTTCGCAATAGGTTTGCCGGTGCTTAAAGGCTAAGGTGTCAAGGCCAGAATAAACTGAGGCATAAAATTGCAAACTTGCAGAATAGATAAGCCGAATTAACACGGCAAAAGACTAGGTTGTTTACAAGCATTTCATATTGTTTGAACAGCTTTACATCTTAATATTTACATTTTCAGGAAGGCCGACTCAAAGGAGCAAGTTCGGCTTATGCAGATTTGTCCGCTTCTTCGCCGTCATCATTAGACTGGACGGGAGTTGGCGGGCATGGCACTTCCTTGAAGATGGTGGTCAGAGAGACCATCTTGGCAACTTTGCTGACGTAGCCAGAGACGGAGTGAAGGATTTTCTTACGCTCTTGCTCGTCCAGTGGCGAGCCGTCCTCCTTTTCAAGAGGAAAACCGGATGCACGCGCCAGGCTTCTGCCTCCGGTTAGTGCGCCATCATTTGGCCCAATGCCGTCTTTGCACCTCCACGAGCACTGGACCGCAACCGTTCGTCAAAGAACGAATTCGCCTCGTCCAGTTCGGCTTCCAAACCAGCAAGGTTTGACAAGGGTTCGGGGTTGCCGGGAAAGAATTTCTCGACAAGCTTTTTTCCTGAAGAAAGTATCTTCGGGATAAGCTCCCCTACTTCCAAGATCCGGTCAAGCCGGTTTTCCGCTGTCAGCTCATGGCCATAACCCGCCGGAGCTGTAAAAAGCGAAGTTCATATTATAAAGTGGCTAAGACAGAAAGCAATGAATTTGAGGTTTTAAGTAACTTACTCAAAAGCTGACTGTCGATGGCCACCGATTCGTCGAGGCGCTTGTCAAGCCGGTCCTGGATTTCACGAAGGGCATCCTTGTGATTTTGCCTCTCCGTCTCCAAGATTTGTTCGGCTTGTGCGAGGCCCTTCCTGGCCGTCTCTATCTCCGACGACATTGATTGGTTAAGCTTTTTTAGCTCAGTGTTTTCGTCGCGGAGCCGGTCGAGGATGCCGGCGCTCTCGGCAAGCTCCTTGGCTTTTATAATGGCGTCTGCAAGGCAAAATGTCAGCAGTATAAAAATAACCATTATACAAAGTTAAGTTTTCGGCATTTCTACCTTGGTACTAAACCCGGTCCGCCTCAAGCCCAGCGATGATGGCGTCCTTGTTCGCCAGCTCAGTTTTTAGTCGCGCATCTCCTAGTTTCGCACACCCAAACAATTGATGGTTTCAGCGCCAATTTTTCAGTGGATCTACGTAAGTGATAACCCCCAAGAGCAGGGGATCACTGTAGCACCTCTCAATATGGAAGAAGGGTATCGATCCGCAGGAGCGAGAAAGAAAAGTTATCTATTCCCTACAACTAAAGTGTCACAAGTTTTAGTTGATTATGCACTAAACAAGTTTAAAGAACAAGATGGTTGATTTAATGGATGTAAGTTTAATGTAACAAAACAAGAATGTGAAAGTGTCTCAATCCTCTTTAATGCAAGAGGACAAGACAAGGGAACAAGAGTGTGAAAGTGTCCCAATCCTGTTTAATGCATGAGGACAAGACAAAGGAGTAAACGGTGCTTTGGAAATAAGGCCTAGGGATCATACTTTCACTAGTGGACACTCTCAACAATAATAATATAATTGAATACATAGATATTTCCTCTTCACTATGCTACCCCGAACTATCCTCTGGTTGGATAACGAACACCAATCCATTATGTAGGGCTACAAAAAGCACACCTTAAAGTTCGTATTCCACATCTATGGACACTTCATGCGGTCACTATTCGCATCCAAAGATAGTACTAACAAACACCACAATATCATAGAGACACCCAACACAAATAATAACTCATGATAAGTATTCATGTAATCTTTAGCCTAAGAGACACACACGGTGCACACACTGTCAACTTCACACCATGGGAGAGAGAGATAAACCACATAGCTACCGGCATGAGCCCTCAGCCCCGATGAGGGACTACTCCCTCCTCATCATGGAGATGGTGGAGATGAGATGATCTTGCTATAGAAGTTGATGATGAACACGCCGGAGGGGGTGGAGCCCTCCGGAGGTGGATTCCGGCGGCGTTTCCCCCCTCCGATCTTCTCCGGCGGTAGCCCTCTGCCTCTCTGTTTCTGGTTTTGCGTTTCTCCGCCGCCTCCCTCTGGAAAACGTCGGGGGACCTTTTATATAGGCGTTTTTAGGTCACGAGGATGCTTCTGGGCGAAGGATCGATGCAAACGGGGCCACGAGGGCCAAATTGGATGGGCCCACGCGGCCTGGTACTGTAGCCGCGTGGGACCCCCCCTTTTGGTCCTCCGGCCTCCGTTCGTTGACTTATTTTGCTCCTAAATCTTCTCCTTCCAAAATAATGACTCCCCTAAATTTATAGCTCATTATGACGTCGTTAAGGTCCTGAAACAAATAAAGAAAGAAATAGGGGTTTTCTGCCTGCACAGGATTAATTCCATATAAAGGGGAAATCATTATAAATTACCAAAAATCATTAAATAACAGTAATATACCCCTTATATGATGCAAATATGAATGGAATATAACTATTATAGTGCAAAGTTCATGTATGCATTTTAGATGCATCAGTAAGGAATTGCTAAAAGCCTAAAGCTATATTGACAAGACAAAGTGGCTACATGACGACATTTCATGGCTGGGGGGGGGGGGGCTAAGCATATGCATACGCATTGACTCAGATCACTCTGTCAGCTAGTTCTTATAACTTAACCCGGCATAGTGCTCGGGGGCTACTGGGGAAGATGTGTACCTAGTAGTGCTCGCAGAGAAGGGACATGCCGGCCTCAAAGCTCTCAGCAAAGTAGTTCTGCTGGTCTTCGAGAATCTCTATGACATCAAAGGTGTCATAGGCCTTGGTTTGTTCCGGCTCATCGTCCCGGACGGTTGTTCCCTTCTTCCGGGGTAGCCGAGGGGCATGCATGAACCGGCTCATGAATTCCGGCTTGATGTATCCCTCTTCGTCAAAAGCCTCTGCCTTGATCGGAGGAAAGGACGGGGCATCATTAGCCGGAGCTTCAGCCGTAGGTGGGGAAGGAGGTGCTGCCGCCTTTCCCGTCATCTCCGTCCATTGCGGGGGAGGGATAATCCCAGCTCTTCCCAGAGTGGGGCTTGCCGCTATGGTACGAGTACTCTCCTCGATTGGGTTCGGCTTTGAGACCAAAGGAGTAGCGGGAGCAACATCGGGAGATGCCTTCTTCCGCATGGCGCATACCTTTTGTTTAAGGGCTGGACCCCTCTTTATCCTGCAAAGGTAAAGGGCTAAGCTTAGCATATCCGGCATTGTTGCAGAGTCAGGTGGAGATGTGTCAGCCGACTTACTTCTTGCTGGGGATATTGAGCCCAGCGAGAGCGTCGTCATCCTCTGATGACTTGGCGCCAATCATTTCAGATTGGCTTCTCCTCTTTCGACTCTCTGCAGGAGCCGAAGAAAAGGTGACTGGCCACTTGGTCACTTTGTTGGACGACGTGCCAGCTGACCCGCAGGCGACAGTACCGGGAATCTGAAGAATAAACACCAGTCATATTGTTAAGCATAGAGTCAAAATCCCTTGAAGAATTGAACTTTGGATTCAGCAAAGTACCTTTGGGGGAGGGTTGGCTGCCGTATACATTGGCAGTGACTCTTCATATTGCCGGCCTTCGTTTGGCCGGGCTTTGATAAGCCGGTTGAGGCGCGCTTGATAGAGCTCCTCTTCCAGGTCTTCTTCGCTGGTCCTCATGGGATCAGCATTATTGGTGTACTCGCACAAGAGGCGAGTACGGTGCTGGAGGGGCTGGATCCGCCTCTTGAACCAGCATATTATGGTATCCTCCCCAGTTAGGGGAGAAGAGCCGGAAGTCAACTCCGAAATCCTTGCTTGAATGGCGGCATGGTCTGTCAGCATTCTAGCTGACGGCTTCTTTTTCCACAAGGGCAGGGGTGTGCCGCCCTCGTCTGTGAAAGGGGCAAGCCCTTGCAACCGGTTTGGCGGCGCCATGTCCTTGCAGTAGAAAAAGGTGGATGCCCACCCCTTTGCCGAATCAACGATTGGCACCTGAGGGTACCAATTCATATCTCGGCAGCAGTTGAAGCTGATAGAGCCGACCACCAGCAGCTCCTTGTTCACAGTTTGCCTCTTGACTAAGAAGTATCTTTCGAAGAAGTCTAACCTAGGTTTTATGCCTAAATAGCCTTCAAAGAGTGCTACAAAGCTGGAGATGTATAGCAAGCTGTTGGGAGTGATGTTGTGGAGCTGGAGGCCGTAATGATCTAAGATCTCTATCAGAAAAGCCGACGGCGGCAAAGAAAAAACCCTAGAGATATGGGGAGAGAGGAGTACCCGCTCATCCCTAATCGGTGTCGGGTACGGGTCGCCTAAGGCGGAGCGCCAAGTCGGCGCAGACATGGAAGACGGAGGAAGGACGCCATCAGAGGCCATGCCTTGAAGCTCGCCTTCTTCTATAGTAGAGGTGACCCAGTTGTGGGTCGGGTTGTTGGAAGCTCCTTTGTTATTGCCGGCTACCTCTTCCTCCTCTTCTTCGCCGGCACTAAAGCCTCCGGCTGTACCATTAGCAGCCGCAGAAGCGGTGGCCACCGTAGCGGTGGCTTCGGCTGCGGCTTTTGCTAAAGCCACTTCGTCGCGGCCTGCGACAGTGCAGGTGCTCGCCGGGTGTCGGGGATATGAACCCCGGATATCCCTAAGAGGTCCATTTCTTCAAGAACTACATGGGCCGGCTACGCAAGTGCCGGCTGCAGCGTGCCGCCTGGAGCCAGCCGGATGAAGCAAGCTGCTTCATCTACCCGGGGGCGGACGGCCGATTAGACTCAAGCCGGCCTCTACCCACCGACCGGTCCATACTGGTAGGCCCGGATCATCCAGCCCCTGTCGGGCGTTACCGTTACAACGTAATGATGAGATAGCTCCAGCCGGCTCCAGATCGTAGTGATGTCATAGGGGTAAACATGTAATCTCCCTGTAACCCAAAACCCTAGCCGCTGCCTATATAAGGCGTGCAGGGGCCTCCTGCGCGAGGGAGGCTCGGATTCTCACACAGACATACGTAGATCATCATCTTCCACCTCCAGCCGGCTTGACAACTCAAGCCGGCACCACCGCAATACAGCTCCAGGAGCAACCTGTGTAACCTGAATCTGTGATCAAGTAATACAAGCAAGAACAGCAGGACGTAGGGGTGTTACCTCCACCGGGAGGGCCCCAAACCTGGGTAACTAGCGTGTGTTTGCATGTTTGTTGCCCAATCCCGCGCGAGCATCCGATCGTCGCCTGCCCCACACTCTTTTCCGTCTCTGATGGATATGCCGTGCTACCCACCACGACACCGGGGCTAGAGAAGATTCATATGCAGCGGCAGTTGGCATGGTGTCGGCGGCGGCGGTCGAGGACGCGGGACCGCGCATCGGCGGAGCCGTGTCGAGAGGCGTCGCGTCGATGATGGGAGATCCTGGAGCATTGGACGCCATGGAGCACGGTGGAGAATCGGAGTAACTCGAGCTCGGGATATCTGAGGGAGGAGGAAGAAAGGGATTGCGAATGGCTGGTGACCGCGGCGAAGGCGAGGCATCCGGAATTTATAGCGGGTGCGCCGAGATTCTCGCAATGGTCCGGAGCCAAAAATTTCACCACGCGTCACGGATCGAGCCGTTGTGAGAAGATTTCTTTCCTCCGACACCTCGATTCTCGCGTGGGAAAAACGGAGTTAGCCCCTACGTTCAAAGATGCTCCTCCACTCACACTGTTGGGTCTGACAAAGCCATCAAATCGACGGACGCGTGTCATTACTCGCCCAAGTGCTTTTCGACATGAAGAGCCGGCACACCGAAATCGACAAAGCTGTTCGGCATGATTGCAGGATTCTGGGAATGCTCCAAGACTGACGACGGATGATGAATTTCCCGGACAACACTCTGTCGGAAAATTAAAGCCGACTGCTGAAGTACTTGAAGCTTTCTGGGGGTTACTATTGGGGTTATGCCGAATAGGTACCTTCACGAAGGAGACTAAAGCCAGCGTACCAGGGTGGCCCATAGTGGTGGTAAGCCGAATTCCAGCTTACCGGGCGGCCAAGTGCGATGAAGCGCAGGAGGCCCATCTGGCTAAGGAAAGGTTCCAGAAGCCGGCCCGCATTGAGGATGACTTGGCCCACAAGGCGGAGCCCAAGCCGGATTAGAGTAGAACTCTGCGACTTAGTCGGTTAGGTTTCCTCCTGTAAGCCCTAGGACCGGACGCCTTTATAAGCCGGCCTACGGGACGCCTTAGGACATACTTTCAAAAGCTCTAGACACCTTTCATTGTAATCGGCGCATATTGCCTTATAGTGCATTATAGCAGCACGTAGGGTTTCGCCATTATTGCGAGATCCGAAGCTGGGTAAATCCTTTGTCATCCCGTCGCCGGAACACCTCACGTCTCCTAAACCCCTCTCTCTACCTAGCTCGATGGCACCCCTGCCGCGGCTAGATTCGAAAATACCACGACATGTGGTGTTTCGTAGTTGTTAATTCATAAAGCTAATCTTTCCATCAAAAGAACTATTTGGTCAACAAGGGAGACCGTATGGAGTGTTTATGGTTATGATTGACTGATGTCTTATGTTACTCTGTTACCGGTTAATGTTGGATGTTTGCCTCAAATACCATTTTTGCTAAGCCTAAAAATGCGTACTGAGTATAGAGTTCACTCGTGCGTCCAAATCTCAAAGCCAAACTATCTTGCCAGCTGAGTCCACCATATCTACCTATGCATGGTATTTCCTGCCATTTCAAGTAAATTTGTCATGTTCTACCTTTAAAATATTCAAAATACTCCTTTTTGTGCCTCTATTTTTAAGCTCATGAGGAAGCAGTAGAGAGCTAGATATAACTTGTGACAAGTAAGGTCATTTCCCCCCTTTCACCCGGTGTCGATGGTTTACGTCTTCACTTGAATCAACCCGAGAGCAACTTAAACAAAAATATAAATATAACTCACCATTCTCTTCCGCGCAATGAAAATCTGAGAAATCTGCTTTAAACATTGGACAGTGGTGAAACCAAGGAGAAATAGGAATGTACTCGTTGCTCTTAAACCAGCAGCTCTCACAAGTCTACAAGCTTTGCTTGTTATGGGGGACTAGATAGCTTCTCTGTTGTGAAATCGTTGACGAAAGCATGCATCTATCAAAATTGTTTTACTTTCTGTTTTATAATAATAAAAAGCTTTAGCACATGACTAATCCCTGCTTCCCTCTGCGAAGGGCCTTTTTTTACTTTTAATGTCGAGTCAGTTTTCCTTTTCCTTCTATCTCCACCGAAGCAAACATATAGCATTGACCCTGGGTATCACTGATCATATTGCATCGTCAGATTAAACATGAATCTTTATATTGACTTTACCGTTGGAAGTTGAAGCTTTTTGCTAATACTTACATCTTCTTTATTTTGATTCTCAAACACTTTTGTCATGTAACTATTACCTTTGAGAATTAATCAAATATGTGGGTCACATTGCTTTCGTGTCTTTAGCGTAATATTTATGAAAGGTTTTGCTTAAATGATTCAACTTGGTTATTCATTGCTTTCTTACTATCAATTATAGACAATTGTTTTGTATCACTTCATTCACGTCTTATGCTTTACATTACTATCTTGATCAAGTTTGTGTTGGTTGCATGTCTCATCAAAAATTATTTTGTTATCACTTACCTACTCGAGGACGAGTAGGAGTTAAGCTTGGGGATGCTGATACCTGCAAACGTTTCTACAATTTTTTATGTTCCATGCTTATTTTATATCAAATGCCACATGTGTTTATTATGTTGGGTGTGGCTATCTCTCAGTCGCCTGAGATTTCTTTACGTCTCAGTCGACCGACATCCACTCTATCCTCTCACGAATCCTGTTAATGTTTCTTCAGCCCATCATGTAATGGGCTTGTATTTGTGTGTGGTACACTATTATGTCCTGATAAGAAAAACTACCACGTTTTCGAAAATGAGGGCATGCATGACATTTACACACGCAAGTGAAACTGAAACAGACCTACATGCGGCTCATAGAAAAATTAGAACTGCATCGTATGACCAAAAGTACAATTTGAATATAATTAGAAGAATATGAAAAAAATACATAGAGGACACTGGTTCACTTCTTTTAATGCATATTTTCACATTTCTATAAAATACGTGCAACTACGGTGTGATGATTGCACTTTTTTTAAGAAAACTACTCCTTCAGATCCATAAAAAGTGTCGCTCATTTTGTACTAAGTTATTACAAACTTTGTACTAAGTGGGCGATACTTTTTATGGATCGGAGGGAGTACAAATATTATCGAAACATGGTTCCACAAACAAGCTCGGTTTGAAAAACAACGTGCTAATTGCATTTTTTTTAGAAAATTACAACTCGCATCGGTAACACTTTGGATTGCATATTTCTAACTCGCGTCAAAAATCAGTTGCTACTTGCGTGTTTCTTAGGAAAGTGCAACTCGTTTCGAAAACCATTTGGTAATTGCACGTTTTCGGAGAAAAGTTCAACTCACATGCGGTAATAGTTTGGATCTCACATTTATCAAGAAATGTGCAACTCACGTCGAAAATCTGTTGCTACTTGCGTGTTTCGCTGGAAAAGTGCAACTTGTTTCGACAACCATTTTCTAATTGCACGTTTCTGAAGAAAAGTGCAACTCACATCGGTAACAATTGGATTGCACATTTCTTAAGGAAAGTGCAACCCTCATAAAAAATTCGGTTGCTACTTACGTATTTCTTAGGAAAGTGCAAGTCGTATAGAATCCGGCTGTTAGTGACATGTTTGTTGAGAAGGATTTATCTATACATCAGCCGACTGAGAATTTCATAGGTCTTAGTCGATGGTTTTCTACCTCGTCCATGTATCCATCGCATATTCGCATGTCTTGCTCTTTTCATTGGATACGTTCGGTGCTTTTTGTTATGGGTCAGCTAACAATTGGGCCTAAAAACTGGACAACTCTCTCGGCACCCAAGGCTTATAGTAATCAGCTAATCTTTTTTCTTTTGGGATGGCTAATATTTTGGGGAACCAATTGCACAAATGCAAAAAAATGTGCAACTCAAAAAGTAAATAGAACTCTGAGAAAAAAATGCAACTCAAGCAACAATAAAACAAACCAGATGTACAAATTTTTTAGAAATGTGCAACTGGTTTACTTAGTTGCTCAAATCTGTTAGAAACGGGCAACTAATCTAACCAGTTGCACAAATCTTTCAGAAATGTGCACCTGATTTATTTAGTTTTCCGAATCTGTCAGAAATGCTTAACTAAGCATACCAGTTGCACAAACCTTTTAGAAATTTACAATTGGTTTACTTAGCTGCTCAATTCTGACGGAAATGGCAACAAATCTAACCAGTTTCACAAATCATTTAGAAATGTGCAACTGATTGGTTAGTTGCACAAATTTGACAAAAATGGGCAACTAAGCAAACCAGCTGCATAAATCATTTAGAAATATGCAACTAGTTTACTTAGTTGCACACATTTGACAGACATGGGCAACCAATCTAACCAGTTGCATAAATCATTTAGAAATATGCAACTGGTTGGTTAGTTGCACAAATTTAGTAGAAATGGGTAACTAAGAAAACCAGTTGCATAAATCATTTAGGAATGTGCAACTGAATTGCACAAATTTGACAGAAATGACCCAACTAATCTAACCAGTTGCACAAATCATATAGAAATGTGTAACTGGTTTACTTAGTTGCACAAACCTGACAGAAATGGGCAACTAAGAACAAACCAGTTGCACAAATCTTTTAGAAATGTGTAACTGTTTTGGCTAGTTGCTCAAATCTGACTGAAATGGGCAACTAATCTAACCAGCTGCATAAATGATTTAGAAATATGCAATTGGTAAGTTAGTTGCACAAATTTAGTAGAAATGAGTAACTAAGAAAACCTGTTGCATAAATCATTTAGGAATGTGCAACTGAATTGCACAAATTTGACGGAAATGGCCAACTAATCTAACCAGTTGCACAAATCCGATGGAAATGTGCAACTGGTTGGTTAGTTGCACAAACCTGACAGAAATGGGCAACTAAGAACAAACCAGTTGCATAAATCTTTTAGAAATGTGCAACTGTTTTGGCTACTTGCTCAAATGTGACTAAAATGGGCAACAAATCTAACCAGCTGCATAAATCATTTAGAAATATGGAACTGGTTTACTTAGTTTCTTAAATTCGACAAAATACATCTAGAAAAAACTAAAAAGTCTATCGCAAACACACATTTTTGTCTCTCAAGAAAAACCCACCACCAAAACAAAATATGGAAAAATAGAAAAATGAAGATGATGAAAAGCTCAGCCATCCACGAACATATATACGAAAAGCCCACTCCTCACGCGTGAACGCGCAAAGAAAAATAAAACACACAAGAAGCCGACAAACTTCTACATAGCCTATGAAGTCTACCGTTGCTCAAAAACCCCAACCACGGCAACCGGTTACCAGAAAAAACAAACTCAGCATTTGGAAGTCATAATCATGGTTTTTAAGGCGTCCTTGAAGCATCGCCTAGGCGTCAAGGCGCCCCCCTCCGCTTTGGCGCTTTAGGCGCTTTAGACCGCTTTAGGGCGCCTAGGCGGCAAAGCGCCTCCCCACCGCCTTAGGACGCTTTGGCGCCTTAAAAACCATGGTCATAACCCCCATCGGTCGCTCTGTCTACCGAGACCTAAGAAAAAAATCTAGCGAATGATATCTAGCACTTTTGGAAAAAAAGTGCATAGCATGTAGATCCCATATTGCATTTTCAAAAGTGGGCAGTTACACACCTCTAAAAAGTCTCTGTAACATATACAAGACCCAATTCCGCTTTTTGGGATTCATTCATTCACACATGTTTTAAAAATTGAAGAAGAAATAATTATTCATATAGAAGTAGACATGTTATGCATTTTAGATAGGGGTAATAGCAATACATTTTTTGCATTTTTTAAAGATATTTGCATGCAATTTAGAGTTGAAAAAGGTACAACTACACTAAAAAAAGGCCCAGCCCACATACACAAGACACAACCCTAACCAATACACAAGACAGGAAAGAAAAAAAAGGCACAAAACACATGGCCCATATGAACTAATGCAGCCCACAAAGCACAACATGATCGAATTATCAGGCACAGCAGGCATCGACTGAGACTTAAAGAATTATCAGACAGCTGAGACTTAGCAATTCCGTATTATGTTTTATATTATTTTATGGATTTATTGGACTAATCTATTAATAGTGGCAAAAGTGCACAATATTTTTGTTCCACACTTTGATATGTAGGAATTACATGGATATTGACAAGAGTGCAAAAAGGAAACCTTGTTGGACTCGAATCGGACTTTCCTGAAATCTATTTTCGAAGATGGCCCCATACCGACCCGAAGACGACGTAAAATCAAAAAAGCTTCGTCGCGAAAGTTGTGGGGAATTTTCCGCCAATCGATCTAGACATAAATTTCGGTCCAATACGAGTCCGCACGGCCGAGATATCCCCGTTTTACTGAATCCTAAAAATCTGATGACGGGAATTCGGAAATCTATATAAAGAGAGGAAACCTAGGTCAAAGGGCACCACGAATTTTCCTCCTCCAAGGCAGCCGCCGTGAGGTGGAAACCCTCCTCCATACCAGCACCATCTCCAAGCTTGAAGGGGGGGGGCAAGGGCCGCCGCCGCCGGCCACCACCGCCACCACGGGTTGTTGCCGCCGCCGGGCTGCTGCCAAGGCCGGGCCGCCACCGCCTCTCCGGGCTGCTGCCCCCAAGGGCCGCCGCCGTCGCCGTCTCCTTTCCGGGCTGCACCTCTCCATCAAACCCTCACTCACCATGGCCATGTGTGAGTAGTCTCCACCAGGGCTGAGGCTTATACAAGTAGCTATGTGGTTATCTCTCTCTCCCATGATGTGATCCTTGTTGTGATCATGAGCTTTGTTAGCATAGTTGAATACATGATGTTTCCCTACATGTAATGGATATGATTTTGCTCAAGTGGTGTCATCTAGTATAAGTTCAGGAGTCACCGTTGTGATCATGGTATCTCGGTGACAGTGTGGGTGCCGTGTGTGACTCTAATGATAAAAGCTTAGAGGGATCTTCATCATGAGTTTGTTCTTTATTATTGTTGGATTGAATAGATCATGAGGTTTCTTGATGCTTGTGTTATTGAATAAAGAGACTATTTAAGAAATAGGTTGTGGTGTTTGTTAGTACTATCTTTGGATGCGGATAGTGACAACATGAAGTGTCCATAGATGTGGAATACGAACTTTAAGGTGTGCTTTTTGTAGCCCTACGCAATTCTCATCCTATTTGATCCACGAAAGAATGATCTCCGAGTAACGTCTACCATGCATGTGTTTTGTGGGAACTATCATGTGTTTAATTATGTTAATGATGTTGAGAGTAGTCACTAGTGAAAGTATGAAGCCTAGGCCTTGTTTCCAAGCATTGATACACCGTTTTTAGTCACTTTTGTCACTTGTTTGCTTGCTGCCATTTTTATTACAGAATTACAAAATCAACTTTTACCATCCATATCACTTGCATTTTACTATCTCTTCGCCGAACTAGTGCACCTATACAATTAGCCATTGTATTAGGTGTGTTGGGGACACAAGAGACTTCTTGTATCTTAATTGCAGGGTTGCTTGAAAGGGATACGTTCAACCTCTTACTCCCGTGGATTCGATAAACCTTGGGTTATTCACTTAAGAGAAATTTGCCGCTGTACTACAAACCTCTGTGCTTGGAGGCCCAACAAGTCTGCAAGAATAGAAGCGTGTAGTAGACATCACTCCACCACCACCATCTGCCCCGTGAGGCCCTTCTGCTTCAGGAGGGCGACTCGCTCCATGAGGGGCCGCGTCACCTCGCCCCCGCACAGGCGAGAGCTGCTCCACGCCGTCGAGACTTTCTTCGGCCGCTCGGTGGGGAGCTCAAGCAGCGCCTCATCGCTCCGACCGACGTCCACGTACACCCAGTCGCGGCGGAAGTCCTCCAGCCTCCTGGTCACCGCCATGGAGATTATGTCTCCCGACACCTTGGGCTCCAGGCGGAAGGAGATGCAGCCGGTGATGTCGGGCAAGCTCATCCGTAGACTGTAGAAGTGGCAGAAGAAGGCCACGGACGGCTCTACGCCAAGGAACGCCTCGCAGAGATACGCGAAGGTGGAGAGAATGGTGATCGAGGCCGGATGGAGGTGGAGGAGGTGAATCCGGTAATGTCACAGGATCTCCAGAAGGAAGGCGGAGAAAGGCGGGATCAGACCTGCCATCAGCGCGTGGGTGAAAACGGGCTGCAGCACCCCGCCGCGCCGCTGCGCTTCGTCGGACCCGGCTTTAACCTCTGTCACGCCGTGTTCGTCTCCTCCACCACGTTCTTGCCCCGACTTGCGGAGGACCTGGTGGGAGACATGGCGGCGGGAAGAAGCTTTGAAGGAAGAACTTGAGGTCGCAAGGGAGAAGAGAGGTGGCTGGCGCTCAGGTGAAGACTCGGAGGTGCGGAAGATGAGGACCGACGCGGCTCTCCCCTCTTTATAAGCAAGGATGGGATAGTTACAGTGCCACGACGAAGAGATCGTGGGAGCGTGTAGTGGAAGGATCGGACGCGTGGCGCTGCCGTGCCTGACAGCCTTTAAGTCCCCCACCTCTTCGCCTCCGCCGCCTCGTCTTCGTCATCCAGACTCCGCCTCCTCGACTCCAGCGGCGGACGTGCTCGGGTCGTGGGCCCGGGGGCTACTGTCGGGACTATGGGAACCAGGGTCCCCCGTCCCAGCTATCAGTGGATCGAACGCTTCACGTCGTTACAAAGATCCAGCAAGCACCTCGTGAGGGACCCCGCTCCCTCGCGGATCAAGACCGAAGGACCACGCCAAGCCCGCCTCGCGAGGCATCCGAATGAAGGCCCCTCTGCGGCTGCCCCGCGGAGGGAAGAGATGATGCCAAAAGTGTGCAGCAGGGCCGTGCCAGGGCGGTCTGCCCATTTTAGGTGATTAAAGACTGGGACGGTGCGAGCCCGACAAAGGCCGAGAGGACCCTTCCCTCTTTGGCGCTTAAGGCTCCCGTTGAGGGACCCGCTCTGGGGGACGACGTCAGCAAGCCATGCAGCCTCCTTTGTCTTCTTTTGACCAATTGTAGTTGCCCTTCCCGCCAAGAGGAAGAGGCCCAGGTCACTATAAAAGGCCGTCCACTGCCTCCATTATAGAGGGTCCGAGCTCGAGAGGTCAGAGGATTGAGGGTTCGAAACTCCAACAATCAACACCCGTGATATAGCCAGACAAGCAGGAGTATGGTTTTACACCGCAACGGTGGCCTGAACCTGGGTAAATCTTGTGTGTGTGTGTGTTCTTGCTTCGCTCGCTCCGGCCCTCGCAGAGATCTGGTCGGTAGACTAGCTTTCAACCCCGTGGAAGAACTTAGGTCCATCGGAACCCACAAATCCGACATGCATACACACCTATAGGTTCAACTTCTATTTGGTTTAGGTGTAGGCATAGATTTAGGGGGAGTGTTGTCCTAATTAATTGGGCTCTCCCTCCCCCCAATATGCCTAAAGTAAAATTCATTTGTCTCTATTTTCAATTCATGAATTGTGAGCTTAAATGACGAGTATTGGTTATGAACCCAAGATATATCTTCGCGGTGTCATGCCATAAACTCTCACATGGTGGCTTAGGCCACCAACCTCTTCTTATGAAGAGTTGGTTCTTTTGTGGTTTTATTGGCTTTTATTGTAAATCTTTTTGTTCTTATGGGAAACTCAGTCAATCTTGGCATTTATTGGGTTTGCATCTTACAAGTTGAGTGTGAAGTACCATCCCAGTTTGTGAAATCTATCCCAGGCCTTATCTTACCCAAAAACATGCTCCTCTTGCCTCATGTATGTCCAACACCATAAATTGCTTTTCTGAGCTGTGGGGGCCAGAGTCTCCGTGGCTTAGGGCGGAGACTCCGGTCTCGGAAGTTTCCAGAGGTTCCAAAAGGGGATCGGGGTGGGGAGTTGATTCACAACTCCTCCTCCACCTCCCGACCCCAAACCACCCTCTGCCGCCGCCCTCTCCTTGGAATCCGCTGTGCCGCCCCCCTCCCCTTCTCCAACGCCGGGGATCTTCCTCCCCATCGTTGGACTCCACCATGAAGGGACTAGGTACTCTCCTCGCTCTCTCTCTCTAGGTTTTCCCTAGTTGATAGATTGAGGGTTGTCCTAGTGTTCTCTATGGTGTAAAATCCTTCTGCTGGCTCTGTTCCATCTAGTTGATACAATTTTAGAGCCTTCTTGAACAATTTTTGACCTTACCCTAGGTTTCCAGCCTCAGGGATGGAGACTCCGGTCTGCACAGACCGGAGACTCCGGTGTGGCCGGAATCTCCGTCCCCTGAGACTGAAAACTCCGGTGTAGATCAAGAATTGATCCTTTAGACTCTCTAATTGTATCCTTTTGGCTCTCCTGGACATAGATGCTCATCCCCTTGCTATCCTCTATCTATTTATTCACAGATAACAAGCATTACAAGAAACCCGCTCAAAATCCCAATAAACCGCAGAGAAAGTACAAGGAACGATCTAGGGCATATTTTGAGGCAGATGAGCATGGCCGTTGTGTGCAGATTGACAGAGGTGCTGCTGCTAGAGAGAAAAATGTTGCTACTGAAAGGGAGAAGGCAGAAGTTGAGTATATTGCTTATGAGAGGGCAAAGAAGGCTAGATATGAAAATTTGACCACAATGATTGGCATGAGCAAGACCGAGTTTCGTTGCATGAGGGAACATCCCCTGTTTGATATGCCACAAACATCCACCAATCCTCATTTTGGAGGAAAGAACAAGAACTTATGATGACTGAAATCTATGAGAAGTTGTCTAAGAGCAATGCCGTATGTGAGCAAAAGGTGCTCAATCTCACAGCTTTGAGTTCCAAGCCTTATTTTCAAGAGGCTGTGTGGATTGCCCGGAAGCTTGGGCTTGAGAAGCTTATGGTCATCCAACAACACTTTGATATCAAGTTGGTGCAGCAGTTCTTTGCCACAGTTCAGTTTGGGACGGATGAAGATGTCTCTTTGACATGGATGACTAGGCCTATCAAGTGCGTGTCCTCAATGACACGGTTTGGAGAGTTGCTTGGGTATGAGTTTCGCCGTGGTGAGGAACCAAAGGGCAGAATTATGCATGTGGAAGGGTTACACTATGAGAAAGGAAGATTGGCTCCTCTCTACTCCAACAAGGCCTTCGTGGGGACTAACAAGGACCTCCTCCCCACTTTCAACATTCTACTCCGCATGTTCTGGGTCAACATTGCCCCTCAAGCCGGGAAGGTAGATGCTATTCGAGGTGGGATAGTAAATCTTCTCCGCCATTCTTATGAGGTTAGCAATGCCGGTGTGAATTGCCAAGGGTTTGAGGTTGATGTGATGGATTTCATCAAATGTGAATTGCATTGGGCGGTGCATGAGAAGAAAAACCCGGTATATGCACCCTATGTGATGAAGCTCATTCTTGACAAAGTGCCCAATATCAATCAAGAGCACTTCAGTTTGCACAAGGCCGGCACTCTTCAAGTTCTTAAACATGATAAGCCTTCCTCTTCTAGCCGGGTTCCGGTTGCATCAAGTGATGACGGGGAAGATAGTGACACTAGTAGGAAAAAGCCTACTACTGGCGAACCTAATTTGCTTACCGCTGGCGAACTGGTGGTTTGCCAGCACTACTTTTGCCAGTGGTAACAGCTTACCGCTGGCGAACCGTTGTTCAGCCAAGCGACGTAAATGTTGCCGGTTTCCCAAGCGACGCGACGGAGGCAGGCGGCAGGCCACCCCGCGCATTAACACGCCGGCCAGCCAAGTGCCAGTCCACGCGGCCAACACAGTGTCCCCCTAGGGCGCCCCGCCGCTGCTCCCCTTCCCGTCGTCGGTGTATAAGGAGGAGCATGCCGCTCGCCATCTCAACACCTCCACACCTTGCCGCTCCCCTCCACACCGTTCCGCTCGCGCCACCATGCACAACTACGAGGCCGGTGGTAGCTCGGGCAGTTCGTACCGAGGAGGCTGCACCCTCCTGATCGAGGACGCGCGGGCCTTCCACCGGTACAGCCCCCTCATGCCGCCGGACTTCCGCCTGCCCAAGAACTGGGTGATCAGCTACGGCGGCCTCGCCGTGCCGCCGCTCCCCAACGGCTCGGAGGCCTTACGCCGCGCCATCCTCGAGCGACAGGATGACCGCGGAGGAGTGCCTCCGCCCGGAGAACGCGGCCGACAACGAGGCCGCCTGGTGGTTCCGCCTCTCCCGGGAGCGCGACGAGGCGGTGGAGTTCTACGACCATCCGCGGCCTGACCATCGCTGGAACGCCGAAGGCCGCGACCGCTGGTGGGAACGCACCGGCCACACGGTGGCATCTGCCATCGCGGCCGCCGCCGCCACGCCGCGACGGGGAACCCGACCCCGTTCGGGCTAATGCCAATCCCGGCACCAGCACCGCCGCCGCCGCCACCGAAGCGTCAGCGACGCGGCGGTTGCTTCTCCCTCTGCTCCCGCGGCGACGGTGGGAGCAGCGGCAGTAGTGGAGGAGGACGGCGCAGAGGCGGCGGTGTGGTGATCCGCGATGTGCAGAATCCCCGGTCGCCACCACGCGGGATTCTCCGCCTGCGCCGCCGCGACGACGTCCCGATGCAGCCCGTCAAGGAGGAGCCGGAGGACGTGAAGCCCCCGGTGCTTCCGCCGGGGTACGAGGTACCACCCTCGTTGCAGGACGAGGCCCGCGACGACGAGTTCCCGGGCATGACCTGGGTAATGGTGGCGTCGTCCGCCGAGCTCGAGAAGGACTCCCCCGGGTTGATGGAGACCATCGAGCGCTCGGCGCAGATGGCGGCATCGGCCTCCGGCTCCCGTGGAGGCTCCGGCGGCGCTTCCACCTCCTGTGCGCACCAGGACGGCGCATCCACCTCCCGCGCCGGCTCCTCCTGCACCCTCATCCTCCTCGACGATGACGACGACAGCGGCGACAACTTCGACTGGTCCGCCGCCTCGGATTATATTAGGGTTAGGTTTTAGTTAAATTTCATTTAAATCTTGTAAAATATTATGGAATTTGAATGAAATTTGAACGGTTCCCTAATTTCGTTTTATTTTATTTGCTTTGAGGATTTCCTTTGGGATCGGTGTGGGAGGGGAAAATTCGCCGAACAAATATCCGGCACCCCAAATTGCTCCAATTAAGGTGTGCCGTACACAATTTAGACAAACCGATGGAGATGCTCTAAACTCGAGCCGATTTTCGGTATGAAACAGCTTCAGTTTCCCTGAACCGATGCCTGCCCAATTTCCCCTTCCCTGTCAAGTGTCAAACCATCGTCAGTCTCTGTCTGTCTCCGTCTCCTGTACTGAACTACCCACCCAGCTCGCTCCCCTCCGTCCCATCCCATTCCTCCTCGCCTAGGGTTTTCTTCCCACCCAAAACCTTGACCGCGCCATGGCCAAGATCAAGCAAGGGAAGAAGGACGTGGACTCCTACACCATCCGCGGCACCACCAAGGTCGTCCGAGGTACGTACCACACCCTCCCCTCCCCTCCCCTCCCGCCGCCGTCTCCGGCGAGAAATCTGACGCAATGTCCCTCGATTGCAAGTCGGCGACACCGTGCTGATGCGGCCGTCGGACACGGACAACCAGCCGTACGTGGCGCGGGTGGAGAGCATCGAGACGGACGGCCGCGGCAGCGTGCGGGTCAAGGTGCGCTGGTACTACCGCCCCGAGGAGGCCAAGGGGGGCAGGCGCCAGTTCCACGGCGCCAAGGAGCTCTTCCGCTCCGACCACCTGGACAAGCAGAGCGCCCACACGATCGAGGACAAGTGCATCGTGCACTCCTTCAAGGATTACACCAAGCTCAACAACGTCGGGGCTGAGGACTTCTTCTGCCGCTTTGACTACAATGCCGCCACTGGCGCGTTCAGCCCCGACCGTGTCGCCGTGTATGTAGTAGCTCCTTGACCAATCTACTTATACTTGGTGTTTGTTTCTGATGCAATTGCAGTGTTTATCTTATGGTTCTGTGTCTTCTTATTGTGAAGCTACTGCAAGTGCGAGATGCCGTACAACCCAGATGATCTCATGGTTCAGTGTGATGCGTGCAAGGACTGGTAAATCTCTTGATCAAATTCCCTTCTTTCTTACATTCTCTAAAAATGTTTCTTTTATGACTGCTCCATACATAATCATTACATATTTTGGTCTCCAAAGGCAAAACTGAGCCAGTATCATATCATTTATGTAGTTATTTTGATCCACGAAGTATGTTAAGAAATGTGCCCCTTTTCCTACATGTGCACACTTTTCTTTATTATGTGAAGTGCTATATAGATCCATGCCTGCCTCAGTGTAACATAATTCAATCCAACCAAATCAAGCAAATGCAATATCATCTAGTGTTCATGTTCAATATTTAAGGTTGCCTGACAAGGCACAACTCGCTGCAAATTTGTCATCGTCGGCATCCTAGCTGGGTCCTGATCAGTCAAAACCAGGCCCGTTCTCAGGTCACCCCAATTCGCCTCGCCGATGGGATCCAGAAATCAGGGTCACTACTGCTCGCTGCTGCTCTGTTCTGACTCCATCACTTCCAAAAACCTTGTTTCCCTAATGCTCCCTAAGGTGGGCTGCTGCGTGTTTTGTCCTCATGGGCTTGTGGGTTGCTCTTCGTTCGTGGGTGAGCTGCATGGCTCCAAGGTAAAATGCTGATGGGATGTCTCTCCATTCTGTACATGGTGGACTTGTCATGTACCTTACTAGTTGCTGTACAGGTACATTACTATTTACATCCAAATCAAGTATGTGTTGATGACTAGGGGCCAAGTCCCTAGTCTTGGGCCACTTGATAAACTACAGATTATCAACTTCTTGGGCATTGATCTCATTCAGAACAAGGTGGAGCAGTAGTTGTTAGGTGCCAGCAATAGAGCTAGAGCCTAGGATGTTCTGGAGCAATAGATTCTTTGTCGGGCAATGATCCAGTGACCTGAAAGGTTCAAGAGGCTGTCAGGAAACAACTTGGTGTCATGGTCTCATGGATGCTCTATCAGTTAGCGTTATCCAGTTCTCTCTACAGCATTCCTCTAGTACGTCCATGATATTAGGTGTGGTTGTTTTGTATTCACTATATATGACCTAAGGTGTTTTCGGTTGATGCAGTACTGTTCAAACTAAAATTCTGTCTAGCCAAATGATTGGCTAAGGGTTTGGTTGCCCAAGTTTGGTGAAGGATTGGCAAAGATTTCTATAGAAAATGATCAAAGGACCAGTGGCAAGCACCCGAACAAAGACCAATGTTTTGACGCTACCAAAATCTTGGCGTAGTTCATCTAGGCACAAACCAAACACACCTGTAATCTACGATTCAAACTTCTGCTGCAGTCATAACAAATGATTACAGCATTTTTCCAAGATGCAAGAAGCTAGAAGATTTAGGTGTCCATGGTGGAATAGTGGGATTCAGGTTTCCATACTGAAATATTATATTGAACTCTTAATCTAGTCTCTCGCGAAGGTTCCCAGACAAATCTTCATTTGCACATGCCATCATGATGGGATTCAGGTGTCCATGCTGAAATATTTATGTGAACTCTTCATGTAGTCTCTCACTAAGGTCGTTTTCCCTGAACAAATCTTCATTTGCGTATGACTTACCCTGTTCCCATGTTCACAATATTCATTCGGCACTTTGTTTCACCAAGTACATTGATCAGTTTCTTTAGTGCTCTCAGAATTCTAAGTGCCGTTAGCAGGCATGTAAAAGTGGAAAACTTACTGAGTTCGTATGAGGTGAGACGGCATTCACTCATCTCGCTAGTCATGTCAGTTGCACATCACACCCAGAAAAGAAAATCTTGAAGTATAGCCATATATCCTTTCACTAGACGATGGTCATTTCAGGATAAAGGACCTTTCTAGATGAATATAAAAAGATACAAAATTATGAATCAGAGCAGCTTAAGTTTCTTCTTCTTTTCTTTACATGCTGCGATTTTTTCCTGGATTTATATGTTATTCATATCCTACTGCGGGCAGGTTTCATCCATCTTGTGTGGAGATGACCATTGAGCAGGCCAAAAGACTAGATCACTTCACGTGCTCGGACTGCACTGAGGAAAATGACGGAAAGAAACCTTCAAATGCATATGAACCAAATGCTGAGCCTAATGTAAGCTGATATTTTGTTCATTATATTGGAAGGGGATTATATTCTATTCGTAATTATACAGTCTTTTAGGTTATGTGATCCTCTTTATTTGGGATTCCATTTGCAGAAAAGACTTATACCTCTTAGCATGTATTTGCCAACTATATCATGTTCATTGTAGAGACTATTGGCTGATTAAATTCTCAAAATGCTTTTGTCTTCGGCCTCTCAGATATATGCCCATTTAAAGCTTTGATTGTAAACTATTTACATCCAACATCTTATCTTGAGTTTAATACAATTTGGAGGAAGATGACTGTGCTGGATCTCTTCCTGATGCCTCCCTAATATGGATCTATTAATAATAATTCAATTTAAACCCGTAACTTCTACCTTTTTCTGTAGATGGTTTATCAATTTTGTGTCCATAGTGCCATAGTGGACACAGGTATGGTTGATCAATGGCTGGTAGAAACAAGCCTTTAACTTACAATGTTTTTCAAGAAAACGTTCTTTAGATTGTGAAGCTCTAATAAAGAGTCGTTGAATAGAGGCAGTAACTCATAATATGGAAGGCACTACACTATCAGGCTGTTCCTCCAAATCAATCCAACGTTATGAATCTATCTATGCTTGGATTTTTTGTAGACAGTTAGGCACTGAAGTTTGTACACGTCCTTACCATTTCATTGTTAATTTACATACGCATTTTGTTAATGTGTATCTGTTATGTTCTGTCTACTGTAGGCTGAACCCAAAAGACAGAGGAGGTAATCAACTCTGACTGCAAAGGTCTACTATTGAATCCCCTTGGTACTGCGAAGGTCGAGGTGTACAGTTCAAGAGAAAAGTGTTTGCGGAACTCGTGCTTCGTCGTTAACGTGTCAGCCATTATGTTGTGATCTCTGGAATGGTTTTGCTCGGTTTAGTCTATATGGCATGCTGGAAAGAATACAGGTGGTGTTTTACCAGCTTAGATCTTGTGCCCGTGTGTTAACTGATAACTTAGTTCTCATGTAGCCTTCTAGATTTATTTATAAAATTGCAGTCATAGATGAGATGTTGATGCCTCCTCCGTCAAATGTTCTTATTTTGCTGTCGAGAAGAAAATGTTCTTATTCAAGGCTATCAATCTCTAGCTCTGCCTCGTTTCAGCAAAGCTGGCATCGGTGTTTTCTTCTGTATACCACTCGATATTTGCAGAGGCTGCCATTGACCGCTGAGTGCCTTATTTAAATTTGTCGACTCATTTTACTTTATGAACTTACACGTGAAGTGTTGGATAATGGGATGTCAAAAGAAAAGGTGTTGCGTGGAAACTTGCAAATTGCAATGTAGCCCATGAAGCAGAAGCAGCATTCTCTAATTTGACGAAGCAGAGAAGGTATCGACCAAACAAAAATATGCACCAGCCGGGAATCGAACCCGGGTCTGTACCGTGGCAGGGTACTATTCTACCACTAGACCACTGGTGCTATTGCATGAAAGGAATTAATACCGAATATATGTAAAGAGTGGTCACCTTGTGATCAGAATGTGTGAGCAGAAAAGAAGCAAAATAAAAAGAAGTTTCGAATAAGTGAAGACCTTTTTTTGATCATTTGGGGCTTGGTGATCACTCTGTTGTTCCAAAATATTTGATGTTCTAACTTTTTTCTAGATCATATGTATCTAGAGTCTAGACACGTTTTAATGTGTGGGTTCATTTATTTTAATCCGTATAGGTCTATATTGAAATATCCAAAACATCAAATTTTTTTTTAAATGTCGAGAGTTGGTAGCATCCTCTCCAACCAGACCAACGGGGTGCAAAATTGTGATGTTTGGTGGCCCCTATGAGTTTCTCGACCAGGTCAGCACACTCATCAAAACAACATCCAACCAGGGCCTCATCCGCCACCCCTTTGCAATCGTGTCATCCCATGATCAGGGTGTGTGACTCCGTCGGCCGATCATGCCTAGCTACAATCGAAACGACACCACACCGATCTCGCGGGATCATCCTTAACAATGAACCTGAAAAACAAGAAACTAACTAACTGAACTAACTAGATTAGCTAACAACTGTGTACTGTCAGGCCAATACTATATGCAATTTGCATCACATAATCAAAAGCCAAAAGGAAGAGAAACAATCCAGGTAAAATCTACTCACTTCACAGGTCATGTTGAGACAATACATGCTCCATCCCTCCATGGTGTTCCAGCCTTTTTTTGCTGACACGAGTTGTGAGAAATCCATTGCGTTCAATGTCAGTAGCGCCATAGTCCATGAAGTATCGTCGAAAACGATCCGACGTCAATTGAAATATTGGACGGATATGGTCGAAGCAACTGCGCGACACTACTGCAAGGACCCGAAAAACAACAATGGCATGCCAGGGGGGTGGTCGGCTTATCGCTAGTCGCTAGTGTGGCGCCAAGGGCCTCATGGGTTCGACGCCAAGGGTCTCAGTGCCGACTTGGCGCTGGATTTGGTTGGCACCGGCCTGCACAATTTCGGCGAGTTGTTTAGTATAGAACTATCACTCTTCTGTTACAAATTCGAAAAACTACTACTTTTGATTTGAATCGCGAAAAACTACCACATTGAAGTTCGTTTTTCGCAAAAAGCACTGATCGGTGATTAAACGCGAATTGACACCGAAACTGACAGTGGGCCCCACTTGTCAGGGCAATAAAAAAAGAAAAATCTGAGAAAAGAAATTGTTGGTGGACAGTGGGGCCCACTATCAACCCCATAAAAAAAATCAAAACCCAAAAAATAAGACGCAGCGTTGATTAGGCGAGGCCCCCGTACGCGCCCGCCACCGCGAAGCTCACCGTGGTCAGCTCGCCGTGTCGCCATGGAGCCCCCGTGGCCAGCTCGCCGGGTCGCCGCGGAGCCCTCCGTGGCCAGCTCCAGCGCTCGCGAGAAGCAGCACGGGAGAAGGCCCCTGTCGTGCTCCACATGCTCCAGTGGCCGGCGGCGCCGGAGCACACGTCGCCGCGCGAGATGGCCCCTGCGTCCGGGGCGAAGTCCGCCGTGGGTCGAGCCTGGCTGGGGCGAAACCCTCGCGTCCGCCGTCGCCTGTTCGCAAGGCCGCCAGCGCACGTCGCCTGTTCGCAAGGCCGCTGTCGCCTGCCGCGGAGCTCACCCCGCGCGTCCGCCGTCGCCTGCCGCAGAGCTCGCCCCGCGCGTCCGCCGTCTCCTACACGGTCGGACGAGGACAGCGGGTCGGACGAGGCCAGCACGGCCATGGCGTTCACGGTGGAAACCTCGATGCGTGGCGACGGAGATTCGGGAACTCCACTGTCGATTCCTTCGTCGGGGAAGGTATACGCGGCTAGGCGGAGCTACCAGACGCGCCGGGCGGGCGGCAGCGACCAGCAGGCAGCGCCGGCGAGCAAGTGCGCGGGCGAGCGCCGCAGACGCGCGCGGCGGTGAGCAGGCGTGGGGCGGCGGCGAGCATGTGCGGGCGCGGCCAGGACCTTCCCGAGCAACGGTGGCGAGCAGGTGCGCGGGCGAGCGCCGCAGACGCGCCGGGCGGGCGGCAGCGACCAGCAGGCAGCGCCGGCGAGCAGCGGCGGCAAGCGCCGCAGACGCGCGCAGCGGCGAGCACATGTGCGGGCAGCGAGCAGCAGGCGCCTGCGCGAGCGCCGTGGAGGCCGGAGCTTGTCCAGCGACAAGCCGGCGCGGCGGCCGGCGTTGGTGCGCACGCAGCGGCCGGACCTGACCCTCGTCGTCCGAGCTGGTCAACGGGAAAAAATAGAAGAGTGGAATATGCTATTTTTAATTGGGCTGACATGTGGGTCCATGTACACGTCAGCAAATTGGTTCTGAAAAGTGGGGCCCACTGTCAGTTTCGGTGTCAATTCGCGTTTAATCACCGATCAGTGCTTTTTGCGAAAAACAAACTTTAATGTGGTAGTTTTTCGCGATTCAAACCAAAAGTGGTAGTTTTACGAATTTGGAGCAGAAGAGTGGTAGTTTTATCAACTCCAATTTCGGCCCTGAGCCGAGAGATTTTCAAAATAGTTTTTCCGGTAGGACAGAGAAGGAGTTCAGATTTGAAGCCGGGTGGTGGCCGGCTTGCCGCTGGCGTGGCGCCGGGGAGGACCACGTCGCCGAAAGCCATCCGCGCCAATTCCTGGCCGTTTACTCACCGCGCCCCGAATCCAAATTCCATCCCACCCCATTTGGCCTTTTCCCTCATGCCGCTCCCGTTTCTTCTCCTTCTTCCCCTTTCCACCGCTCCTCTGCCCCGTGCTCGCCATGGCGGCCGCCTCGTGGCGCCGCGGGCGTGCGGCGGGCGAGCGATACTGCGCGTCAGGGCGTCGGGGGAGGCCGCGCCGCCACCGCCTTCCAGAACCCAGGTACCCCTCCCCGCAGCCGCGGTTGTACAGGTTTTCTGTTCCCGCCGCGAAGCGGTAGTCGAATGAAGATTTTAGCAAGCTCGCTACGGCATTGCGCCGGGGTCGCCCATACGGACTTTACCGACATCCTGTACCGTGTGTTTGTTGAAACGCCGATCGGGGATTCGGGACAAGGGTGTCAGTCTCGCCCGTGCCGAGCTTGTTTCTCGATCCCCCGATCGCCTGCAGTACTGCGTCTGCCCCAGCTTGAATGTCTTTTTCTATTTATATCGGACTGGCTTAATTCTCTCTTCAGCCAGTGAGTTTTTGCAGTTAATCTGGTGCATGTTCTGATCATTACTCTGCTAACCTCATCAGTACCTGAAACTGAAAGATAATGACGCTCAATTGACTACAGCTCCCTAGTTAAAACAAAGCATACATGACATTGCACATGTAGTACTAACTTGCGTTTTAAAAGTATAGATTGTAGACCCTTCGGATCACAACAAGGAAAATAAAATTACTGTAAATAAGTTCTCTGGGTATAGTTACCTGCTCAGTTACTATTATGTCTGTTAGTTTTTCTTTGTTCATTCCTGAGATTTAGTGGTATAACTGATTAACACGCTAATCATGTAGATGATTATGGATAAGATTTCTGGTGGCGATGAAGTTGGCGGTGCTGGTGGGGCTTACTCGTATGAGGCGTTGAAAAGATTGGATAGAGTATGCTCTAGTATATGTGAAGATCAAGTAGGTAAGATTCATGTTGTCCGAGTAATATAGAAAATACGGTAATCTAGGTGCTTTTCTGCTCTTTGCTTATCTTAGCTCTAGCTAAGATGTGAAACATTTGATTAACAATGGTCTAGACAGTTTAGAAGCTTGGCTCTGAAAATCTCCGAGACTCGAGTTTCAGTAAGCTAGCTGCCTTGACTTTTTGGAGAAGGAAATATAACAATAATATGGTTACAAGAAGGAGGAAATCACATATGAGAAGTAGAGCTGTTTTGCTTCACCAAACAAACCTTACAGGCTTAAACAAACACCCCTCTTTGCTAGCCATGCTGAGAAACATTCTCGTACAAATAAGCAAGAGAATAAAATGTGCCCTGCGTATTGTATATCTTTGACGAACTTCAGAAAGATGGATATTCTTAGCATTTCTGGTCCGAGACGCTTACTTGGGTTGTTGAATATATTTGCAGTTTCAAAGAACTTGACGAATTTATGTGATGATGAGTTTAAAAATAGCAACTTGGTTACTTGAGACCTGTATAGTTTATTTCATTCTCTAGTGTTATAACATTATGACTGAAATATGTGTGCATGCAGACTCCAATGTCCCTGAAATTGTTACTCGCGTCCAGGGGCCATTGGTTGATTCCGATCTTGGTTCTGACTCAAAGATCTTTGATGTACTAGTGTGTGGAGGCACATTAGGTATATTTATAGCCACTGCTCTCAGTTATAAAGGCCTCCGGGTTGGAATTATTGAAAGAAACATAATCAAAGGGGTAATTCAGCCCTATATGGCTATTCCTGAGTTAGCCTCATTGTGATGTACTGAATTAGATGAAATGATTACTTATATCTTCTGAATAGAGGGAACAAGAGTGGAATATTTCGAGAAAGGAGCTTATGGAAATCGTGGAAGTTGGTATCCTTTCAGAAGGGGAAATTGAACAGATAATTTCAAGTGATTTCAATCCCGTAAGGTCTTTCAGATAAAACTGACATATGCACAGGGAAGTTTATATGGTACTCAGCTAATTTTTCTGGCCACGTAACAGAATGTTTATCTTTTAACTTCACAGAATAGATGTGCATTTGAGAATAAGGGTGAAATTTGGATGGAGAACATTCTTCACCTTGGAGTATCGTAAGTTGTCACCTGATGATGCCACATGCAGATCAGCTTTGGTTAGTTTATGTCGTGACAGTTTTGACATATGCAAATAAGGGGGCATATATATGATGGAATAGACATTTACCCTGCGTTGTTAATTTATGATCTGGGTGGTACTGTACGAGTTAAATACAATGTACTTATTGTTTAATTGGTAGCGAGGATACGAAGGAGTACTAACCTATACTAGTTTCCATGCCATTAGATCTTCACCTATTTGTTGCAGTGGCTGTTTCTCATATTTCTCATTAAGTCTATAGTATGTTCATAATATTCATGCAGCCATGCAGCCATGCAGGGATGTCATACAAAGATGACATGTACACAAAATCAAAACAAGCACATATACATAAAGCCAAGTAACCTCTTCATAGAAACACACGATAAAGCCAGCTCATATGTGATTCCCTTCCACCTTTCCAGGCCTGCTAAACTTGTTGAGATCATGAAAGAGCGCTTCATTTCTTCCGGAGGAGCAATTTATGAGGGAAAAAGTTTGTCAAGCATTTCGGTTCATGATGATCTTGCAGTAAGCACAATATATTTTTCTCCTTGAGACTGTAAGAACATTGTTTCAAAGTGAAATATTAAATTGTACACAATACTTAATGGAATCAAGGACATATACACGTTGTGCTGTATCCTTTTGTCCCACAATAATTTGCCTATGATAGATCTGGCCTGTTATATCTTTATCAGATCTAGGGTTTTACCATTGGGGGTGCCACACATCACACGACATTATAAACATCATAAATCCAACACTTCACTTCTATTTTTAAGATTACAATATATATAGTTTAATAGTCAAAACATCATAATAATTCCAACAAACTGGTTCAAAATAGGCCTTGGGCAGTTAGACAGATACACTAAGCTCCCATGGAAGTGGAATTCTCCTAGATCCTCTATACTTTGAAGTGTAATTTCTTGACTTGACTAAGTAGAACACATTTGTACAAATGTCGTTCCTGTTATTATTTAAGTACCATTACTAGTGCATATGTCCAAGGAGGGAGGTGTTAATATTCGGCTTGTGTTTCACAGGTACTAAAATTGAGTGATGGTGATTGTTTGCCATGTCGACTGGTTATTGATGCTATGGGTAATTTTTCCCCAATTGTGCGACAGGTACTCATTTGTACGTTTAATTTTTTCGAAAAGGAGGTTGAGACCCTGGCCTCTGTATCGAAGCGATGCATACGGCCTCTTTTATACGTTTAATGAATGCATCTACATGTTTTATAATGTAAGTTGGCACACAATCTGACAAAATAGAACCATATATTCGACATGTGTATCGAAGCTTATGTTTAAGTCAAGCGGCAGAATAAATTTGCATTTTCCATGCACTGCACTCTCACGTTTGATGCACATAAAAGTAATCAGTAAGATTTATGTTTGCTCTACTGTATAACCTGAAAGCACATAACTTATTTTGCACAGTCAATGCACTAAAACTGTCTCGTGATTGACCAATAGTGGGACACTCGTGATACTGCCATAAATAGGTGCAACCGTACAAGTACTAAGTACATCTTTGGAAGTACTGAATTTAGCGAGATATATAGCTTCCATGTTAGTTGTGTAATATCCTCTTTGCATACGGATTTTTTGCATATTTACTATTGTTGAAGTGTATGTGTGGATTGCGTAGCCCTTTCCATCAGTTCAGACTTTTGGTTGCGTTGACTAGTACATGAAGCATGGCATTGTATCAGAGCCGTAGGTCTCGAGTTCGAGTCCTGGCTTTCGCAATTTATCAAAAAATTGGTGTTGCCCTCTCTCTGTCCACGTATAAGCCTCTTTATCCATACCTCTGAGATTTCTATGCATGTGTTGGCCTCTCCGAGTCACACGTGAGAGGGGTGTTGAGGTGTATATGTGGATTGGCTAGCCCTTTCCAGCAGTTCAGACTTTTGGTTGCGTCTACAACTATATCCTATATGTGTCACATGGATGCAAGTTGCTATTCCTCATAACATGGTATCAAGAGCTTGGTTAGGTTTTTCATCGAATTTTTTTATGATTGATTTTCTCTTCGGTCAAAGGACAAGGTCATAGTACATAGCATTCCATAAGTCACATTTGAACTTATGTCCGAAGATTGTATTAGGAACTCTTTTAATATCTATGAAAGAAAACATTACGAGGACCATCTAAGATATAGACGAAAGTACCAAGACATAGGTGTAAGCAAAGGCCAGAATGTATATCTAGAAACGTTACATACTTGTGTTTAATAACTCCCACTGTTTTCTACTAAGTGAAAAGGTCGGGTTGAGCATGTTATGGTATGGCTTGTAGAAATGAGCCAAGCTGAGTAACCTTTTCAGCCTGTTACCTTAATGATCTGTGCTTGTTAAGTCTCGAATCATTTGTTACAGCCCATCCTATTAGTAATCCTATTGACAATCCAATAAATATACACTTGTTGGCCCAAAGCACAAACCCAACATGTCTGTGAATTTGACATACCAGAGCAGCCAAGAAGGATCCTGGGCCGGTACTCTTCTGTTCGACCAACACCAAAGGAGTATTCGGGTGTCAATTGTTGCCGAGGAAATTGTGGTTGGTTTGCTTATGAACATTGGGAAACTTTATTGATGGCATGAAATAGGTCATGGCGTGCTTACACTTATTAAATTTAAGTTAACTAAGTACGGCTCACAAGCCGTTCAAGCTTCTAAACAAGCCAAACCAAGCTGCATTTTTAGCATGCTAGATGAACGAGCTGATCCAGCTCGATATCCAGCCCTAATACCAACCGGGAAAATACTAAAACCACTAAGAAATTGCCTCAACCAACAAAACTGCCTGCAACCATTATGACCCGCTTGCTCACACTCCTAATTCTAAGGTGCCAACAAGTAACACATTATATTTTCAGGTTAGGGGTATATTTTCCGGGAATCCGCTAAAGCTTTGCATGTCGTTACATTAATAAACAGTATCCTGTACAAGCGTAAGACTAGGCCGTCATTACAAGTTTACAACTTAATACGCATGGCAAGGGAACACCCCTACTGATGGTAGGCACTCATTAAAACAAATGCTGGCCTAGAGGCCACCCAGGCTAGTGCTTGTAGAACTGTTGCTTTAAAAGTTTCAAGTTTTAGTACATCTATTATGAAATTGGTTAACACTGTGCCTATCTATTACTTGTCTTCCTTTGTTCTCATATCCATCTATTGATGTAGCCACATCCTAACTCTACACTATGAGTTAGTTACAAGTTTCAACTTTTCTGTCCTTGTGCAAGATCCGCTCCGGTAGAAAACCAGATGGATTATGCCTTGTTGTTGGTGCTTGTGCTCGTGGGTTTGAAAAAAATACAACAAGCGATGTTATTTTCAGTAGCTCATCAGTAAAGAAAGCTGGAAATTTAGGAGTACAACTCTTTTGGGAGGTAATTACTGTTTCTTTCAGTACTTTTGACACGGACTTGATGCTGAGAAATGGAAGTAAGATATCTAAATTACAAAAACATTTCTGTGCATACCACAGCACAATTTTGTTAAATAGAGAACACCTCCAGCTTAGTCAGCCTCTGTTTAACAAATATGTCTAAACCACCATCTTGTTGCAATGTTAGGTTTCCCTCCACATAAATCTCCAATGGTCATTTCATATTGTATCTAACCTATGTTATCATGTTACAGTTTATTTGCTAGTCTAATATGAGTACTTGTTTTAGGCCTTTCCTGCTGGTTCTGGACCCACTGACCGTACTACGTACATGTTCACATATGTTGATCCACAATTTGGGTGCCCAAAGCTAGAAGAACTCTTGGAGATTTACTGGAATCTTATGCCTGGTTACCAGGTGAAGAGTGCTGTATCTATTTATACTTCATAGAGTCGTAATAATATTTTAAGTTGACTACAATGCTATGTCTTGGTTGCCATCCGTAAAAATACATGATTTGTCTGATCTTTTTTTTGGAAAAATGTATTCACTAGTCAACCAAAGGTGATTTGTGTAATGCCGTCGCACGTGATGCAATTTTTTAGGAATACATTGTTTCATGCCGTATGCATGCACCGTGTTCTACATATGTGCATAAATGGAGTCAACTCATGGGTCTATGGATATTCATCTACGTCACATGAATATGTCAAGTTAGTAAGCTACTTGGCTGCATGCTGTAAAATTAACATTTCAAATCTTGACTTACAGAATAAAAAGCCAAGACGTGAAGCACATGTGTTGACATATGCTTGATACATACTATCATTTCTCTGTTTTGTACTTATGTAATTATACTCTATTCCTAATTTACTCTAATTTTGTGTTCATTTAGGACGTGATTCTTGAAAATTTGGATATTAGGAGAGTCATATATGGGATTTTCCCAACTTATCGGGACAGGTAACAGAAGTGAATAATAGCCTATATCATTCTCTTTCCTTACTGGGGTTCTATCGGTAAATATAAAACGCCAAACACAATATGAATAAGCAATCTGCTGCACTACCACATAACGGCATATCATTACACATCATAGGTGCTCACTGGCTAAATTACATGACTACACTACAATAGACACTATTTCAGCTGCTCATTGTGTACTTAACAGGAATCATTTGTGTGTAACTCTCAGTTTTCACACATGAACATATGAAAGGTGTCGAATCCCCCATATTTAACAGCTGACGATTGACTGGATTGTGTCTATCTAGTGCTTGCAATGCCCGAGTTTCCCAGTTTACATGTATTATCGTTTTGGATATGCAGTTCTTACCAAACCTTCTCCTTTCCATATGCCAACTCTTGACACAATTAATTCCACCATTTTCAGCCCATTGCCAGCTGCATTTGACCGTATCTTACAGGCATGTGATTTCTCTCAATGGGACCCCGATTGTTTGTGCCAATTTGTTTATTAATTACTAATGCCCTTCACACCTCAGGTTGGTGATGCTAGTGGGATCCAGTCACCTGTTTCTTTTGGAGGGTTTGGAAGCTTGACGAGGCATCTTGGTCGCTTGTCAAATGGTTTGTCCACTGATTTTTTTTGTGAACTGTAGGTTTCATGATCATCAAATAGAAATATGCTTACTCCAGTATAAGAAAAACTTAGCTAAAACTCTCACCAGAACTCATGCTAATTGGAATGGATTGGTGTACATTTGAGAAGCGGGAGAGGAAATTATCTCACTTTGTTGTGAGATATCAGCTCATACAAAATACTCAGATAACCCTAACATTAGCACAAAAGTATGCTAATACAGCTTATAAGGCTGAAAAGGGAATGTCATGATCCAACTTGCCATAGTCAAGAGATTATGCTCTGGTTAGACTAAGCAGAAGAACATAAGCGATAATCATCTCAAGAGCAGCAATATGGCAATTCCAGAGAGATGCATGTCCCTAGCGTCAATTGAAAAGCCGAATATGGAATTAAGATCAAGGCAAACATAGATCAAACAAGGCCATGCCGACACAAAAAAGAGTAGGTCAGCTCAATGCAAATGCCACTGGAATATGAAGAATTACACCATGCACCAGTCCCTTCAAGCCAACGGCTAGCTGGGTACCTCATGAAAGAACATGAAAAGCTAATAATCAACCATTTCGTAAGCCATCTAGTTCATACAAAAAAGAATCTCTGAATTAGGATAGCATTCTCTATTAAAGAAGGAAGTCACATGGAAAATTGAAATATTGTATATCTTGAGAGGGGGGGGGGGGGGGGGGGGGCTCAACTATATCATGGAACTCAAAACATAAACTTTTATATCAATTGAAGCTTTAATCGTGTTTTCATAAATCACCAAAAAGGGGGAGATCGTGCGTGCATCTTGTACCCCCTATTGGGTTTTGATGATCAATGATCAATTATTAAGGGACTAAACGGTTTATTGAGTGTATATCCAAAGGTATTGGTTTACCCCTATAATGTGCGCACAAACCAAACCAAGATACACTATAGATATGTTACACAACCTGAGGCGATTCTCTGACGGTATCCCCGTGATCAACGTCTTGATCAACTATACTAGTTGTCTGTTAGGAATATGCAACTTGTATTCCATACCTGCCAAAGGCTAGTATAATATACGTACAACTAACAAATATCAAGGAAACCCCTCGTACAACAGAAACCATATATGGAATCATAATATAACTCCTAACACACCCCTCAAACTCATGGTGGATCCTCAACGTCAAGTTTGGAGTGGTAAAATCGCTCTAGAGTAGGCCTTCGTTAAAAAATCCGTCAACTGTAACTCGGAAGGCACATATTGAAAAGCAATAACCTGATCTCATGCTTCACAAGATCACACGCAATATTGACAGCACATGCACCGTTGACAAGAGGGTAGTAGGTGTAGTAACAGAAACACAAAAATCGTAAGCATCGTAAGCAAATCACCTCTGCCATCAAGAGAGCGAGAGCTCGCAACTTAGCCTCTGCACTCGAACAAGTAATTGCGGTCTGTTCCTTCGTCTTCCAGGCAATGAGAGAACCACCAAGAAAAACTTGTACAACGATTCGAAGGATCACTAACTCACGTTGCATCTGAATAGCCCTGAAGTTGTAATGAGCTGGAATGAGGACATAACATACGGTGAGAGATCATGCCACAAAGATATTGTAGAACACGAAGAACGTGACTGCAGTGAATCGAAGTGGGAGCAGAAACAAAGTGTCGAAGGATAGTTTTCCCGATCTCGTGGCAATCTTACTTCCGGAGATCAAAAGTAAGTTTATTTGTTCGACGGGCGGTGCAGGTCAACATGTTCGAGTTGTAGACGATGTAAATTCCTCAGACTTTATTCGTGGTGAGATTCAAAATCGGTACAAAGGCTATCTCGGCGAATTATAGGAGGTCTCTACCGGAGATTGTAGATGTAGATCTAGGTTTAGAACTAGGGTTTTTACAGAGGGACGTTGACAGAGCTTTGGCGTGTAATGAACGTGGAGGTCTTGATTGGGGTCCTTCTGTATATATATGCGTAGTAGATGTTTGAGCTTGGTACGTCGAGGGTTTCCTCTTGCCTTGCACGTGACATCTTGATCTTGTAGCCTTCCTTCAATGTAGTTCGTAGCGAGGTAATCTTCCAAGAGCCCTAGTGCAGCACGACAAGTCTTGGTCGGTTGGAGAAGATTCTAGAGACGAGCTACCTGAGGGGGGAGTTATGGACGTCGTGGGCTGAAAGTGGTACATGCCTGTAAGGCATGACCTAAACCCACTCCTATCCAACCCAAAGTGACTCAAAATATTGCCAAGATAGGAGATATTGGGATGAGTGACAGCTAGACAGACAAGACTCCAATAAGATGACGATAACGCGTCAGATCAGACAAGGGATTACCATCAGAAGCACAAAGCTCCATAGGAGTCTCAACAGTACGCTCATCACTAAGAGCGTCATGAGCAAGGAGGTCCTGAATATACCTTTCTTGTGATAAAGCCGTGAAAGGTAGAAGGAACCTCAATCCCACGAAGCTAGCGATGAGGACCAAGATAAAAAAAAAAAGAAACTATTCACTAAGACGTGCCTTAACAAAGAAAACTAGACAATGGCAATGTACTAAGAGTCGTGATAATGTCATCAAAATATAGAAGAAAGAGTACGACCACGAGCAGAAAGTGAAAAAACAGCACCGGATCGTGGATCATTAGCACTGGCCGAAAAACCAATGGCGCCACAGAGGCGAAGCAATCAAATCAGGCGCGGGGGCTTGATTTAGGCCATAGAGAGATCGATGAAGACGACAGGCCATGGCATCATGAACATAATACCTAGGTGGTTGCTACGTATAAACCTCTTCACGCAACTCATCATTAAGAAAGGCATTCTTAACATCTGAGACTCAGACCAATGGAGAACAAAGGCCACAAAAGTGTGTGAAAAGTGGTCATATAGGCCACAAGAGCAAATATCTCATTGTAGTCACAACCATGCTCCTGCTGAAAGCCACGAGCCACAAGATGAGGTTTGTAATGCTCAAGAGAACCACCGGACCGAGTTTAAACTTAAGACCCACTTATATGTGATGGAACGAACCTGGGGAGGAAGAGAAACCATATCCCACGACACGAGGACCATAAGTCGGTTATGACGAGGAAGACGACACACCAGAAGTAAATGGCACGTCAGTAGACTCTTCCACAACACGTGGACGACGAGTATAATAGGAAGGAAAAGAGAGAAGAATACAAGGAGGATTCACCGGAGGTGATGGAGACGGGGAAGCTACTGGTAATGAAGGTGTGGAGCCATGCGACAAGGGAGGAGCAGAAACCATAATACGTCAGGGAGCGGGTGGATCCGGCGAACGAACCGACGGTGGGTGGAGCTGACGAGCAAGGTCGGCAAGCAGATGGGCAATCCTCTACGAGTGGGGCGGATGCGGCGCGTCCAGGGGTGTTGACTGGATGGAAGGTGGGTGTCGGGACGGATTGGTGGTGGTGGATGGGAGGAGAGAGCAGCGATCAGAGGGACGACAAGCGAGAGTGGTCAGTCCCGTGGAGCTCCTGTATGTGTGTTCGTCCTCAAGGCAGTGGTTGATCCTCTTCTGCTTCATCTTCATTGCCGTCTCCTAGAGCCTGATGGATGATGGCATCGTCGAGTGCAATCTGAGATTCCTTTCCTTTGTTTTGTGTGTTTGTTGTGTGCGTTGCATTGTAAGCTGTTTGATCAGCACCCGTCGTCTGTTTAGGGCTTTATCAATTTATAAAGCCGCACGTAATGCCTTTTGTCTAAAAAAAGTGTTATTATGCTTTAACTAAAATTACAGAATCATGAAGATTCTGCGAAGCTATTTATAAAATTGTCACGAAAAGAATAATCTATAGTTTACTTTTTTGCTTTCTTTACTGTATCTATAGTTCACTTTTTTTTATTTCTTCACTGTATATGGAGTCTTTCTCGGAAAAATATGCTACTTCTTTCCTAGTCTGCTCTGTATCATATGTGCCATTATCCGTGCTTGTAGTTTCATCCAAGGGTGGTAAAAATATGGAAACAGAAACAGTAAAGCCTATTTTTGTTTGTCTCCGCTCCATCATCACATCTGTTTTTTCAATCCGCCAAGACAGAAAATATTGTCAAACTCCAGAAAAAGCCGATTTGAACCCGATCAAAGACTACTGACAACAGTGTTGATCCATAACATAAGCAAGATCTTATCTAAGCTACTATCAAAACAGCTAACTTTGTTGCTGAAGGCCTGAACATCCTAGTTTCCCCATGCCAAAGTGCTTGCACAACAATACAACGCGTCCAATACAATTTCCTTCGCACTGAGAACATGATCCAAGATCTCTACGGAAAAATATTTCCCTTTCCTTTAGTCTTTCACATGCTTACACTCTATTTTGTTTTGGAATTGCAGGTGTATATGAAGCAGTTTCAGGAGATTTCCTGGATGCGCATAGTTTGAGGCTGTTAAACCCTTATATGGTTAGTGTGCTTCATGGAGTCATAGATTCGTGGTTTAGACCTGTAGTACTTTATGTAAATTTGTAGGAGGACCTTACATGTTTGCGATTGTGCAGCCAAATTTAAGTGCATCATGGTTGTTCCAAAGAGCAATGTCAACAAGGCCGCAGACAAATATTTCGCCAACCTTTATTAATGAGCTTCTCTTCGCTAATTTTCAGTCGATGCAGGTAAATTATTTCACAAGATACAATCTTGTTTCAGATCACTTATTTTATCTTATAAAAATATTATTTTGTACAATGCCAGAAACTTGGGGATTCAGTACTTCGGCCATTTCTCCAGGTTGGTACTTGGGACATTGTGAATCGTGATACCTGGCAACAAGCGCATTTATATTTACTTGAACTGTGCGTTTGTAGGATGTAATACAATTCGGACCTCTGGTGAAAACACTGGGCCTAGTAATGATCAGTCGGCCACAAATTTTGCCTTCCATATTTAAGCAGGTAGACCTATTTTATTTAACTTGTCACTCTGATTCTTTTTCTAACTTTGAACCTTCAGGCTTTAGGAGAGTAGTGTTGGCTTTCCAATCCATTCATGAGGCTTTCCTGGTCATTAGAGTTTATTTGTATTTGTTCTTATTTTTTTCACACCTCCCCTGCTTTCTTGTAGGTTGGACTTGGAGTCATCCTTAACTGGTCGGGCCATTTTGTGATGCTTGGTTACTACACATTCCTTTCCAGCTTTATCGATCCCGCTGTTAGGTACAACTGAGGTTATTTATCTCTAATAGTAACAAATTCACATTTCAATACCATATGTCCAACCTACTATAATTTTGAGATGATTTCTGCTTTCTGGATTTGTAAAGGTCTTGGGTTGAATCGTTGCCACCAAAGAACAAATATCAGTGGAAACGGTATCTTGAAGCCTGGCAATACGGAGCTGGCTTAGACTATCGTCAAGACGAATAAAGCTTCAGAAATAAAAGGATTTATATTCTTCCAGAAAAAAAAATGTCAATACAGATGAAACATTGTAGAGTAGATACAACTACAAGCCAATGCAACACTGGTATATTTGGTTTATTTAGTTACTGCCATGCTTATTCCCATTAGTACTTTTCGAGTTATTGGAGATAAAAGAATGTGATTTTCAGCAAAGATACAGTTCTTAACTGAAGTGAATAAACAGTGCTTTACTGATGTTGGGGAATTTCTGGTACTTATCGATTGAGAAAACAAATAAACTCTACAAGGCTGCAAACAATACCGAAAAATGAACTGGTTCTTCGTAATAGTTTTACAGGTTCATACAGGACGTGCAGCCGCGGCCCTGGCGATGCGTCGCCAGTCGCTCAGCACTTGGCTTGCCCCAGTGTCGATCTGCCTATCACCTTCTTGGGCATCCCGCTCAGGCACTCACTGCTGCACAACTGCAGGCTCCCCGCTTGGAAAGCCAAGCTGATGAACAAAACTGGACGCTTAGCCTTTGTCAAGACTGCCCTCGGAGCCATTCCTAGCTATCCACCAGCTCCTGGTCCACGCCCCACCAAAAAATAACGATCAATGAACTGTTATATTTTGTTTATTTATTGATTTACTGCCAGGCTTACTCCGGATAGTGCATTTGGAGTAATCGGATATAAAAGAATGTAATTTTCAGCAATGATGATACAGTTCTTAACTGAAGCGAATAAACAATGCTTAAGCAAAAAAAAAGTACTGTTTCACAGGTTCATACAGGGAGACTATGGAATTTTCGGCCAAGTAATGAACATTCCGTATCCTCTGTTTCTTACAGCATACACTATCTATAGAAAGAATGTACAATTTAAGATGTACAGGTACAGTTCGTCAGAAAATACCTATCAGAACACCAAGCATATTCTGAATTATAATTGCACAACTCAAAGATGTAAGATCAAAATGAAGCTGCAAATCTGTATCTCGTTCAATTTCCTTTCGGCGATACATAAAAATTATGGCTCCTGCATGAAGCACTACAGATATATTTTGCTCTATGCCAAAATCTACCTACAAGTGTCGCTATACCAACAAGTGCTGCTATATTTTGACACATTCGATCTGGATAGTCAGATCTTGAATCCCAGCTTCATAAAATATCCGTGAAGCACTTTCTCGTATAACAGATTTGTCAGCTTCCGTTGATATACGAAGATGAAAAGTGCCTACAATATCAGTGTTTGTTAAGTTCCATAAATGAACATCATGGACTCCAATCACGCCCTTAATCTTCATGACATCATCCAATGCTATTCTCAAGTCCTTCTCATGGCTCCTTGGAACTCTTTGCAACAAAATTTCAGCAGAATTCCTCAACAATGGAAGAACAGAAGCTACAATCATTATTGAAATGAATACCGAGCAAATGGGATCTGCTATTAGCCATCCCTTGTATTTGATCAGTAAGGTCGAGATCACAACACCGACGCTTCCCATTGTGTCGGCTAGGACATGTAAGAAGATACCTTCCATGTTATGGTCGATGTGACGTCGGTTAGCTTGCTTGCCATGGTTACCAGTTTCTGGCACTTCCAGTTCTCCATTACCAGAGTGTGATTCTGAGCAATGAGAGTGCATATTTCTCAGTGGAATCTCAAGAAGTCCTTGCTCACTGCTGACGTTGCTACAATCTTGATGACCGTGATCTCCACCCTGCTGGTGATGATCCATATGTCCATGCTGATGATGCTCGTGGCTACAGCTGTGGTGGCTATGTTGAGTACTGGTGTTCTCCATGGAGGTATTGTGACGACTCTCTACATTGTTACTATCATGTTGGTGATTATGATGATGGCTCTTATTTGTGTCTACATGATGACCAGAGCATGCCTTCTCGTGATCAACACTCTGATGAACATGATCATGATGATGGTGATCTTCATGGCCCTGATCATGTGAATGAGAATGTGAATGGGAGTGAGAACAGCTACCGCCATGCGCATGATGATGCTCCTCATGAAAGAAAACCAATCCAATGATATTTACGAGAAGGCCACCAACTGAAACTGTCAAAAGGCTACTTGTTGATATCTCTCGAGGCTCAAGTATCCTCTCAAACGACTCTAACACAATCAGTGCCCCAACAAGTACCAAGAACACTGCATTAACATAGCCAGATAGCACCTCGAACCTGCCCCTTCCATAGTTATACAGTCCATTTGCAGGCAGCCTTGCAATGTAGGATGCATATAGTCCAATTGCCAGAGCTGCACAATCAAACAACATATGGCAAGCGTCAGAGAGCAGCCCAAGACTATCGCTCATGAAACCGCTGGCAAACTCGATAAACATATAAGCTGTGTTGATCAACAGAAAAGCAGCGATCTTCCTGGACTTCCGTTCGCTAAGGATATGCCGGACTGGCCCCATGACTGCCTCATACACAGACTCCGGCATGTCTGTGCTCCCAAGCTCAACATACCCTGCAGGAGCCAGCTCCCCACTGGCGATCCACAACAGGAACCCACAAACTAAGAAGCCCGGTAAGGACAGCTTTGGGTAGTATACCAGCTCCAGCACAACAGTGCACACAAACGTCATTGCGAAATTCATGCTTGGTCTGCTGCTACTGCTGTCGTAGGCTTGCCGTCGCCCCAGCGCCATGCCAAAGACGGCAGCGTTAAGGAGCAGCCACCAGAGTTGGGCAATCGGCACAGCTCCATCACCATCGCTGGTGTCACTGCCACCGAGAAAGAAGAGTCCCACAAGTGCCGGCACGGAGAGGAAGGCGGCGGCCAGGGCAAACGCTGCCGCACGGGCGTGGCGGCTGCGGGTGACATGTCGCGCAGATGCAGAGTGCTCGGCCGAGGATAGGACACCGGAAGCGAAGGGGAGTGCGAGAAGCACAGAGTGGGAAGGCGATATGACCGCGAGCGAAAAGGAGGCGGCGGCGACGGAGATAACGCGTCGGCGGGAGGGACGGTTGAGGGCGCGGGCGAGCAACGCGCCGGCGGAGTCCGCGAGGACGACGAGACCGGGGGAGGGGATGAGGTGGAGGGACGCGAGCCGGAGTAGAAGGGACAGCGCTAGGAAGAGGGAGGGACGGAGAAGGTGGTGGAGCGCTGGAAAGGGGTGGGGCTGGCTCTTGGAGGCGGTGGGGATGACGACGACGGCGACGGCGGAGAGGATGGCGAGGAGCGGCGGAAGCAGGAAAAGGTGGGGCAGGGAGGGGAGCGCTCGGGCGGCGGGCGCAAGAAGGAATAGGGAGTGGAGCGTGAGGAGGCGGAGGAGCACAGCTACGTAGGGGGAAGCGCCGGCACCGGCGCCGGCGGGGAGGCGCGTCTTGGATGGGGTGGGGAGGGGCGTGGAGGGAAAGCGGAAAGAGGGGTGGGCGGCGAGCCGAGGCGGCACGGCCAGGCGGAGATGAGGCACGTGCCGGCCTGAGAGGAAGCCGTCCGAGGCGGCCATCGGCGGCGGATCGGGGCCGGCGGACGGGGAAGATGGGGGACTGGGGGCGAGTCCAGGAGTTGACGGAGTCTCTCGTCACTCGTCACTCGTCAGTCATGGGTTTGTGTTTTTTTTTTTTCTTTTTCTATTGGAGACGATCATATCCTAAGCTTTTCTTTTCTATAGGAAACTATTACTCCACCCGTTTCATAATTCTTAGGGATCGTTTGACATCCATCATTTCATTTTATTTGACAGAAATCATTGGGAAAGTGAAAATGACAGGGTTAATGATAGGAATTGGCATAAGATACAATACACAATTGCTGAAAATTCAAATGAAATTATAGGTGCATGATAGCCAAACAAATTTGGTATGTAATCACAAATGAATCCGACTTCAAAATGATGGGTGCCAAGTGCCAACCGAGCCATTGGCCATTCACGACTCTTGAATGTCGGACCCGCCTAGCCGTGTCCTCCATATGCGACATTCGTACGGCCCAATATTTCACCCGACGGTATCAAACCGACCCCGTGCCATAGAAACTTGTTTGGTAGTTAAAAGTCGTGGTGGCCGCCACGTCGTATACCAACAGCCGGGCATGCGTTAGCAGACACAGGAGAAACATCCCCCCTCTCCCCGCCGCCCATCTCAATTCATTTCTCCGCCTGCTCTCGTCACATCATTTTGCCTCGATCGTGTTGCCGCTCGTCGACCTGTCGGGCACAGAACTCGTGGAGGCCCCTCCTCCTTGCGTCGGCAGTCGTCGACTCGTCGGGCATAAAGCTCATGGCGGAGTCACGCGCCCGCCTTGCATGCAAGATGTCCGACCGTTCGCTTGGTAGAATTCAATTTTTTGAATTTTGCAGTGCAAATTAGATAGTCTTAGTTGATTGATTGTTTCATTAGTATGGCCAGTTCACCGGGAGGATCGCCCTCCCAATTCGATTTTTTTCCTGAAAGTTTCAACCGTCGTTGACTAGGACTACAGTCAGATCGACTATCAAGATCCTCACGACTTCACATAGACCATGGAGAGTGACGACGAGTTGGATCATGATAATCCAACTGCTGATTGAAGGAGAAACCAATACCGTCGCTGAAAGAACGAGATGTCGCCTAGAGGGGGGTGAATAGGCGCTTTAAAACTTTTACGCTTAGGGCTTGAGTAAATGCGGAATAAAACTAACGTTTAATTTATCAAGCACAAAACCTAATATACTAGGTTCACCTATGTGCACCAACAACTTATGCTAGGCAAGTTAACAACAAGGATAACAAGATATATAACTTCAAGCTCGATAGCTATCACAAAGTAAGTGCATAAGTAGAGGGTTTGGTTATAGAGATAACCGACACAAGTGAAGGCGGAACTTTGTTTTCCGTAGTTCCTTCCCAATGGAAGTACGTCTACGTTGGAGAGGTGTGAAGGCTCCTTGGCCCTCCTACAAGCACGTCCGTGCTCACCCTATTCTCCGTTAGCTCCTCCCGTGGGGAATACTCGATGGGGGATTTGCTCATCCACTATGAGGTCGTCTTGAGGGCGTTGACCAAACCCGTACAATGAGGTCTTCTTGAGGGCGTTGACCAAACCCGTACAATTTGCCCAAGCCTACCTCCACACAATAGGAGGCTCCCGTAGCACACACAACCGTCTAGGGTGCACAATGCACCCAAGAGGCACAAGCTCTTGGGAGCCCTATGCACCCAAGAGTAACAAGCTTCTCGAACTTCAATCCCACGTATCACCGTGAGGAACTCAAACCGATGCACCAAATGCAATGGCAAGAACACACTAAGTGGTCAAGTCCTTCTCTCCGAAATCCAACCAAAGCAACTAATGCTAGGGAGGGATTTGAGAGGAAGAACAAAGGAGAAACCCAAAGCAACTCCAAGATCTAGATCTAAAGGCTTTCCCTCACTTAAAGGAGATATGGCTTGGTGAAGTGGTAGATCTAGATCGCCTCTCTCTTTTCCCTTTAAAAGGAGACAAGAATCATGGAGGGATGGAGAGTAAGCAAGATCTCAAGAAGGTCAACAATGGAGGAGAGAGAGTGCCAAGAGTTGGAGAACCATTGGGGAAGAAGGCACCTTAAATAGGTTCCCCCAAAAACCAACCGTTGGAGGGCAGATTCGCACAGGGGCGGTACTACCGCCAGACGTGGCGGTACTACCGCCCCACGCGTTTCAGCCCACCAACGGATAGCAAACGAGCCCGCACTGGCGGTACTGCCGCTAGAGGCGGCGGTACTACCGAGGGCGCGCAACAGAAGGCAGCTTTGGCGGCACTAGCGGCGGTACCACTGGCGGTACCGCGAGCTCCATGAGAGCACGGGACCCGCAACAACAGTACTGCCGCCAGAGGCGGCGGTACTACCGCTGGTGCGCAACCGAAGTATGACTGGCGGCACCAGTGGCAGTACTACTGCCGTAGTGCAATGCCGAGAGATCAAAGGAAAACATAGGAGATGGCGGTACTACCGCCCCCTGGAACAGAGAAAGCTGCAGAGCCTGAAACTGAATAACTTTTGCTAGAAACTCCGATCGAGGTGAATCCAATTTTGTTGGAAAGAGGACGACAAGAGCTACCCAACAAAAAACAGAAATAATGAAACCAAGCAAGGGAGATTTTGCTAATAAATGGAAGAGTGAAACCTTCCGCACGGAAGGACCGGCAAAATCTCCAAAACCGAAAACGCAAGAGAAGATGCATACGAAAACCGTTTTCGGTGAACTTGGCCTTGTCATGACAAGCACGACAAGCACCAAGACCACGCCACGATAAGAGCCAAATAAGAACCAATAAAGATGATGCCAAGGATGCAAAGGTTTGAGCTCTCTACGACGATACGATCAAGATACTCGCTCGAGAGCCCTCTTGGTAGTACGGCTATCTATCCTATAACCCGGTCTCTCAACTAACATCATGAGACCGGTAAAATAGAAACCCTATCAAGATCATACCTTTGCCTTGCGCATAAACCACTTGAGCTAGATGATGACGATCTTTGTCTTCTCAAGATGGACCACCTTTCTTGATTGCGCTCCGCTCGGTGAAGACTCACAAAGTGCTCCCCCATACACCAAGATGGGAGAGGCACTCTTCGACATATCTTCACTTGGCCTTTATCTTGATGACGATCACCACGTGAAGCCATCCTCCATGGGCTTCGACATATCTTTACTTGGCCTTTATCTTGATGACGATCACCACGTGACGCCATCCTCCATGGGATATCTTAACTTGGCCTTTATCTTGATGACGATCACCACATGACGCCATCCTCCATGGGCTACATAGGATATCCCTTTCGTTGCATGCTCATGGAGAAATTCCTAACCACTCATAAAGATACAAGCATGTAGATCATGGGTTAGTTCACAAGGCTATATTGACAATTGCTTACCATACCGTGGGATCATACGATCCCTCATGGTACATCCCTAGCCTTGTGTGTTGATCAACTTGCACTTAGCCTTGATCAACATGAACTCTTCTTCTTTTAGCCTTGACTCCAACATATGGAGTTCAAGCATTGCTATGGACCAAACCTACAAGTATAGCTCAAAGCACATATTAGTCCTTATGGATTGTCATTAATTACCAAAACCACACATGGGGGCAAACATGCTCTTTCAATCTCCCCCATTTTGGTAATTGATGACAATCCCTTTTTAAGAGGGTTTATATAATGAATTAAGCGTACTTGCAAGACACACAAGCAAGAACGCAAGAGCATAAAGGCAAATGCTTAAGAACAAAACAAAAGCATAAAACCAAATTCCCTTAAACCCTCTAAACTTCTCCCCCATTGGCATCTATTGCCGAAATGGGAGGAAAAATTTAGAAGGCCAATATAATATGAGTTCCTCCACAAGGTGTGCATTTCTCAAGATATGAGTGAAATCAAATGCACATATTCAATGACGAATAGGTAGAGGAAATCAAACTATATTGGAGGATCTAAAGATTGCAAAAAAGATGACATCCCTTTTTGAACATCTCCACAAAGGGAGAAAAGCAATCGAAAAGATCCGAAAAGAGTGTTCTAAATGAAAAATGGGGAAGCTCCCCAATATTCATGCACTATTAACGAGTGCACAAATATGGAATCCTAACTCCCCCAAAATCATCTAGAACACACAACAAGTGCACGAGTGCACATAAAACTAAAGCGAAACATAGCACTTGCACCAAAGATATGGTTGAGCCATAAGAAGATACCAATTTGAAAAGATTCAACAAAAGATAGGCCCAACCTAGCATAAGTGTGTGTGACAAGACAATTTGTTTGGTAAGAAAAAAAGAGGGATGAGATAGATCATCATCATAGCCTTAACCAAATGAGAGATAAAAACGCACATCACGTCTTGCCAACACACAAGATGCAAAGAAGATCTTTAAAGAAAAAGAATATGTTCACAAGCTCAAGGGTACCAATTGGAAACTAAAACCAATTGAAAAAGCCAAGAGCTAGTAAGAACATTTAGAGCCAATAAAAATCATCATGCTCACCATGATAAGCATGAAGTCAAAGATCTCCAATAAAACATGAGTGCGTAAAAATGCAAATAAAGGTAAGACAAGCACTCACGAGCGAAATTCCTTTTGAAGCCACCAGAGAATCAAAGATAAAAATCAAGGTGACTCGAAAAGAAAAGGATACCAATTGAGAAAGTTACCTCTCTCATATGTATAGGTTTCTAAGTAGATAAATCATTGATGATTTACACCCATAAAGAAACATGTACATACGAAATGGTTAGAGAAGAAGAGAACAAGGTATTCAAAGGGAAGTCATAAATACACAAATAAGATTATTGCTTAAAAGCATAGCACATAGCTCAAATTTATCTTATTGTATATAGATGAACTTCAAACACCTCAAAGACATCACACATATCACTAAGGGAACAAGAGATAGTGAAGATGCTTTGAGAAAAGGCACCAAGTATCATAAGAAGGATATCAATTGAAGGAAAGTTTTTGCAATTTCATCAGAAATATCACAAAGACATATCAAGTGAAAGAAATAAGCCAAAACCACAACAATTGTATATGAAAGCAATCATGCCAAGAAGCAACCTACACAAGGTTGAGTACTAGAAAGGTATGCATGAGGTAGATACTTGTTACCGAAATGTCATTGGTGATGAAGAAGATGAGAGTTCGTTAATCATCGTAGCTTGACTCCTATAATCACATGGTGAGAACACCTTCCTTATGAATGAGGCAAGCATCCAATGCATCTCCATTGTACCTAAAACACAATTTAAGTACAAAATGGTTCCCAAACTCATTGGGTCCCATAGTAGTTAGATACACTACAATATATAGGACACGCTCCACATAAATATGTGCATATAGATATGAAATTGAATTTCATGCACATCTTAGCCGATTTAGGATTTGGTGGAGTATACCCTATATATTGGAACAAAAAGACAAACACGCCATAAGATATATATATTAATAAATATGCATGCAAAGACTTTCTAGAACCAAAAAGATACAATTTGGACACAAACACCAAGTAAACCAAAAGTAGGCACACCAAGGTGTGACACAAAAAGGTTGTCCAACTTATATCAAAAACCAAATCAACACATGATCAAGGAAAAATCAAAACAACCAATGATTGATTCCAACACATCAACACATGAAGTGAGGTATCAATAGGAATCAATCAAACAACACATGCGAGATAAGACGCCAATTGAAAGTAAGATACCCGCGAGAGGCAAAGATACCAAGAGAGGGGTATTACTTGAAAGGCATCAAGTAAAATAAAATCAAGAAACAAGGTATCAAAGCTCCCATAAGAGATACCAATTGAAACAAATATCTATGGATGAGATATAAAATTTCAATAGATACAATTGAAGGTACCTAAGCAAGATCAAAGAGCATAGAAGATAAGATAAAAAGATAAATGATCATTTGGTTTTCTCATTTAAGAAGATAAGACACAAAACAGGAAATGAAAAAGCAAACTCCCAAAAGAGAGCAAGGTTACAATAAAAAAAGCACTCTTTATATTTTTCAAGATGGCACAAAGCCTAAAAGAAAAGGTTTGTCTTCCATAAACACCAAGGAAAGAAATTTAAATGCCAATTGAAAGGATCAAATATCAATTGATAAGATTGTGTTCTAAATAATAAAGAAAAGCTCCCCCAAGATTCGTGCATTATCTTTAGGATTTGCATTTGAATACAAAACGCACACACAAGGGTTCATTACTTCTCATATGCCATTTAAAGCACTAACAAGATCAATAAGACATAAAGATCCACAAGAGGCAAGGAAGACAAAGGGAGTCGAAGAAAATACTTGGCAAGAGATGAGGCAAATAATAGCAAAGGCCAAACGTAAGGATAATCACAAATATTCTACCACAAACATGAGTATCAATTGTCCAAGGACAATGAGGAAAAGGAAATATTTTCCCGGTGATAGAGATATTCAAGAATATCCTCACAAGATAAATCATATGGCAAAAGATAAGAATTAAAGCAATGCCATATTTGATAGAGTTTGTTGGTAGCTCCAACTATTCGAACCAACCGGCAAATCCATGGTTAAAATAATATGGAGCAAATGGTTTCTCAAAAAGCATATGGAAATGCATATTTAAGGAAAACCACACCAAGCCAAAATCATGCAAACAAGATCCAAAATAAAACCAAATAGAGGCACTCAATAAAATTGGAACTTGTTCGAGCAAACATGCCACATAGGAATAAGATAATTTGCAATATCAAACCCAAGTGGGAAAACCTCAAATGTTCATGTTTTCTAGAATTGTAATAGGCACATAGCTTATTACTCCCCCATAACGTGATGATCCATTTCTTTCTAACAAGAGGCAACTAAAAACCAACTAGAGAAATTAGTGGACATTATAGAATTTGAATTTTATACATACCACATAGAGACTAGATAATCTTGCTATATCAATACTATGTGGTGTACATCATGAATACACATTTTTGGGATTGTAAAGTGCACAAAGAAAGTCACTCACCCAAAATTGGCATAGTCCATTAATTTCCCAAAAGAGCCAAATAAAATCCACACAAGATCCAATAAAAGGCTCAACACAAAGTTTACGCATACATGATACACAACTAACATACACATACTTGATTTCTCAAGATAAGTACGAAAGAGGCACATCATATACAAACACATGCTAGGAACAAAACTAACACATGCAAGGGGGGCAAGTAACTTTCAATGTAAATGAGTTAAGTACAAGTTACCGCAAGGAGGGACATTGGGGATAAGACAGATATGTGATAATCCAATTGACTTGGCTTGAGGAAATATAACCATGAAGATCCCTTACTTCTTCAAAAGATAGCCAAGTTTCCAATGTCCTCCAATTACACCTATTGATGAAGTTTGAGCTTGTTGGTCCCCAACAAAGTTGGGTCCTAAGATGTTAGTCACAATAGGTTTGGGTACCCAAATGGTTTTTTTCTTGACACCACTTTGAGCACCCACATATTTGGCAAACACATTGCCAATCCTATCCTTGTTAAGAGAATAAACATCATCAATTAGAATGGGGTTGGATAGGGTACCACTAGTGCATGAAGAAGCCAGGTGACCCTTCTCACGGCATAAGTAGCAACTTCGACTCTTCTCCTTCTTCTTGATAGGCTCCTCAACTTGAGGAGCATTGACTTGAGTCTTCTTAGGAGGTGGCCGTTGTTCAACTTGTGGTTGAGAATGAGATTGAACAAGAGGCCGCTTCCCTAGTTGCTTCTCACTAAGAGGCTTCTTCTTCATAGGGCAATCTCTAACATGGTGCCCTTCAATCTTGCACTTGAAGCAAGTAATCTTGGCCGGATTCTTGACTTGTTCTTGGCCCTTCTTCTTGTCAATCTTGGACTTGATCTTGTCATTGGAGTTGAATCCAAGTCCACTCTTGTCATTGGGGGATTGTTGCACACTCAACATGTTGTCAAGTGTGGACTTCCCTTTGTGAGTCTTTTCCAAGCCTTTCTTCAAAGAAGTGGCTTGGGCCTTGAGCTCATTCCTTTCCTCTACATGGTTAGTGATAACACAAGAACTAGAGGAGGTAGATGCATCATTGTTAGAGCAACAAGGCAAGGAAAGTAATTCATCACAAGATGTGCCAACATTGCGAGTGGATGAACTATTAGGACTAGCACATGGCAATATAGTAATTCTACTAGAAATTGTGCCATTGTCCACATGAGTCTCACTAGATGTTACCTTGGTAGTGATAGCCTCATGAGCTAGCTTAGCCGATCATGGGATACTAGAAGATCATCATGAGAGCTAGATAGCTTTTTATGACTTTCTAGCAATTTCCCATAATTGCTAGTTAGCAACTCAAGTTGAGCCCTTAGCTCAACATTCTCCTTTAAAATGGATGCTTCGCAAGAAGTAGAGTTAGTAGCACAAGCATCATCATTAATAGCAATAGGAGAACAAGTAGAAAGCTCTTTTAGCATTTGAGCTTGGAGTTGATCATGAGACTTAGTGAGATTAGCGATAGAACCTTCCAATGACTTGAATTCCTTTTCAAGCTTTTCATTAGCCTCAAGAAGTCTAACATTTTCAACCACAAGCTCACCATTTTTAGTTTTTAATATTTTAGCAAGAGCTTGAGCATGATCATGTTCTTTTCTTAGTTTGGACATCTCTAGATTATTAGTCTCCTCAAGATTAACAAGAGTTTCCTCAAGAGTCGACCTAAGACCTTGCTCTTCTTCAAGAGCAATAGAGATGTCCGCAATCTCATTGGCATAATCACGCTCACGAGCTTCCATTTTCTCAATGGTGTCTTCATACTCATCAATAATATTTTTACTTTCATCAATAATAGCCATGATGTTTAAGAAAGTAGAGGAAGCATTATCATTTTTACGAAGAGCATGAAGAACAACATTTTTCATCTTATCTAAGAGAGCATCATTGTCAACATCATCATTATTATCATCATCATCATCATTGCGTGTAGATTTAGCCATAAGGCAAAAGATAGTTGATGAAGATGAACCATTAGTTGATGCATCACTTAAATTAATATCTTGTTTTATAGAGAGTTGGATTTCCTCTACATTGTTAGGAACACAAGGACTAGAGGAAACACAAGCATTTTGATCATGGCAACAAGATATAGCTAGCATATCATCATGAGATTTATTTATGCAATTTCTACATGATATGCAAGGACTATCAACACAAGCATGTAAAGCATTTATAGTGCTAGAAGTGTTTAAGTCCTTAGATGAAACATTGCAATGAGATAGAGACAAAGGATCATTAATAGTGAACTCACTATAAACATTTCAATGACCATCACTACTCACCATGTCATTAGTTTGTGGCTTACCACATGTAGGTGAAGTAGATGAAGTCGAGAACTCATCACGTCCGGAAGTGGAAGGAGAACAATCACCCTCATCAATCTTGGACTTGCCATATTTATTTTGAAGCTTCGTCCATAGCTCATGAGCATTTCCATAAGGCATGATTGACCCGAGAACTATGTCACTCAAAACATGGACAATTGCATTAGATACTAGAGAATCAAGATAAGAGATTTCCTCATCCTCTAAAGACAACTTTTGGGAGTCCTTTGGAGGAGGAAATCCCATATCTAAAATTCTCTCTATATTTGGACTTATGTCCCTAAAAAGAATAAGCATGCGAATTTTCCAAGTAACATAATTTGTGCCATCGAATATAAAAGTGGTATCATGCACTAATTCCCTAAACGACATCTTTGCTCTCTAGGCGGTGAAGCCTAACAAGGAGAAACCTAGCTCTGATAACAATTGAAAGAACGAGATGTCGCCTAGAGGGGGGGTGGTGAATAGGCGCTTTAAAACTTTTACGCTTAGGGCTTGAGTAAATGCGGAATAAAACTAACGTTTAATTTATCAAGCACAAAACCTAATATACTAGGTTCACCTATGTGCACCAACAACTTATGCTAGGCAAGTTAACAACAAGGATAGCAAGATATATAACTTCAAGGTCGATGGCTATCACAAAGTAAGTGCATAAGTAGAGGGTTTGGTTATAGAGATAACCGACACAAATGGAGGCGGAGGTTTGTTTCCCGTAGTTCCTTCCCAATGGAAGTACGTCTACGTTGGAGAGGTGTGGAGGCTCCTTGGCCCTCCTACAAGCACGTCCGTGCTCACCCTATTCTCCGTGAGCTCCTCCCGTGGGGAATACCCGATGGGGGATTTGCTCATCCACTATGAGGTCGTCTTGAGGGCGTTGACCAAACCCGTACAATGAGGTCTTCTTGAGGGCGTTGACCAAACCCGTACAATTTGCCCGAGCCTACCTCCACACAATAGGAGGTTCCCGTAGCACACACAACCGTCTAGGGTGCACAATGCACCCAAGAGGCACAACCTCTTGGGAGCCCTATGCACCCAAGAGTAACAAGCTTCTCGAACTTCAATCCCACGTATCACCGTGAGGAACTCAAACCGATGCACCAAATGCAATGGCAAGAACACACTAAGTGGTCAAGTCCTTCTCTCCGAAATCCAACCAAAGCAACTAATGCTAGGGAGGGATTTGAGAGGAAGAACAAAGGAGAAACCCAAAGCAACTTCAAGATCTAGATCTAAAGGCTTCCCCTCACTTAGATGAGATATGGCTTGGTGAAGTGGTAGATCTAGATCGCCTCTCTCTTTTCCCTTTAAAAGGAGACAAGAATCATAGAGGGATGGAGAGTAAGCAAGATCTCAAGAAGGTCAACAATGGAGGAGAGAGAGAGTGCCAAGAGTTGGAGAACCATTGGGGAAGAAGGCACCTTAAATAGGTTCCCCAAAAAACCAACCGTTGGAGGGAAGATTCGCACAGGGGCGGTACTACCGCCCCACGCGTTTCAGCCCACCAACGGCTAGCAAACGAGCCCGCACTGGCGGTACTGCCGCCAGAGGCGGCGGTACTACCGAGGGCGCGCAACAGAAGGCAACTTTGGCGGCACTAGCGGCGGTACCACTGGCGATACCGCGAGCTCCATGAGAGCACGGGAACCGCAACAACGGTACTGTCGCCAGAGGCGGCGGTACTACCGCTGGTGCGCAACCGAAGGTATGACTGGCGGCACTAGTGGCGGTACTACTGCCGTAGTGCAACGCCGAGAGATCAAAGGAAAACACAGGAGATGGCGGTACTACCGCCCCTGGAACAGAGAAAGCTGCAGAGCCTGAAACTGAATAACTTTTGCTAGGAAACTCCGATCGAGGTGAATCCAATTTTGTTGGAAAGAGGACGACAAGAGCTACCCAACAAAAAAGCAAAAATAATGAAACCAAGTAAGGGAGATTTTGCTAATAAATGGAAGAGTGAAACCTTCCGCACGGAAGGACCGGCAAAATCTCCAAAACCGAAAACGTAAGAGAAGATGCACACGAAAACCGTTTTCGGTGAACTTGACCTTGTCATGACAAGCACGACAAGCACCAAGACCACGTCACGATAAGAGCCAAATAAGAACCAATAAAGATGATGCCAAGGATGCAAAGGTTTGAGCTCTCTACGACGATACGATCAAGATACTCGCTCGAGAGCCCCTCTTGATAGTACGGCTATCTATCCTATAACCCGGTCTCTCAACTAACATCATGAGACCGGTAAAATAGAAACCCTATCAAAATCATAACTTTGCCTTGCGCATAAACCACTTGAGCTAGATGATGATGATCTTTGTCTTCTCAAGATGAACCACCTTTATTGATTACGCTCCGCTCAGTGAAGACTCGCAAAGTGCTCCCCCATACACCAAGATGAGAGAGGCACTATTCGACATATCTTCACTTGGCCTTTATCTTGATGACGATCACCACGTGACGCCATCCTCCATGAGATATCTTTATTTGGCCTTTATCTTGATGACGATCACCACGTGACGCCATCCTCCATGGGCTACATAGGATATCCCTTTCGTTGCATGCTCATGGAGAAATTGCTAACCACTCATAAAGATANCCAAACCGTTGGGGGGCAGAATCGCGCAGGGCCGGTAGTACCGCCCCAAAGGGGTGTACTACCGCCCTACACAAAGCTGCCCACCAACGGCTCACTGCAAAAAAACTCGCAGGGCCGGTAGTACCGCCCCAAGGGCCGGTACTTCCGCCCCCACCCAAACCAGCCTGCCAACGGCTAGCAACGAAAACCCGCAGGGCCGGTACTACCAGGAAATGGACCGGTAGTACCGATTGACCCGGTACTATCGGAACCACTTCCGGGAAAACTTCCGGTTAAAAACAAGAGGTATCCAGTACCGAAAAACTTAAGCGGAAGTAGCCCCGGTACTAGGCCCGGTACTACCGGCCATGGTAGTACAGCGGTACTACCGGACACAGAAAACAGCAGAACACCCGGTACGAGAAAACTTAGGCGGAAGAAGCCCCGGAAGTGGGCCCGGCACTGGACACCGGTACTTCCGGAAAAAGGCCCGGTAGTACCGATTGACCCGGTACTATCGGAAGAACTTCCGGGCCACTTCCGGAAAAAGACAGAAGCTTAAAAACTTAAGCGGAAGTGGCCTCGGTACTAGGCCCGGTACTACCGGCCATGGGCCGGTCAGTACTACCGGTTACTAGAAAGCAGCAGAACCAGAAACTGAATAACTTTCGCAAGGAAACTCCGATCGAGGTGAATCCAATTTTGTTGGAAAGAGGACGACAAGAGCTACCCTACAAAAAGTGAAAATACTGAAACCAAGCAAGGGAGATTTTGCTAATAAATGGAAGAGTGAAACCGTCCGCATGAATGGACTGGTAAATCTCCAGAACCGAAAACGCAAGAGAAGATGCATACGAAATCCGTTTTCGGTGAACTTGGCCTTGTCATGACAAGCACGACAAGCACCAAGACCACACCACGATAAGAGCCAAATAAGAACCAAAAAAGATGATGCCAAGGATGCAAAGGTTTGAGCTCTCTACAACGATACGATCAAGGTATTCGCTCGAGAGCCCCTGTTGATAGTACGGCTATCTATCCTATAACCCGGTCTCTCAACTAACATCATGAGACCGGTAAAATAGAAACCCTACCAAGATCATACCTTTGCCTTACGCATAATCCACTTGAGCTAGATGATGACGATCTTTGTCTTCTCAAGATGGACCACCTTTCTTGATTGCGCTTCGCTTGGTGAAGACTCGCAACATGCTCCCCCATACACCAAGATGGGAGAGGCACTCTTCGACAAATTTTCACTTGGCCTTTATCTTGATGACGATCACCACGTGACGCCATCCTCCATGGGCAACATAGGATATCCCTTTCGTTGCATGCTCATGGAGAAATGCCTAACCACACATAGAGATACAAGCACATAGATCATGGGTCAGATCATGGGTTGCTCTGATACCAAAGTTTAGAGGGTTTAAGGGAATTTGGTTTTATGCTTAAGGGAATTTGGTTTTATGCTTTTGTTTGGTTCTTAAACTTTTGCCTTTATGCTCTTGCGTGCTTGCTTGTTTGTCTTGAAAGTACACTTAATTCATTATATAAACCCTCTTAAAAGGGATTGTCATCAATTACCAAAATGGGGGAGATTGAAAGAGCATGGTTGCCCCATGTGTGGTTTTGGTAATTAATGACAATTCTTAAGGACTAATGTGTGCTTTGAGCTATACTTGTAGGTTTGGTCCATAGCAATGTTTGAACTCCATATGTTGGAGTCAAGGCTAAAAGAAGAAGAGTTTATGTTGATCAAGGCTAAGAGCAAGTTGATCAACACACAAGATTTGCACCATCGATATGATTGAGCCATAATAAGATACCAATTGAAAAGATTTAACAGAAGAGAGGCCCAACCTAGCATAAGTGTGTGTGACAAGACAATTTGTTTGGTAAGACAAAAAGAGGGATGAGATAGATCATCAACATAGCCTTAACCAAAAGAGAGACAAAACGCACATCACGTCTTGCCAACACACAAGATGCAAAGAAGATCTTTAAAGAAGAAGAATATGTTCACAAGCTCAAGGATACCAATTGGAAACTAAAACCAATTGAAAAAGCCAAGAGCTAGTAAGAACATTTAGAGCCAATAAAAATCAACATGCTCACCATGATAAGCATGAAGTCAAAGATCTCCGATAAAAATTGAGTGCGTAGAGAAGCAAATAAAGATAAAACGAGCACTCGCGAGATATTTTTCTTTTTGAAGCCACCAAAGAATCAAAGATAATAATCAAGGTGACTTGAAAGGAAGAAAGGATACCAATTGAAAACGTTACCTCTCTCATATGTATAGGTTTCTAAGTTGATAAATCATTGATGATATATACCCACAAAGAAACATGTACATACGAAATGGTTAGAGAAGAAGATAACAAGGCATCCAAAGAGAAGTCATAAATACACAAATAAGATTATTGCTTAAAAGCATAGCACATAGCTCAAAATTATCTTATTGTATATAGATGAACTTCAAACACATCAAAGACATCACACATATCACTAAGGGAACAAGAGATAGTGGAGACGCTTTGAGATAAGGCAACAAGTATCACAAAGAGGATATCAATTGAAGGAAAGGTTTTTGCAAAATCAACACAAATATCACAAAGATATACCAAGTGAAGGAAATAGGCCAAAACCACAACAATTGCATATAAAAGCATTTCATGGCAAGAAGCAACCTACACAAGGTTGAAACTAGAAAATTATGCATGGGATAGATACTTGTTACTGAAATGTCATTGGTGATGAAGAAGATGAGAGTTCGTTAATCATCGTAGCTTGACTACTATAATCACATGGTGAGAACACCTTCCTTATGAATGAGGCAAGCATCCAATGCATCTCCATTGTACCTAAAACACAATTCAAGTACAAAATGGTTCCCAAACTCATTGGGTCCCATAGTAGTTAGATACACTATAATATATAGGACACACTCCACATAAATATGTGCATATAGATATGAAATTGAATTTCATGCACATCTTAGCCGATTAGGATTTGGTGGAGTATACCCTATATATTGGAACAAAAAGACAAGCATGCCATAAGATATATATATTAATAAAAAAACATGCAAAGACTTTCTAGAACCAAAAAGATACAATTTTGGACACAAACACCAAGTAAACCAAAACTAGGCACACCAAGGTGTGACACGAAAAGGTTGTCCAAATTATATCAAAATCCAAATCAACACATGATCAAGGAAAAATCAAAACAACCAATGATTGATTCCAACACATCAACACATGAAGTGAGGTATCAATAGGAATCAAATCAAACAACACATGCAAGATAAGACGCCAATTGAAAATAGGATACCCGCAAGAGGCAAAGATACCAAGAGAAGAGTATTACTTGAAAGACATCAAGTAAAATAAAATCAAGAAAAAAGGTATCAAAGCTCCCATAAAAGATAACAATTGAAACAAATATATATGGATGAGATATAAAATTTCAATAGATATAATTGAAGGTACCTAAGCAAGATCAATGAGCATAGAAGATAAGATAAAAAGATAAATGCTCATTGGGTTTTCTCATTTAAGAAGATAAGACACAAAACAAGAAATGAGAAAGCAAACCCCCAAAAGAGAGCAAGGTTACAACAAATAAACCAAGCACTCTTTATATTTTTCAAGATGGCACAAAGCCTAAAAGAAAAAGAAAAAGTTTGTCTTCCACAAACACAGAAGATATAGATTAAATGCCAATTGAAAGAGTCAAATGTCAATTGATAAGATAGTGTTCTGAATAATAAATAAAAGCTCCCCCAAGATTCGTGCCTTATCTTTAGGATTTGCATTTGAATACAAAACACACACACACAAGGGATCATTACTCCTCATATGCCATTTAAAGCATTAACAAGATCAATAAGACATAAAGATCCACAAGAGGCAAGGAAGACAAAGGGAGTCAAAGAAAATACTTGGCAAGAGATGAGGCAAATAATAGCAATGGCCAATGTAGGGAGAATCAAAAATATTCTACCACAAATATAAATATGTATTGTCCAAGGACAATTACCATTTGGAATTATTTTCCCGGTGATAGAGATATCCAAGAATATCCTTACAATATAAATCATATGGCAAGGAATAAGAATTAAAAACACCATATGTGGAAAGAGTTTGTTGGTAGCTCTAACTATTCAAACCAACCGGCAAAGCCATGGTTAGAATAAGATGGAGTAAATAGTTTCACAAAGTATATGGAAATGCATACTTGAGGAAAACCACACCAAGCAAAACTTTAAACAAACAAGATCCAAGAGAAAAAAAAACAAATAGAAGCACTCAATAAAATTGGATTGTTCGAGCAAACATGCCACATAGGAATAGGGTAATTTACAATATCAAATCCAAGTGGCAAAACCTCAAATGTTCACGTTTTCTAGAATTGTAATAGGCACATAGCTTATTACTCCCCCATAACGTGATGATCCATTTCTTTCTAACAAGAGGCAAGTAAAAACCAACAAGAGAAATTAATGGACATTATAGAATTTGAATTTCTCATGAATGATACATACCACATAGAGACTAGATAATCTTGCTATATCAATACTATGTGGTGTACATCATGAATACACATTTTTTGGGGTTGTGAAGTGCACAAAGCAAGTCACTCACCAAAAATTTGTATAGTCCATTGATCTCCCAAAAGAGCCAAATAAAATCCACACAAGATCCAATAAAAGGCTCAACATAAAGTTTACACATGCATGATACACAACTTAACACACACATACTTGATTTCTCAAGATAAGTAAGAAAGAAGCACATCATATACAAACACATGCTAGGAACAAAACTAACACATGCAAGGGGGCAAGTAACTTTAAATGTAAAAGAGTTAAGTACAAGTTACCGCAAGGAGAAACATTGGGTATAAGATAGATATGTGATAATCCAATTGACTCGGCTTGAGAAAATATAACCATGAAGATCCCTTACTTCTTCAAAAGATAGCCAAGTCTCCAATGTCCTCCAATTACACCTATTGATCAAGTTTGAGCTTGTTGGTCCCCAACAAAGTTGGGTCCTAAGATGTTAGTCACAATAGGTTTGGGTACCCAAATGGTTCTTTTCTTGACACCCCTTTGAGCACCCACATATTTGGCAAACACATTGCCAACCCTATCCTTCCTAAGAGAATAAACATCATCAATTAGAATGGGGTTGGATAGGGTACCACTAGTGCATGAAGAAGCCAAGTGACCCTTCTCACGGCATAAGTAGCAACTTCGACTCTTCTCCTTCTTCTTGATAGGCTCCTCAACTTGAGAAGCATTGACTTGAGTCTTCTTAGGAGGTGGTCGTTGTTCAACTCGTGGTTGAGCATGAGATTGAACAAGAGGCCGCTTCCCTAGTTGCTTCTCACTAAGAGTCTTCTTCTTCATAGGACAATCTCTAACATGGTGCCCTTCGATCTTGCACTTGAAGCAAGTAATCTTGGCCGAATTCTTGACTTGTTCTTGGCCCTTCTTCTTGTCAATCTTGGACTTGTTCTTGTTGTTGGAGTTGAATCCAAGTCCACTCTTGTCATTGGGGGATTGTTGCACACTCAACATGTTGTCAAGTGTGGACTTCCCTTTATGAATCTTTTCCAAGCTTTTCTTCAAAGAAGTGGCTTGGGCCTTGGGCTCATTTCTTTCCCCTACATGGTTAGTGACAACACAAGTACTAGAGGAAGTAGATGCATCATTGTTAGAGCAACAAGGCATGGAAAGTAATTCATCACAAGATGTGCCAACATTGTGAGTGGATGAACTATTAGGACTAGCACATGGCAATATAGAAATTCTACTAGAAATTGTGCCACTATCCACATGAGGCTCACTAGATGTTACCTTGGTAGTGATGGCCTCATGAGCTAACTTTAGCCGATCATGGGATACTAGAAGATCATCATGAGAGCTAGATAGCTCCTTATGACTTTCTTCCAATTTCCCATAATTGCTAGTTAGCAAATCAAGTTGAGCCCTTAGCTCAACATTCTCCCTTAGAATGGATGCTTCACAAGAAGTAGAGTTAGTAGCACAAGCATCATCATTAATGACAATGGGAGAACAAGAAGGAAGCTCTTTTATAATTTGAGCTTGAAGTTGATCATGAGACTTATTGAGACTTGCGAGAGAACTTTCCAAGGACTTGAGAGCCTTTTCTAGTTTCTCATTAGCCTCAAGAAGTCTAACATTTTCAACAACAAGCTCACAATTTTTAGTTTTTAAGACTTTAGCAAGCGCTTGAGCATGATCATGTTCTTTTCTTAATTTTGACATATCTAGATTATTAGACTCCTCAAGATCCACAAGAGTTCCCTCAAGGGTCGACCTACGACCTTGCTCTTCTTCAAGAGCAATAGAAAGGTCTGCAATCTCATTGGCATAATCACGCTCACGAGCTTCCATTTTCTCAATGGTGTCTTCATACTCATCAATAATATTTTTACTTTCATCAACAATAGACATGATGTTTATGAAAATAGAGGAAGCATTATCATTTTTACGAAGAGCATGAAGGACAACATTTTTCATCTTATGTAAGAGAGCATCATTATCAACATCACCATTATTATCATCATCATCATCATTACTTGTAGATTTAGCCATAAGGCAAAAGATAGTTGATGAAGATGAGCCATTAGTTGATGCATCACTTAAATTAATATCTTGTTTTATAGAGAGTTGGATTTCCTCTACATTATTAGGATCACAAGGACTAGAGGAAACACAAGCATTTTGATCATGGCAACAAGATATAGCTAGCATATCATCATGAGATTTATTCATGCAATTTCTACATGATATGCAAGGACTATCAACACAAGCATGTAAGGCATTTATAGTGCTAGAAGTGTTTAAGTCCTTAGATGAAGCATTGCAATGAGATAGAGACAAATGATCATCAATAGTGAACTCACTATAAACATTGCAATGACCATCACTACTCACCATGTCATTAGTTTGTGGTTTACCACATGTAGGTGAGGTAGACGAGGTTGAGAACTCATCACGTCCGGAGGTGGAGGGGAAACAATCATCCTCATCAATCTTGGACTTGCCATATTTATCTTGAAGCATTGTCCATAGCTCATGAGCATTTCCATAAGGCATGATTGACCCGAGAACTATGTCACTCAAAACATGGACAATTGCATTAGATACTAGAGAGTCAAGATAAGAGATTTCCTCATCCTCTAAAGACAACTTTTGGGAGTCCTTTGGAGGAGGAAATCCCATATCAAACCGATGCACCAAATGCAATGGCAAAAACACACTAAGTGGTCAAGTCCTTCTCTCCGAAATCCAACCAAAGCAACTAATGCTAGGGAGGGATTTGAGAGGAAGAACAAAGGAGGAACACAAAGGAACTCCAAGATCTAGATCTAAAGGGTTCCCCTCACTTAGAGGAGAGATGGCTTGGTGAAGTGGTAGATCTAGATCTCCTCTCTCTTTTCCCTCTAAAAGGAGGCAAGAATCATGGAGGGATGGAGAGGAAGCAGGCTCTCAAAAAGGTCAACAATGGAGGAGAGAGAGAGTGCAAAGAGTTGGGTACCTATTGGGGAAGAAGGCCCCTTAAATAGGTGCCCCAAAATCCAACCGTTGGGGGGCAGAATCACGCAGGGCCGGTAGTACCGGCCCAAAGGGCGGTACCACCACCCTACACAAAGCTGCCCACCAACGGCTCACTGCAACAAAACCCGCAGGGCCGGTAGTACCACCCCAAGGGCCGGTACTTCCGCCCCCACCCAAACCAGCCTGCCAACGGCTACCAGCGAAAACCCGCAGGGCCGGTACTACCGGGAAATGGACCGGTAGTACCGATTGACCCGGTACTACCGGAACCACTTCCGGGAAAACTTCCGGTTAAAAACAAGAGGTATCCAGTACCGAAAAACTTAAGTGGAAGTAGCCCGGGTACTAGGCCCGGTACTAACGGCCATGGTCCGGGCGGTACTACCGGCAAGTACAGCGGTACTACCGGACACAGAAAACAGCAGAACACCCGGTACGAGAAAAACTTAGGCGGAATAAGCCCCGAAAGTGGGCCCGGCACTAGACACCGGTACTTCCGGAAAAAGGCCCGGTAGTACCGATTGACCCGGTACTACTAGAAGAACTTCCGGGCCAGTTCTGGAAAAAGACAAAAGCTTAAAAACTTAAGCGGAAGTGGCCTCGGTACTAGGCCCAGTACTACCGGCCATGGGCCGGCCGGTACTACCGGTTAGTACCCCGGTACTACCGGTTACTGGAAAGCAGCAGAACCAGAAACTGAATAACTTTCGCAAGGAAACTCCGATCGAGGTGAATCCAATTTTGTTGGAAAGAGGACGACAAGAGCTACCCTACAAAAAGTGAAAATACTGAAACCAATCAAGGGAGATTTTGCTAATAAATGGAAGAGTGAAACCTTCCGCACGAATGGACCGGCAAAATCTCCAAAACCGAAAACGCAAGAGAAGATGCATACGAAATCCGTTTTTGGTGAACTTGTCCTTGTCATGACAAGCACGACAAGCACCAAGACCACACCACGATAAGAGTCAAATAAGAACCAAAAAAGATTATGCCAAGGATGCAAAGGTTTGAGCTCTCTACTATGATACGATCAAGATATTCGCTCGAGAGCCCCTCTTGATAATATGGCTATCTATCCTATAACCCGGTCTCTCAACTAACATTATGAGACCGGTAAAATAGAAACCCTATCAAGATCATAAATTTGCCTTGCGCATAATCCACTTGAGCTAGATGGTGAAGATCTTTGTCTTCTCAAGATGGACCACCTTTCTTGATTGCGCTTCGCCTGGTGAAGAATCGCAACGTGCTCCCCCATACACCAAGATGGGAGAGGCACTCTTCGACAAATCTTCACTTGGCCTTTGTCTTGATGACGATCACCACGTGACGCCATCCTCCATGGGCAACATAGGATATCCCTTTCGTTGCATGCTCATGAAGAAATGCCTAACCACACATAGAGATACAAGCACATAGATCATGGGTTAGTTCACAAGGCTATATTGATAATTTCTTACCATACCATGGGATCATATGATCCCTCATGGTACATCCCTAGCCTTGTGTGTTGATCAACTTGCTCTTAGCCTTGATCAACATAAACTCTTCTTCTTTTAGCCTTGACTCAAACATATGGAGTTCAAACATTGCTATGGACCAAACCTACAAGTATAGCTCAAAGCACACATTAGTCCCTAAGGATTGTCATTAATTACCAAAACCACACATGGGGGCAACCGTGCTCTTTTAGTTTGGATGCTATGCTACCGAGAGGGCCTAGAGAAATCTATCCAACAGTTGGACGAACAAATCCTAGTCTTGATTCATGCAACCCAACAACCTACCATCGGGGATATCTGAAAAACACCTTTATAGTCACCCAGTTACGAGATGACGTTCGATGTCCACAAAGTACTTTTCCGGTAAGCGGGAGTAACATAATCTCATGGTCTAAGGAAACTATATTTGACATCTACTAAATTTGGGTCTGTCCATTATATCATCCCCATGATACAACTCCATTTATCAAGTGATTCATTAATCTTTGGTTAGGAAACTTCTAACCAACACTTGATCAAACGAACTAGTTATTAGAGTCTTTACTAGGGACACTTTACCGTTTATATTCCACACATGTATTTGTTTACGATTAATACACTTATAGCATGGATAATAAATATTTATCATGAACAGGAAATATGATAAATAATAAACTTTATTATTGCCTCTTGGGCATATTTCCAACAGTATCCCACTTGCACTAGTCAATAATCTAGTTTACATTTGTAACAATCTAACACCCATGGCCTCCTGGTGCTGATCATGTTTTGCTCGTGGAAGAGGTTTAGTCAACGGGTCTGCCATATTCAGATCCGTGTGCACCTTGCAAATCTTAATGTCTCCATCTCGGACATTCTCACGCAAATTGTGAAAGCGGCGCTTGATATGCTTTGTGTTCTTGTGTGAAGTTGGCTCCTTGGCAAGAGCAATCGCACCTGTATTATCACAGTATAGGGCCAGTGGTCTTGACGCATTTGGAACCACACCCAGCTCGGAGAGGAACTCCTTCATCCAGACTGCTTCATTTGCTGCCGACGAGGCTGCCACATATTCCGCTTCTGTTGAAGATTTCGCCACCACGCTCTGTTTGGAACTCCTCCAACTCACAGCGCCACCATTTAGAATAAACACGTATCCGGACTGAGACTTCGAATCATCCGGATATGTATCCCAACTAGAATCGACGTAACCCTTTACGACTAGCTCTTGGTCACCTCCATATACGAGAAACATTTCCTTAGTTCTATTCAGATACTAAAGGATATTCTTGACATCTGTCCAGTGTTCCACTCCTGGATCACTTTGGTACCTGCTAGTCAAACTTACAACATGGCACACATCTGGTCTAGTACATAGCATGACATACATGATAGAGCCTATGGCTGAGGCATAGGGAACCTTGTTCATTGTCTCTCTATCTTCTGCCGTGACTGGACTTTGAGTCTTACTCAAAACCTTTCCTTGCAACATTGGTAAGAACCCCTTCTTTGAATTTTCCATTCTGAACCTCTTCAGAACCTTGTCAAGGTATGTACTCTGTGAAAGTCCTATTAGGCGTTTTGATCTATCTCTGTAGATTTTAATGCCTAAAATGTACGCTGCTTCACCAAGGTCTTTCATTGAAAAACTCTTATTCAAATAAGCCTTTATACTTTCAAGTAGTTCTATATCATTTCCAATCAATAATATGTTGTCCACATATAGTATCAGAAATGCTACAGAACTCCCACTCACTTTCTTGTAAATACATGCCTCTCCATAAGTTTGGACAAATCCAAACCCTTTGATCACTTCAGCAAACCGGAGATTCCAACTCCGCGATGCTTGCTTCAGTCCATAAATGGATCTCTGAACTTTGCATACCTTGTTACTGGGGTTACCAATCCAAGGCCAAAACCTTTGGCAGGCGTGCTCGGAATGGATCATCGGCAACGCAACACTTCGATCATGCCATAAGCTCAGACATAGCTATCATGCATAATAGAGAGATCAAGACTGCGGAACAACCGGCACATCACAGACTCTACGACACAAAGAGATCATATAGCAACTCATATATGAGAAAGATACAAATTGCAAACAAAGGTCACAGACCCATCAGTACATCATGCGGAAGCGAAGTAGTTGTCTAACACAACAAGATCCAAATATGGCCTAAGAGGCCTACAATAGCATAAACCCAGCCAGCTTGTTCCGAGACGTCCCAAGCTGTCACCTGGGAACCCCAAACTACTCGTAGATGTCAACGAAGAACCCACCTATCTGCTCGGTGTCGTCCTCCTCTGAAACAAGTAATAATCAACAAGGAGAGACTAAGTACGACGTACTCGCAAGTTTAGTTGGGCGATATAGGCCCAATGATGACAAGGCTCTAAAGCTGTATAGTAGTTAATTTGCACAAAGCTAGTTTTCCTTTTTGAAAGACATAAATGACTCATGGCATCGACTACTCAGAATGTTTTTCATAAAAGGGATAAGATAGTAAACTTGAAACTTTGGTTCTCATCGAACCCATAGTAACCAAGAAACACCACTCGTCTCCACCAAGGCACTCCCTCGAATCACCCTCGAGGAAATGAACCTTTTATCACACGTTGAGATGCAACCTCTAGTTGCCAAATTTTAATTAAGTTTCATGTTTACTATGATCCCGTAAATCCATTCCCAAGGCGTCCATAACCGCGGACACGGCTTTTCGAAAAGATTAAACCCTGTAGGGGTGTACTAATTTACCCATTGGTACCGTCCGGCTCGCCTAGTTAGCTCTCTTCCGGGGAAAGCTGGCAAGTGGGCGCGGTTAAACCTTTACCTCGCATGAGACTATCCAAGAGTCATCTGTGGCGACAGGACAAGTTTACCCAGCCTATTTCAGCCCCTGCCCCCATCGCCACGTCCTAAACACCATCATCCTCATCGTTTCTTTTTCCACTCACACACCCACACGCAAATGGAAATAGCAAACTAGAGGACCCTTGGATACGCCCGCACAAGTTATTCAGATAGTAAGGAGCCCATACCCCCACCAATGGCAGCACGCTCAAACCTTGGTTCCGAAGACAAGAACTCGCACTTAGGGGCAAGAATGAGGAAAAACACCATCCCCGATGGCAACTCATCCAAGCCTTCTTAGCATTTTAATTAAGTACACAACTATCCACCATGTCCGAACACTCCATCAATTATCATAATCATGGAGAAATATACACCGGACAATTCAGCATTCGACTAAGCATGGCTAAGCATATATACAACAGTTATATTTTATCTCCGGCCAACACATAAAACCTATGGTTCATAGGAGGGGAAAACATGTGATGGTTCAGGGGACAATGCATTTCATAGGATACTCTACATCTCGAGCAAAAGTGACTTTGGAATCGGATGCAATATTATGGTGGATAAAATAATTGTATAAAACAATAGGAGGCTATATGCCAAGAAGGTTAGGTTATCTCTTGCCTTGTTGACGGGGCGTGTAGTACTGCTCGTCGAGATAGGTAGGGGAACCCTCGACTCTGGAATCTATCGATACCCAAACAATCATAGAAGAACGAATAAATAACACAAAGACAAGTGCAATGCACAATCATGATGGTATGTCAATTTCATGGAGTGATAACATCATATAATTTAACTAACAATATTAAATGGAGTGACAAATAATTAGTGCAATTATTTGGAAACAACCCCATATTTAACTTAGTGACCACATTGTTCATACATTGTTATATGACCAAAAAGTGGTTTAAATATGCATGAACATGACATGATTAGTTAGGTATGGTTCTCCTGTTCATTTTGGTACTTGGTTTGCAAGCTTCCGAGCATCGATGAGATAAGTGTTGATTAATGATTAAAGATTTACATCAAAGGAAAAGTTTGTTGTCATGAAGTGGTAGTAGCTTAGTTAGATAGCACTTGAATTGCTGATCAAATGTTATCACACTTGAAAGATTTGAATTAACATTTATTAAGTTGTGAAAAACCTCAAAGTAGTATTAAACTAGCCGGTACTTCCGGTGGGATGCCCGGTAGTTCCGGTGATGCCGGTACTTCCGGGTCTACTTCCGTTTATAAACACTAACGTCCAGTACCGAAATCTCCTAGTCGGTACTTCCGGTGAAGTGCCCGGTAGTACCGTTTTACGGTACTTCCGGTGCCACTTCCGGTTATAATTGACACTAACAAAACCGAACCGGCACGAACGGCAGTACTACCGGACCTACTTCCGGTTATAATTAGAAATAGCCAGAACCGAACTTTGCTAACTGGTACTAACGGCGGTACTACCGGTGGTACTTCCGGTCGCGAGTTTTGAGCACGACCGCGGCGAGCGCGCGCGGTGACCGCGGCGACGGCGAGCACACGCACGGCCACGTGGTGGTTCCTAGGACGCGTAACTGGAGGCAAAAAGACTCACCGTGCTACGGGGACCTAAATGGGGTGGGGCCGCTACTCCTAGGTCGCCGGAACGACGGAAAGAACGGCGACCGGCGGCGGCCAACAGCGGGCTACAGCGAAGGCGAGCAACTAGGGAGAGAGATGGAAGACGGAGACGTCTCAGGGGACGGCGAGCTCACCCTGGTCGCGTGCGGAGGCTTGGCGAGGAAGGGGACGGTCGGAGACGGCGGCGATGGAGCTCGATGTGCGGCGGCCGTGGTCGAGGAAGACGATGCGGAACGGGGCGGCTCGGTCGATTGCGGGAGCCTCGAGTCGATTCCTTCGGCGAGGACTAAGAGGACGACGGTGCGGTTCGATCTGCTCTGCGAGCTTCCAAGCGCCGGCGATTCGACGGCGGGCGGCGGCGGGGCAGCGTCGGTCGGGGGAGGAGAGGAGGTGCGCAAGCACTGCGAGCTCATCAGGGACCCGTGGGGCTCGACGGCGAGGAGTGGGGAGGCTGGAGACGACGGCGTTGCGGCGGAATGGCGGCGGCCAGAGGCGGAAGAGAACAGGATGACGGCGGCGATTCACTGCTCCCCGGCCCGATTCCTTCGGCCGGAAGGAAGAGGACGACGCGGCGGTGTGAATGGCCGGCGTCGATCTGCACGGCGGGCTCCCTAGCGGCGGCGATGCGGCGGCGGGAGCGAGCTAAGGTGCAGCTACGGTGGGTGCGGGCTAGGGTTATGGTCTCGATCCGGATTTGGTGGGAATGGATAGGGGGGAGAGAGAGGGAGCAGGTGAGGGCCGTGGGGCTCTTTTTCTCCAAGGGAGCAGGTAGCTCGTGCAGGGCGAGGCACGACGGCATGGTGACACAGTGCCACCACTGTCGCTACGGGTATGATGCCGCATCGGTACTACCGGTAAACGGCCCGGTAGTACCGGCAAACCCAACAAAAGCCAGAAACTTGCTATTTATTTGGGCATCTAAACTATTCCAAAAATTATAGAAAATTTCAGGGATGCTCTCAACAAGGTAAGGAACCTCCCCATATTTTTCTTTTGGATTTTGAACAACTTAACATGGTTTCAAAAACAGGAGTTGGTTTGAACCACATTTGAAGTTTTGAACATTGGAAACAGTTGGAGGCCAAACCATTTGGTTCTTAGTTGGGGTTTTGAACTTAGGGAACTTCTTGGACCAAAATGTTCACTTGCCATGATATGGCTTGCACCATTTCTTGCATTTCATGGTTTGGAGTTTTGGGAAGGTTTGGCTTCCCTCTTTTATTTGTTTTCCATTCGTTGCTTGTTACACTTTAACAATTTAAACATATGCCATGATGCAAACATGAATGCAAAAAGTGGAAATTTTATTCATATTTTTCAGTATCAAACTGGGGTTGTTACACTTTCCTCCCACTCACTTCTTTCGAGAGAAACTCCTTCTCCAGAAAGGAACCATTCTTGGCAACAAAAATCTTGCCCTCAGTTATGTGGTAGAAGGTATACCCAATAGTTTCCTTACGGTATCCTATGAAGACGCATTTTTCTGACTTGGGTTCGAGCTTATCAGGTTGAAGTCTTTTCACATAAGCATCACAACCCCAAAGTTTAAGAAACGATAACTTTGGCTTCTTGCCAAACCATAACTCATATGGGGTCGTCTCAACGGATTTTGATGGTGCCCTATTTAAAGTGAATGCGGCTGTCTCTAATGCATAGCTCCAAAATGATAGTGGCAGATCAGTAAGAGACATCATAGATCGCACCATATCCAATAAGGTTCGATTACAACGTTCAGACACACCATTACGCTGTGGTGTTCCAGGTGGCGTGAGTTGTGAAACAATTCCACACGTCTTTAAATGCATACCAAATTCGTAACTCAAATATTCGCCTCCACGATCAGATCGAAGAAATTTTATTTTCTTGTTACGATGGTTCTCTACTTCACTCTGAAATTCTTTGAACTTTTCGAACGTTGCAGACTTGTGTTTCATTAAATAAATATACCCATATCTACTTAAATCATCAGTGAAGGTCAAGAAGTAACGATATCCACCGCGCGCTGCAACACTCATTGGACCGCACACATCGGTATGTATGATTTCTAACAAGTCTGTTGCTCTCTCCATCGTGCCGGAGAAGGGTGTTCGGGTCATCTTGCCCATGAGGCATGGTTCGCAAGTTTCAAATGATTCGAAATCAAGTGAATCCAAAAGTCCATCAGTGTAACAGCCCCAGTTTGATACTGAAAAATACGAAGAATTTTTCCACTTTTTGCATTCTTGTTTGCATCATGGCATGCATTTGAAATTTGCTTCTCCTAACAATCAACACTTGGAAACACATTTAAAGTGGGGAAGCTAAACCTTCCCAAAACCTCCAACCCAAATGCAATGCTCAACTTGGCAGCAAACTAAATGAACTTCCAAATTGTTCAGGAAGTTCCAATTTTACTTTTTATAACTAATTGTCAAAATTTAATTCTTGCCAAGCAAAGAACAAAAATGGAGAATTCAAATTGGTTCAATACAAACTCTATTTTTGAAACCAAGCTAAACCTTTCAAAAATTCAAACTAAAATTATGGGGAGCTTCATTTTCGTATTAGGAGCCTCCATGAATAATTTCAGTATTTTTGGAAATGCTTAAGTGCTCCAAATAAATACATTTTGGAAATTATCAAATTTGACCATATTTAAACCCTATGAACAAATGTGGGTCAAAACATTCTATTTGGGGGCACCAATTTTAGTGGAGTTTCTAAATGACATGGGAGGCCTATTTGAATTTTTGCAGATTTTATAAAAATGTTTGAGTGCTTAATTTAAATCACTAAAGATTGCTGCTGGACTTGTTTGCAAATACTTTCAAATGAATAGGGGGTTTTCTGCATTTTCCCTTTTCCCCTTCCTGGCGCCACAGTGCTGCGAGGCACTGGCGCCATGCCTCCCGCGCCCATGCCGCCGTGGCCGCGCTGCCCCGCACACTGCCGTGGCCCCCCTGGGATTAAGGAGGCCGCCCGACGACCTCACCTGCTCCCACTCTCCTTTCCCCTCCCCGTTTCCCCCTCGACCTTAACCCTAGTTCGCCCTCCGCCGCTGTGTAGCCGCCGGTGTCCGCCGCCGCATCTCGCCCGCCTCCCGCCCCCCTCTCGCCCGCCTCCCGCCCCCTTCTTGCCCGCCTCCCGCCTCCCTACCGCCGCTATCTCGCCGCCAACGCGGGTGGCAGCGGGGCGGTAGCGGCCGCTACCGCCCCCCGCTATCGTCCCGCCCCCCTACCGCCCCCCTCCCGCCCCGAGTCGGGCGATATCGCCCCCCGTGTCGCCCGCGTTGGCACCAGCCTAAAGGGAGGTGGGGACCGCTAGGGAACGCACGCCAAGATAGTCGTGGCCGCCCCACCTCCACCTACTGATCAAGGAAGCCGGACAGCGACGGGAAGCACCTCTACCCCGCCGCCATTCTGCCATCGCCGGCCACCTCCACCATGTCCGGCACACCGGGTGGGTTCTGTTGCAAGAGAAGGTAGACACCGTCGATCTCATCTCTCTCTCTCTCCTCTTGGTCTCTCTCTCTCTCGCATCCGTCACACCGCAAGGGAAGAAACCCTAAAAGAGATTCTACCGTGATCCATCTAGACCTAGATGATCCTAATGGATTCAACATTGATATCAGAGCATGGTTCTATGTCTAGATCGGTTCGGCAAGGCAAAAGAAAAGCAAAAGAAAAAGAATCCCCAAAAGATCAAACCCTAACCCTAATTTTAGAAAGGGGGCAGAGGGCAAAGAATACTCGGTGGCAAAGAAATAGCAAAAGAAAATTCCCCTCCCGGTCAAACCCTAGATCGAAAAGAGATTAAAAAAAAAGGTCAAAGAAACTCACCGGTAAGGCCTCGTGCTCACCGGCAAAGAGCGCCGCCGTCATGGCCGCGCCGGTTCCTCTCGACCCAGATGTGCATCGGCAAGCCGAGGCATCTGGGAGAAGAACACACTCCTCCGGGAGCAAAGTTCACCGCGGCCGAACCGTTCGACGGCGGCGCGCTCCCGCAAGAAGAACGCGCGACCGGCGAAGGGGAAGGCAACGGCGAAAGGAAGAAGAGATGGGGAGGGAAAGGTGCTGGATCGGCGTGGCACCGTGGTGTCCGTCGCCGTTTTTCCGGCCGTCGGTTTTCCGCGAGAGCCGACGGAGAGTGAAAGGAAGAAGGGGAAGGTGCTGGAGCGGCGCACTGCGGTGGCGGTCACTGTCTCCGGCCGCCGGAACCCTAACCCTAGATAGCCGCCACGGGCGGACAGAGGCGCAGGACAGAGGAAGAAAGAATGGGAGCTAGGGTTTCGGGAGGCGCCGACTCGCTGGTTTTGATCTAGCGATAGGCGCGGAGAGCCATCGGATCTCCATCCGACGGCCAGCAGCTAACCCTGCTCAGTCACGGGCCGAAAGCGAAATGGCCATGGGCCACAGTGGCGAGATACGCACCGCGCGTGTGCGGCGCTTAGTCAAATGGGCCGTGGGCCGAAAGTTAAAGGCCGTGGGCTGGGCTGCGCGAATTACAGAAAGTATTTTTATCTGTTTTGTCTCTGTTTAATTTTTACAGAAGCTTTTTTTAGTTGTTTTTTGTCCATTTTTTTGACAAATTTTGTACAGTTTTTTCTATACAAAATATTCCAACGAAAATTTTGTTTAGAGAATTCAAAAGTAAAAGAAAAGCTTCTGCAAAGTATAAAGTTCATGAATTTTTTAATTCATGTTTTTCCGCTGCAAATAGAGAAATATGCTCCTTTTAAATTTAAAAGGTCAAAATAATTAAAAGTGATAATTAAAATTTAAAAGAAGCATGTTAAAGTGATTATTGCAATGTTTATGATTCTGTTAAAGTTTTCACTGAGAAAATTTGTTTAGAGATCAAAAGAAAAGATATACAGATTCCTCTGTGAATTTGTTTAGATCTTTAATTAAATTCTCTAGGAGAATTTTAATTAAAGGACAGAAAAGTCTTTTAAGACAAGTTTTTTTGCTAAAAGATGATCTCTTTTCAAATTCAGTGAATTTGTTTAGATCTTTAATTAAATTCTCTAGGAGAATTTTAATTAAAGGACAGAAAAGTCTTTCATGACAAAGATTTTGCTAAAAGATGATCTCTTTTCAAATTCAGTGAATTTGTTTAGATCTTTAATTAAATTCTCTAGGAGAATTTTAATTAAAGGACAGAAAAGTCTTTCATGACAAAGATTTTGCTAAAAGATGATCTCTTTTCAAATTCAATGAATTTGTTTAGAGAACAGACCAAAACAGTGCAATGTTTGTGAAATACAGAAAATATTTTACAGTTTCTACTGTAAAATAAAAGGACTCTCCTCTAATTAAATTGGAACCAACGGGAAAATTTAATTAGAGAGGAGGAAAAAGAGAAATACTTGTTTAACAGATTAATTATGGTATTGTTATTTTTTGACCAACGTTGATGATAACAGTACTATAATTATATGAGTTCTATAGTCAAAGGGCTATATCTCTGATAATTTTGCATCAAAGTGATCAATTTCAGAGAAAAGATAAAAGATGCTACTCGTTTGCATCTAACAGATAAATTTTCAAAGAAAAGATAAAAGATCAAGAGATGCTCTTGAACTATAGAAATATGTATATTTCTTGTTTCCGCTGCAATAGAGTTGATGATAATGTTATTTTCTAAATAGAGTTCTTTATTGCAATAGAAATATTATCATCATACTGTTTATAAGTTTTATGCATTGATTCTATTTCTGCCCAACGGTGATGTAGAATTAGTGTAGAAAGATGACCAAGTAAGGTCATAAAGTAAGAGAGTATGCTCTCTCTAAAGAATGACTGCAAAAGGAAAAGAATTCTTGGATGTTAATCCAAGAATACAAATAGATCATCGAGAGTCTTGTTTGACAAATGTCTTTCATGTACTCTCCATGAAGAAAACAAAGAATCCATTCAGAGCTTTGTTTAACGAATTTCTTTCATGTACTTCATATGAAGAATTTTTTTAAATGAGCAACATGAATGCTTAATTTGACCAACGTTGGATTAAGCATGTGTATAAAAGAATGTTCAGATTTATTTCTGAATTTGATGATTCAATATGCAGTCTAAAGAGCCGATTGTGGCATCTATGTCTCTTCATTACCCGCATGACGGGAAAAGACGATAATACCCGCATGACGGGAAAAGACGATAATAATACCCACGTGGTGGGAAAAGTCTGGGAAAATACCCGCATGGCGGGAGAAAATTTTGACAAAGGACTTATCCTGTATGACAAGAAAAAGATGTGACGACTCATGTGTTTTTATATCGATTGCACATTTTATGTGTCATAGTTATAAAACACTTAATGAGTCAAAAGAGAGTAAAGTTACAAATGAACCTCAAGTTAAGGATGGTATGCAAGTGTGATTTGCAAAAAAGTATCATTGAGAAAGAACTCTTGTGAGTTTTGAAAAGGAATGAGGAAAAGTACTCCCATACGTTAAAAGATAACTTTATTTTGAATAAAGCAGATAATCAAAAGTTTCGAAATTGTGGCAAAAGGTTCTTGCCACATTTCGAGGGGGAGATATAGAGTATTACAGAATAGACTCCCCTATACCTCAGATAATGTGATGCATATTATGTATCTAGGTGATCTATGATGAATTGTGATCGTCTGGGGGAGTACGACGATCACAATAATGATACCCCTAAAGTAAAAAGATATATGTATTCTTGGATATTTTACAGCTCCGAAAGGAGACTAAGGACGGTACTCAAAGTGCCATAAAGAAGACAGATTGACAGAATAACAGAATAAACCCAAATAAAAAGGATTAAGAATACACCACTTTCGAGAAAATGGAGTAATCTGGGGGAGCATGGTATGAACATACCTAAGGCTCGAATAGTTTTTATCTGGGGGAGCTTGTTGCTTCATAAAAGAGATGAACAAGTAAACATGGATCTTGTGTTTTAGGTCCTTGTAACAGCTATTGCCTTTTGGCAATAGAAGACTACAGAATTTATTGCCTTTAGGCAATGACAGGGCAACAACATCCCCATATGAGAAAAACAGATGACTATAAAGTCTATATCAGAGAAATTTAAATGAAGGTTGATCCCACCTCATTTACAGAAATAAAAAGCTGCGCTCAATCGATTTTGACAAGTGTCTACTTGTCTTAATGATTAGAGACTATGTGAATCCCGACCATGTTTGGGATTCATAAGTAATTTCCAATGGAGCCAAAACAGTAGGCTATAATGGGTCTACATCACCAATGTGACTCCAAAGGAAATATGTGAAAAGCGATTTTATATCGAAAGATTTGCGCTAAGAGAATAAACAGATTATAATGAGTGCTAATGGCACATAATGATCTGAGTTACATCAGATGAAAGTAAAGAACACAAGGGATCTTATGGACTAGAGCAAGTCTCTAGAATCAAAAGTTATTTTGGGTTAAAGGAAAATGAGAGGACAATCGCATTTTGTGCAAACTCATAGAATGGGAAATTCATTTCCTAATCCCGTGTATGTCGATGATATCCTACTTGCTAGTGGTGATGTCAATCTACTACCGGCAGAGAAAAGAAATTCTTGTCCTCAAAAGAGTATTCTCGATAGAGTGTCTCTCGTTATAAGTATCGAGATTTACTGAGAAAAGAAGAAAAGGGGTATTAAAGATATCGCATGGATATGCTGAGAGGAAGTCTCTAAAGCATGCATGTCGAGAAAACCTATGCCTGTCTTTATGGTCAAGGGTAATGGAATTGGGAACTTTAGTGTTCCAAGAGATAACATAGAAAGGAACAAATGGATATGGTACCATATGCTTCCGCTGTTGGTTGCTCAATATTACCCTGACAATTCTCGTATCCGGGTTGTTTTGGCAATGTCCAATCCAGATATAGATCACTGGAATGGAATCAAAGATATTGGCCTCATGCTAAAAGAAACAAGTGCTCTCAAAAGGTTGTGAGTACAAAGATAGATCTATAATAGTGCTCTCAAAAGGTTGTGAGTACTCTGAAAGAATTTGTGAAATGTATAGCGAAATCCACAATTGTCGCTAAATTTTCACATTTGGAGTTTTTGTGTGGAAAATCTCCAAAGAATTAAAGGTTTGACATCAGTGTGATGTAAAGACATGTTATAGCATCATATGAGGCTGAGGGATAGGCAAAATGGTTAAGTAAACCTGTACCCGGAATTGATAATGGTTAACAACAGCAATAACCATTAAGTAGTTCACTCCTAAGACAACGAGTCAAGTGTGGTGCCAAACACATTGACAGAAAGTTATACGTTGTAAAGGAGAAAGTCCGGAATTATGTTGAAATGCTCGGAGCATAAGTGGAACAGATAAAAGAAACACTCAAGTGTTTGCAGATCTGCTAATTAAAGGCTTACCGCCCAGTGTGTTTTGAAGAACACATAGTCGACATGGGTTTATGGTATAGTCTATATGATTTCCGGACAATAAAGAGGCCCAAAAAGATTAAAGAATCTATTTCTGAATGGAGGCGTACATTGTAGCTGTCTGATTCTATCGGCAATTGAGCTGAGCCGATGAAACATGCTCTATGTATCGATCTGTGATGAAATGAGAAAAGTAAAAGATAAAGTTGAGATCAAGGGGGAGAATGTTAGGTTGATCTCCACCGTGTTAGCCCAACGGCTAGCACGGACCCTTGACTCGGCTCCCTGGTCGGGGGAGCCCAAACCGTTCTGGGTTAGGGCCCCTGTCGCACCGGCTATAAAGGGAGGTAGGGACCGCTAGGGCACGCATGCCAAGACAGTCGTGGCCGCCCCACCTCCACCTACCGATCAAGGAAGCCGGACAGCGACGGGAAGCACCTCTACCCCGCCGCCATTCTGCCATCGCCGGCCACCTCCACCATGGCCGGCACACCGGGTGGGTTCTGTTGCAAGAGAAGGTAGACACCGTCGATCTCATCTCTCTCTCTCCTCTTGGTCTCTCTCTCTCGCATCCGTCACACCGCAAGGGAAGAAACCCTAAAAGAGATTCTACCGTGATCCATCTAGACCTAGATGATCCTAACGGATTCAACAGAAACTAGACCACAGATAAACAGACACAACATATTTTGCAAGAAGGATATATTCAGAATGTCGCCTTGCGTCTGAGCACATGGATCGAGAATGTTATTTTAGTTTCCCGTTCAAGAAAAAAAAGACAATGTTTTTTTAGCACAAAATGGTAGACAATTGGTTCGTTGTCCTTCTGTGGTGCGCTCAGCCACCGGGGGCATTTGTTTGTGCAGGGAGAAAGCTCGGGCTGGAGCTACACTGAGGCTCTATCTGGGCCAGGCCAATCAAACAGTGAGTAGTTCGTCACTCTTGTGCGTGGGCTGGAATGGAGCTTGTAGGGTTTTAATCATGGGCCGGCAACAGTGTTGAGCAGCAAAGTTCCCATATTCCGTTGTTCAAATGATCAAAGAAAGAATTTCTCAAACAGAAAAAATGATCAAAGAAAGAAAAGAAATTATGCTGCTCCAGCGTACATATCGCCTTTGCGGCTTTGCTTTGCCTCTCTGTCCAGGCAGCGCTTTCGCTTCCACTAGGCAAGCAATGCGATGGCTGGACCTGACGACGATATACATCGTTGTTGTTGCCAGCATTCCCCATTCGTTACTGATGCCTAGCTAAAGCTTGATTCGTTCTGCAGGACCAGTCTTGGAACGTGAGGTTCGCATCTCTGCATATTCCACAAACTTCGGAGGCAAGCAAGGCTGCCTCGGCCTCTAATCCAAGTATCCGATGCCTTGGAAATTTTGAGTAGACTTTACCTTCCTGGGCGTCTGATTCTAACATTTCACCTGTTCCCTCAACAACAGTTTCAGAAAACTCCCCAATCCCGAACCATCTCTTTGTCATTTTCAGTTTCTTTTTAGCTGCCACAAACTCACCAGACACCTCACCAAACATGTCGTCCTGTATCCTTAATTAGAGAGTAGCCATTTCATTGCACAGCCTTGCCTTGTTAATCAACAAGAGCCAGGACTCTAACTAATCTGCTGCAGCAAATGCAGGCAGGGACGGCCCTGCAGTACTGCTACAAACTAACTAACCCTGGCGCCGATATTCCTTTTTTCCGCCGGGAGTTAGCTACCTGCACCCGCTTAGGTGACCTACCGGGGCTGTAAAAGATGGAATCTCGTTCGTTGCTTAACCAAATCAGTTCAATGCCTCAATAGCTATCCACACAAATCATTGCGAGACATTCCAAACCTGGCACCACGCCTTGGATTGTCCGGCCGGCTCTTTGTGCTTGTGCTCTTTAATAACTACTACAAGAAGCAGCAGTTGGGAGCCGTTAGAACCACAATGCTTTAACCATGTAAAGTCAGAGGGTATTAATATTACAGTTGCAAACAAAATTCCTGACATACGTACGTGAGGCAGTTCCGGTATTGTATTGTCGACCAAAGGCCCATTTCTTACTCGTGTTTTTTTTATGTCTAAGCTTATAAATCTTCTCTCGAACTGGTCATGACATGGTATAGAAACGAGAATCATGCATACGGCAGCAATGGTGTCACTAAACATCAATGGCTAAACAAGGTAACAGGCGCTTAGGTGGCCAAGGCGGCCCGATGCCCAGTGGTAGTTGATCGATCGTTACTCATTATATGGTACAGAGAAAACAAGTCACTTTTCTTACCCGTGATATTTTATCTCTGAACTTGTATCTCCTCTCCACTGGTCATGATATGGTACAGAAAAAACACGAGTCACCGTCACTCACAGGCCTCTCCTGCTTAATCTGGGCGCCGATGTATAGCGCAGCAACTGATGCCACTAAACGTCAACCACTAAACAAGGCAACAACATACCACAACAGTGGTGGCACTAAACGTCAATGGCTAAACAAGGCAACAGGAGCTTAGGTGGCCAAGGCGCCTGACGCCCAGCGGTAGTTTATGGCTCGTTACTCATTATACGGTGCAGAGAAAACAAGTCTCGCTTCTCACATGTGATATTTTATCTCTGAACTTGTATCTTCTCTCCACTGGTCATGATATGGTACAGAAAAACACAGGTCACCGTCACTCACAGGCCACTCCTGGTTAATCTGTGCGCCGATGCATACCACAGCAATTGATGCCACTAAACCTCAACCACTAAACAAAGGTAACAACATACCGCAGCAGTGATGCCTCGGCGGCCAAGGGAACAGAGGAGCTTAGGTGGCCAAGGCGGCCGGCCCGATGCCTCGGCGGTGGTTGATCGATCGATCGTTGCTCATTAGGTGACTTGTCTGTCCGAGTTTGTTATTATGCTCTTAATTAATCAACTTCAAAATCATGTATCTTTCCAGGGAAAGCACGAGCCATTCAGTTTGGCGCCTTTCGCTGCCACTGCTACTCTCTAGCTACAACGCAGAGCACGAACAAAAATGACGCAGCAACCGAACCCTTTCCTGTCCGGCACGAGCGCCACGCCGGAGACGGCACCCGCCACGATCACCCGCCTACCCCTTCCTTCCCCGTAGGCCAGTTTCTGGGTGTCACGGCGTGTCGTGAACCCTGAAAGCGCCCGTGCCGGACCACCCTATGGCCTATCCATCGGTCACCGATCCACCGAAACTCCTTGTCGCCGGCCGGGCTGGAGCTGGGGTAGATGAGTCCGGTGGCCGACACTGCGCGCTGCCGCGGCACCAACCTGCCGCCGACAACAGTGGCACAGACCTTCCAGAAGGGTTCAGTGCACGAGCCACAACGCTAGGATCCATCGATCAATGGTGATCGTCTCGTCCGATGGCCGGACGGCGCACGCGCGAAGATGGAAAAGTTGCCACGGCCGTCGTACTCGTACGTTCGTTGAGCAGTGGCCATCGTCGACCGGAACGGAAGAAATGAAAACTCGTGGTAGCCTTTCGGTATACGGGGCATGGAGCATGTGAAAGGAATTGAATTGAATATTGATCGGGTAGGGTAGTTGATGGCAGCCAGTAGGTGGAGTTCATCTCACGAGCTGCAATATATATGCAAAAGGCCAAAGACGAAAGGAGAACACACGCAATCAATCATCAGCTGCACTCCCCCTTACCCTCCAAACCCTAAATAAAAATCATTAGATTAGATTAGACCCACTGGCCACTACTTGCATCCCAGTTCTCCAGCCCAGCTGGTCGTCATCGGAAGCAGCCTCCCTCCATCATCCAGGCTGGGCGTTTGCACAATATTCTGAACCCTTTCCCAAGCGACGTGGCGGCCAGCTACCGGGGCACGAGGGCCGTCCGATCGCCGAAACGGATGGCCGATGTTCCATACGGCGCCATCGTGTACCATGTGGTTGAGGAAAATCCAGCTTGAAGGATGTCTCCAGCTGCAACTGCTTAGAAAAACCATTTTGCCAGAACATGGTGTTGATCATGGGCAGCAACACTTTCTGCCCCGACATTTCAGTCTCATCAATCATCATCACAAAGAAAAGCATAATTAAGATGCTGATGCTGCTGCCGCCTGCCGCTGCATATTTCAGATGGCAGCGGACGGACAGCCTTTAGCAGCCCCAAGTTTCGAATAATTGTTGAACTTCCCTCGCAAAAAGGAGGGAACGTAAACAGGTTTTGAAAACTGAAATTCCCTATATTCCTGCCGTGCTCTCACCTCTCAGGTCCTAGATTCTACATTATGAGTGGCTTACCTGCATTGCTAGTTCTGTGGAACTCTAGGTGGAGTTCGTTGGCTGATTAGTAGCAGCATTAGTCGTCTGTATTATTATGAGTCTGTTGGGCGGTCCCTATCTCATTCTTGTGCTAATCACTTTTCTGATATAAAAGTTGATCTTAACAAACTACGATATTATTGCTCCTTTTGCTTTGTTTGAGCTGTGTGTGCGGTGTACAATGCATCTGTAAAGATTGGTGTATAATGCTCCAACTGATGCTCCTGCTAAGAAACTCTAACAAGCCATCACCAACTCAGAGCAAGAACATCAAGAAAACAGGAACCAACTCTCACAAGCAAAGAAACTACATAACCAGCAAATGCAGTAGGCAATTCTGGATGAACAGGTACGCCAAATAGAAACAGCAATAGATTAGGAAATCCTGGATGAACAAGTTGGCAAAATAGAAACAGCAGTAGATTAGGAAATCCTGGATGAACAAGTAGGCAAAATAGAAACAGCAGTAGATTAAGCCAATTCTACATGAAAAACTAGGCCAAGTAGAAAGAGCAGTAGATTATGCGGTTCTGGATGAACAAGCAACAGCAATAAATTAGGACATTGCCCATGAACACAGTAGGCAAAATAGGAACAGCAACAGGTTAGGCCAATCTTGATGAACTGAGCAAGCAAACTAACAATAGCAATAAATTTATCCATTCTTGAAAGATGGAAGTACTAGCAAGAAGTTAGGCCATTCTGAATCCATTGCTGGATGAAGAGAGTGACAGATACAAGAGAGTCTTGGCACTGCAACAAGAATATGATCCACTCTGTTTTATTGAAATCAATTCAATCAATATTTATACGGGTTCACTGAACAAACATGTAAATGAAACAATCCTGAACTAATAGACAAAAAAATTGAAACCTTTATCTTCCTATATCCATGAATTATACACCGCCAATCAAGTAATTCCAACACCCCACCTCCGAATCAAAGCACAATGAATCAATCTGAATCGTGTCGCGAATGAACAAGATTTCGCTTCCCCTATGCACTCTTCGTCTTCCTTTCGCAGCCGCTGCAATGTACCGCCCCTCCCCTCGCTGTACAGCCGAAGGCGGCAGCCGGCTTGCGGTGGCAGCTGTGGTGGCAGTGGCAATGCATCTCAAGGCGATTGCATTACCACCGACAATCCCAGGCACCAGAAATGAAAAAGTTGTAGTGTGTGCCGTATCTGTCTACCAAGAAAACACCGCCGCAGGCAATGCCGACGATGACAGCGAGGTCCCGGACGGCGCTGATGCCAACGATCCATCGCCCTTGTCAATGTAGAGGTCGTATGACTTCCAGGTGTGGTCGAGCGGGCAAGGCCTGCCGGCGTCGAGGCGATCCCATGGCTTGCCCTTCCCAGACCAGTGCATCAGGCTGACAGGACCCTTGTGGAGGGGGCGGCAGCTACCGAGTATGTTGTCACCGCCCAGACCGTGCTGATTCCACCGGTGGTCGACGGCCTCCACCTCGCCGGCGAAGAGGAGCAAGAAAGGGGGCAGGGAGCCCAGCTCGTAGATTCGCTTCTCCTTCTGCAGCTCCATCCACTGCTCGATACGCTGGCGGTAGTTGCCCGAGCGCCAGCGCCGGAGGTCGATGACCATGACCCCCGTGTTGAAGTAGCAGGGCGCGCGGCGGCGGCCCGCGAAGACGCGCGCCCCGAGGTCCGGGTCGGACCAGAAGGCGTCGGTGAAGTAGCGGGAGAAGTTGGCGTGGCAGTACTCGGGGGCCGCGACGACGGCGGCGGCGGGCAGGCGCGTCTCCCAGAGGCGCCGCACGTCGTCGACGGCGAGCACGTCGGAGTCGAGGTATATCGCCCGGGGCACGCACTTGGGGAGCAGGTCGGCGAGGTAGTTCCTGGCGTAGTTGAGCGGCGCCTCGAGCGCGGCGCGCACGGAGGCGGAGATGAGGCCCGTGACGGCGTCGGCGCGGAACGGGTAGATCTCGAACCGGAGGGAGGGGAAGGAGGCGGCGAGCGCGCTCCCGAGCTCGGCGACCCCCGGCACCCCGGGCGCGGCGGCGTTGGCGTCGGCGGCGAGGAAGTGGAAGAAGAGCGACTCCGGGCAGGAGGCGTGCTTGAGGAGCGAGTAGATGGCGGCCATGGAGCCCCGGAGGTAGTGCGCGTCGAGGGTCATCGCGATGTGGACGAGGCCCGGGTCGCACACCCCGGCCCCGGACACGGGCGCCGGGCAGCCGTCCCCGTTGCGGTACTCGGGCGCCTCCGCGAACCTCGGCAGCGCCGATGCCGATGCCCCCGCCCCCGATGCGGCCAAGAACGCCACCACCAGGAGGAGCAGACCGGCCCACATCGCCGGTGTGGCGCCGCCCATGGCCGCCGCCGGCGCCGGCTAGGGCTCCCCCCTTCCCTCGGGTTCCCCTTTCTCTGTGTCGCTCGGGGAAGGGGCTCGGGTTGGGTTGGGTTCTTCTCGGGCTGGGTTGTTGTTGGTTCGAGAGAGGGAGGAGGAAGTGGTCGGCGTTTGTTCCAACCAATCTTCCCCTCCTTCGCTCGCTTGGATGGATCGTTCCGCTCCCAACTCCGATAGTTTTCTCGGGGGAGATATATATATATGTGTGGCGTTACCAATTATTATTCCCCGTGCTATATAGCAGGGTGGGTCCCACTCCCATCGGGCTTACGCGTTAATCCGCTCGGCCGTCGCATTGAGTTAATTATCAAGGCAGCGGATATTCGTTCTTGTGTTTACTCTTCACGGCTACGAGAAAATTAAGGTTAAATTGTTGTTTTCAGTAAAAAAATACTAGGGAAATTTGATCGTGTTGCGGACTGCCGCGAGGAGTTCGAGGGCTAGCTGTAGACGAGTACAATATGCGTATAGACTGCTTGCCACATGGACGTGCGTGCGCCCGTGACGGGGTTAATTTAGTTCCAATTTGGCAAGTGGAAGGCACATTTGGATCTGTGCCCAGAACAGTTTCCGTGTAACGATCGACCGCGAACAGATTAAGCAAGCCGTAGGACGGAAATTGCTCAGGATCAATCCTCATCGATCACAGCCAGCGAGCTATGCGTGTGATCCGCAGGAAACTTAATTTTGGATTATTATTTTCGGATTTGCTAATTCTCAGAGGTCTGATTTTTTCTTATGTCTGAGTCACCCACAAAAATGTGTATGAGTTACACTTTTCTGGCAGAAATGTGCAATTACACTTTTCTGCCAAAAAAGTGCAATTCGTTCTAGTTGCATTTTTTTAATGCAATTACACTTTTTCTGAGATGATTTAGACTTAACAAATTCTCAGGCGCCTGATTTTTTCTTATGTCTCAGTAACCCACAAAAATGTGCATGAGTTGCATTGTTTTTTCAACTGCAGTTGCACTTTTTTAGGTGATTGAGATTTAAGAAATTCTCAGTCAACTGAGACATATGCACACCCTATTATTTTTCTTTGCATTACCCACGGGTTTAACCTTTGGATGCAAGTGGCGAATGCTCGTCCGTTCTTTGTTCATTTTTAGGGAGTCATGCAAGAGGTAGTCTCAAAATTAAAAAATGCACAGGTTTTAACTGAGCATCCAATCACCTTCACCACACACACAAAAACTCCCCTCGCCCGTGCCAACCCATCCGCGCCCCACCGTCTCGCGCCACCAACAGCCGATGGCACCGCATAGCCTCAGCACCGCAACACCGCCGCCATCACACGCCGTGTGTAGAACCCTCGTGTGGGAGGATCCCTGAGAGGAGAAAATGCCCCGTCATCGTCTTCTTCCCCTCTGCACGCGGCTTCGCTGTCGTCTCCTCCGATGTCAACAATGTCCCCACTAGCAGAGGCGGCGGGGGGGGGGGGGGGGGGGGGGTCCCAAATCGCCAGAGGAGGGCGATGTGCCGGGTGGGAGGGGGTTCCCATGGCTTGTAAAAATATCCTATGGAAGACAAAATAAAATAAAATAGCTAACATTTTAGATACAAATTTGGACACCAACCTCTCCGCCTCACATAAACCGTGAAAATGTAACCCATCGGAGCTGGGTCAGGTGATCCAAGTCCTATTCTCGTTGACCCACCATTTATCAAGCTCGATGGCGCAAACGGCTCGTGTCTCGAGCTCTAACTCAAAATCCAATGTGAGGGCAAGGAAATGACCTGTATGATCTTCATTCATAGTGGATACAAAGTAGTGGATGACCACTCTAGAGGATTGGATAGGGATGAGTGACATTTTAAGGCACAAGAAGAGAAAAGAAAAAGGGAGAAAACCATGAAGAAGCAATAGAGAGGAACCGCATGTTGGCTATTGATTGATAGAAATGTTTTCCACATGCTATGACTAGAGTTCACTAGCTCATTAGTAGCATATTTGGTAAAATGGTGGCCCAAACAATAAGTATAGACATGTATATGTGTTTTCCAAACATATGCAAATAATATCAAATAATACCATCTATATAGCCATATCTCGTCCACAAAACAGTGGAGGCCAACAACCATGATAATATATGGGTAATACTCCTCCTGTGGTGCCCACTAACCATGACAACATAGCTTGATTTTATTTTTTGAAACACAAAGCATTGCATTAAGTACGATGACATGATGTTGAAAATTAATATACTCCTCTTAACTATAGTAAATAAATAAATCACTTTCTACTATTAGTGAGGTGATCCAAGCAAATACTAACGGCTCCTTTGATTTAAAGAAATAGTATAGGATTTTTGAAGGATTGGATCCTATAGGAAATTTTCCTAGAGGTTGTTTGATTCATAGGTTCATATCCCATGGGAAATTTTCCTATAGAAATAGTGCAAATTCTATAGAAAAAATATGAGGTCCAACCTCATAGAAAAATTCGTGCACCCAATCAAAGAGAATCCCTCTTCCCATAGTATTCAATTTAGATATACCGTCCCAATCCTATAGGTTTCCTGTTCCTACAATTTTCCTATCCTACGAATAAAATGAGCCCTAACAGACATGAGTGTGCCTACATTTCGTTTCACTAGGATAATAACATACTCGATTCACTCGCACTAACATACACCACGCTGACCATTGTCACATCGATAAATTGGCCAGAGTCTAGAGTCAAGAATGGAGATACAATATATATATACAGATAATAAATTGCCAACATAGCTTCAAACCATGCGATAATTCACGACAAAACAATTGATTCACCGCCGCAGGATAACATAGATGATCATATTCACATATGACGGTTGGTATGATTTAATCCCCGGTAATCAATATATTATATTATTTTTATATGAAAGGTATTTATGGGTCGCCATTCCTTCTGATTGTGTCAAAAAAGAAAAGGTGTGGTTCCATCCATCAATATAACCGTACGTGTTGATCAAATCCAACGTGTGTACTGTTGTAACTTTTCAGCTAAGCGTGCTGCGTTATCAAGAAGACCCAGCAAAACCGCGTGTTTGAAAATTGTGTGTACTCCTACCTGGTGTGACAATTAATAGTCATCTCGGCGTCGTATAAAAGATTGGTTAGCGGTTCTTCGCTGGGTATTTCCGTCAAAACGCGACGGGTTTTCGCCGTTACGTGTTCATCCAAGGCTCGCTGGCCCAGCGGTCGCTGAGTGACTGCGTCACGGGCCCCACCGAAGAGCGCTCGCTGGTAGGGCTCACTGAACAGTGACCTCTTTCAGCTGTGAGTACCATGTGCTTCGGTCTCAGCCCTCTTTTCCGCGTGCATAATTTATAGGGAAATTGAAAGCATTGTTTTCAGCTGGAGTTTTTCAATTATTTTTAGCATCAGTTGAAGATTTGATCGCTAGGGTTTACCCGAAAGATTTGCTTGCTGTTGGTGGGTCGACCATCACAAAACCCAAGTTTTCCTTCTGGTACGATTGTACTTGCTGCTTGCTTACTGTAGCAGTATTGTGCTCAGTTAGTTTAGACCAACAACCGGATAGTGTTACTTTTTATGCGAGTGACTCAGAAGTTACTCCAGCGGCCCAGCTTGTGCGGTATAATTTCCTTCCCAACTCCGGTGACCCCGCGATATTAGTCAAAAAGGAAAATTAGTTTGTCTTCAGAGAACACCAGTGCCGTATCACCAAAGAAAAGAATGGTTCAGCAATGCATGATAGTCGTAGCCAATTGCTACTCCTCAAATATGAATTCAAGGACCCCGCAAAAAAGAATGAATTCAAGGAACGTATAACACGAGATTATGGGGGTCCTAGAGAACAGTTGAATCCACCAAGTGTGGCTTCGAACAAAAGGCTTCCAACAAAACGGTCGTAGGTGTACCGTCACAACTCGTAGTCCCTCAAATAGTGGCACACATATTTTATCGGCTATTTGTGACTCCACTTGTAGCACGATGCTTCTCACAAAAAAATATTTGTAGCACGATGCTAGTACACGATTAGTTTTACAACAACTATTATGTACGATTAATACGCGATGGCACTAGTTCTCGTCCCATTCGAGACAAATCGGCCGGTGAGATAGCCGAATCGATCGTGTCTTTACTAGACACGGCGGCTGCTAAGAATTGACACGTTCTGGTTTTCTATTCGAGTAGGTGGAACATACATAGCGGTGGTTAGCTGCCACTTGGCTTTAATTACAGTAGATTAGTTTTTGTTCATTTCCATGTCTAGCGCATAAAGGATTCTTTTATGGGTTTGTTTATGTCTCAATTGATTGAGAATTTCTTAAGTCTCAATCATTTCAGAAAAGTGCAACTATAGTTTAAAAAATTGCAACTAGAACACATTTCTCACAAAAAACTATAACTTATGCACATTTTGTGGGTGACTGAGACATAACTGATAATTTTTTAAGTCTCAATCACCTCAGAAAAGTGTAACTACATTTAAAAAAAAGTACAACTAGAACGAGGTTCACTTTTCTGGCAGAAAAGTGCAATTGCACATTTCTTCTAGAAAAGTGCAACTCATGCACATTTTTGTGGGTGACTAAGACATAAAAAAAATCAGGCGCCTGAGTATTAGCAAATACGTTCTTCTATAGCATCACAACGAACGTCAGTTCGATATTTTTCAATCCTTCTATACGGCTCTACTATACCCTCTGTCTTTTTACACCGGTTATGTATTTTTTAGGATGATTATAACAATATTAAATTAAAACTATAGTTGATATTTTTTATATATAATTTCAATCTTTAAAAGTTCAATAAAAAAAGCAGATGGTGTTGTGCCGCGAAGGTGGACCTGGTGCGGCGATGTTGCGTGGTGGTGTGGCCGACAGGTAGAATTCCTACGAGGCTTGGGTTGGGCAGCAAGTTGGTCGACATCCAGATCTGGACCATGTTGTGCGCGGACCCTCACGCTCGGCTTCCATGGCCTAAGTTGGGTTTCATCCAGCGGATGTCGGGGCGGCGCCCCCACGAATGGGCTGCTGCTAGCGTGGTGTTGCGGGAAGTGGCCATGGTCGGCGGATTTGGCACCCATTTGCATATCGATCGTCCAGATGCGGTGATTTCGGCCGTTGGAGCTTGAGGTGTTGCGTGGGCATGTCACAAGGTGATATTGTCTGGTAGAAATCCCTAGCTATGGCTCCCGAGCGATCGATGGCGGTGGCTACGTCGCGGCATTCCTAGAGGCGTCGCCTAGGAGGGCTTATGTTCCATTGGCTTGTCTTTCTCTCGTCGTATAGATGGTGGATGTCGAGGCAGCAACCCTGAGTGGATGATGTTTGCTAGTCGAGGCAGCGGCCTCAGCATCCATGGTGGGCGACAATTTCATGGGGCATATGTATTGTGTGTGTGTGTGTGTGTGTGTGTGTGTGTGTGTGTGTGGATTTAGTGACAATTTTGTAACGCTACTGCGGCAAGGTTGTCCGCTCCGCTGAGACGTCTTATTGGAGCGGAGGCGCCTGATCACATGCAACATAACATAGGGACGATGTTCTCGAAAAGTGGTGTGGCGGTCCGCTCTGCGTGCCAAAGCAGCCATATATCGCAGTTCTACAAGTTTTGCAGTGTTGAGAGAGTTGACCTCGTGTTGTGTGGGCGACGAGGTTGTCCTTGGTGTTGTGTTTTCGGCATCGCGCTGGCGCAACTCTCCTGGAGGGTTGGCTTCTTTATCTTGGGCGGAGTCTCATGTCTGGTTCTCCATAGCAGTCATGGCGTATTCTTTTCGATTTGGTAGGAGGTCGACTGGTCTTAGCGGAGTGGTGTTTGGGATTGGCCCTAGTTGTTGCAGTGTTCGAGTGGGCTTGCCCGGTTCTACCGGTTTTTTCCCGTTGTTACTAATTAAAGGATCACTTCTCTTCTTCTTAATAAATTTAACAGGCAAAAGTTTCTCTTGCTTAAAAAATAAAACTAAGAATAATTACAGCTAACGGAGTTGAGCGAAATATCAACTTCTATGCTTCACCCTAAGCATGCAACTTTTATGTTTCAACCTAGGCTTGGTTGTCGGTTAATACACGTCTGATCTTGCCCCTTTTTCACGAGGACAATAGAACATAGGGACAACATTCTCGGAAAGTGGTGTGGTGGTTGGCTCGGCGTGACATAGCAGCCATATCACGTAATGCTACAAGTTTTGCAGTGTTGAGGACGTTGACCTCGTGTTCTGTGGGCGACGAGGTTGCCCTTCATGTTGTGTTATCGGCATCGCGCTGGCGCAAAGGGTTGGCTTCTTTATCTTCGGCGGAGAGTCTGGTGCCTGGTCCTCTATAGCAGTCATGGCGTATTCTCTTCGATTCGGTCGGAAGTCGGCTGGTCTTAGAGGAGTGGTGTTTGGGATTGATCCTAGTTGTTCCGGTGTTCGTGTGGGCTTTCCCCGGTTCTATTGGTTTTTGCTCGGTATTTACTTATTAACCGATCAATTCTCTTCTTCTTAATCAATTTAACATGCAAAACATTTTTCTCATTTAAAAAATAAAACTAAGAATAAATACAGCTAACGGAGTTGAGCCAAAATATCAACTTCTATGGTTCACCCTAAGCATGCAACTTTTATGCATGTTTCAACCTAGCTAGGCTTGGTTGTCGGTTAATCCACGCCTGATCTTGCCCTTTTTCACCAAAGGTAAAGTACTAAAAGCGGCCGCATGGCGTAGTAATAGCACCTTTGAAAACGTCGCAATCTCTGTCTACGCGTATCGCATTTAATTACTCGCAAGCGAGGAAGGAAGCACCACCAGTCCACCACGTAGTACTTGTATGATCAGTTCATATTTCGCCATCTCTCGTCGAAATGTCGCGGTCTCGGTTTCCACAGAACCTTCTTTCTTGCCCTCCGTCTGCGTGCGTGCGCGCGTGTTGCTACTGCCTGCCACCCAGACAAACAAAAACAAAAACGTCGTCGATCGATCGCCGTGCGCCCCGTTTGCGATTTCGACTAGTCCAATTGCTTGGTCGCACGAAGCAAGCCTACATGGTCTGGAGACTGGAGTCTAGAAGAGAGAGATCTATTCACGGCGTTTTAAACTGTTTTGTTTTGGGCAAGTCTCTATCTTTCCTATCTGGTGGGCAGCAGCTTTCGATCGAGAGATGTGCATGCGTGTGTAGCGTAGTGGCCTCTTGCAGACTGGGGGATCTCGGATGGTCTCCATCGTCACGGATACGTGCCAAGAACACGCCAATAGGACTACAGTACAATTAATCTGTAGTAGTAGTATCGATCATCAGCAGCTGATTAATTACATCATCGTCGAGGCTACCGACTTAGTGATCCCTATCTATCATAAAACACCTCGTCGTCAATGGGTGTCTCTGTCCGACTTTAAACTGGCTTTTCAGTTGCGTTTAAGCCTAACACTAACGAGAAGAAGCTCCGTGTGGTTTCAGAAACCAGTGTTGCTGACTTCGTTAACAGCGGATGGTCATGTCGAGAGCCTTAGCCACGAAGCGACACAGGATTACCACTATATATATATATATATATATATATATATATATATATATATATATATATATATATATATATATAGTAGAAAAGCAAACACGAAGGTAAGCATGAACCGTGTCGTCTCGGGCAGAGGATTCGGGCCGGGGCCGACGGTGGCTGCACGAAACGAACTTCCTGACGGGAACGTGGTGTCGACCGTCGACAACCTGGTGAAGAAACAAAGGCCGACACGACGTACGTGTACAGGCTAGCGATATGCAATTATTCGCTTAATTTGTTCTCGCATGCAGTCGGCGTCGAACCGAAGATATTTTAGGAATAAGATCGATCCTGCACGGTTTTTACTGGAACTACTCTAAAATTTAACTTTCGGGATGGTGACCCCGCCTCCGCTTCTGGAGGATCGAATTCAACACGTAGCAGGGACATGTCCACATTGATCCAAAGAAAATACTGTACCACCCAAAGGGGAATAAAATTACAGGAATATCGTCAGAGTTGTAGCAAAAGCCAAAGCCGAATATATATCGGCTGCAGCTGCATGCAGGCAGATGAGGCGGCGCCTAGCTCGAAGGTTCTATACACTTCGATCGGTCGATCTTCACGGCCTCGTGGCAACCCCGCACGTTTACTCTTCTGTTTTCGCGCACGTTGAAATCGCTTTCGCTGCAGATCGCGTGGGACACTAGACTATAGACAAGTCCTGGATTAATCGCCCGATGCATCCTTTCACACCGGAATCCGGCGCGCCGTGATGTACGTGCGTACGTGCATGCATGGCGTTTAATTTGGCGGTTGGGAAACGGTAAAAAAAATCTCGCCCGCGCGGTCAAGCACAAACCCAGTACACAACGACGGCCACCATCGATCGATCGACGTTCACGGTCACGTTTTCTCGTTTCTCACACTTCGACATCTCGTCGTCTGTCCCGAGAGCGACACCTGCCTTCGAAGGATCTGCACCATTTACTCCCATACACGTACGTCGTCTCCATTTCTCTCCTTTCTTTTTTACTACTACGACTTGATGATCTCTCATCTCTAGCGAGAAATGGTAAAACACCGTGTGGTGGCAACGTACTGGTGAGCCCCCAATTTTATTCAAGTGACTTAGAAGTTACTCCAACAGTCCAACTTGTACAATATAATTTGCATCCCAGCGCTGGTGAGCCCCCAATTTTATTCAAAATATCTAAAACTAGTTTTTTAAGTTCTAAATAATATTGATTTTATATATGTCGTGGATCTTTTTGTATTCCGCATATTTGTTTGATAAATGTTGAGAGCAACAAATTTTTGAGCTACAAAATAAAAGAAAAAAATTAAGAGCCAACCATTGGGTATAGGTGGGTACACCTAGGGGTGTAAACGGATAGTATAATTTCTGCACTGAATCTTATTCTGAAACCGTTTTTAAAAATCCATATCCGGTTTGAAGGAATCCGACGGATAAGGATATCCGATTCCGAAATTGACACCGGATACGATATAGGATATGGTATGAAAAATAGCCCCGAATATGGAATATCCGAAAATTAAATAGGATTATCTGATGATTTTAATCCGAATAATCCGATTTTCTACCGAAACGTCTAACCTCGTAGAACATAATTAGTAGTTAGTAAGTTGTAGAGTTCACCTGTTAAATAAAAACTCACTTACGTAGTGATTTTTACGACTATGGAGTACAACCTTGTTAGGCTATTATTTTTTGTTTTATGGTTCGTCGATGTACTTATGCGCGTATTATATCTGATTAATTATTTTCCGCCCCGAATCCGCTCCGTTTCCGCCCCTGAATCCGTCATATTATATATCCGACTCCGAATCCGATGAAAAAATATGGTATAGGATATGGTAAAGGCAAAATCCGATCCGATCCGATCCGTTTACATCCCTAGGTACACCTCGAGTTACAAAAGTTGTTTGAAACTTTTAAATGTGAAGTTTCATTTTAATAATCATGCGGCTCTATTTGGTGTTTCTAAATATCGTAGTACTTTATTTTGTGGGGAGTGAATAATGTTTTATGGTTATAAAAATTTACAAACCTTTGCTCAACAATTGGAATAATGGAACTACGTCCAAACCCTATGTATTCAGAGAACACCAGTGTCGTATCGCCAAAGAAACGATAATGATTCGGCAATGCAGCATAGTCGATCGTAGCCAATTGATATTCCACAATATGATGAATGGAAAGACCGTATAACACGAGATGGGGTCCTAGAGAACAGTTCAATCCAATGATACCGATGTCCCATTTTCATTTGTTTTGGTTCTTCCAAGGAAAACGGTCTGTCACCACTCATAGTTCCTTTTTTTGCGGACACGCAAAATTTGCGTGCCAAATTTGAGTAGAAAGAAAAGAGAGAGTACAGGTTAGGGGATCAAAATGGTCCTTACAGGAAGAGGAAGCTAAAGGCACAGCATTACAAGCCTACAAGCGCCACGGCGACAACAACCAGCCAAAGAAAAAAAAGACAACAAAAGCCTAGGTCTACTAAAAGGCTGACAAACCGGTCGCACCAGCCAACTTCCAGAGGTGCGCCTCGTTGGCGATGGACGAGCAGAGCGATTGCAGCGTTGAAGGCACTCCCTCGAAGACGCGAGAGTTTCTCTCCAGCGAGATCTTCCAGATGACCAGAAGGACTAGGCTATCGAAGCCTTTCCGACGCACAGGTCTCGGCTTTTTACGCGCCGCGCTCCACCAGTCCGAGAGCGAGCACGAGTTTGGCACGAGAGCAACAGCGCCATACTTGCCCATGATCTCCCGCCAGACCACGCGGGAGAAGGTGCACCCGAGGAAGAGATGCTCGGCCGTCTCCGGAGCACTCTCGCATAGCGGGCAAGCAACGTGGGAGGCGAGGCCGTGGCGGGCGCTCCGGTCAGCCGTCCAAAGACGCTGGTGAAAGAAGAGCCAGACGTGAATCTTGCATTTCCCCGGTGCCCAGGCTTGTAGTCCCTCAAATAGTGGCACACATATTTAACTGCTATTTGTGACTCAACTTGTAGCAAGACGCTAACAAACGATTAGTTTTACAACTAGTACTATATATACGATTAATACGTGATGGCGTGATGGCACGAGTTCTCGTCCCATTCATTCGAGACAAATCGGCCGCGCGGTGAGATAGCCGGCCGGATTGATAGATCTTGTCTTTGCTATACACGGTGCGCGGCTGCAAACAATTGACACGTTTTCTATTCGAGTTGGTGGTACTTACATAGGGGTAGTTAGCTGGCACATGGCTTTAATTGGTTTTGTCTTGTTCATTTCCATGCGCATAAAGGGTTCTTCTAGCGTCACAAAGAACCTTCAGTTCTCTGTCAAAGAATAAAAAAGAACCTTCAGTTCGATTTTTTTTCCCGTTCTTCTAGGCGGCTCTGCTTCGTGGATTTTTCAGCGCAAGCCAATTAAGTGCCATACACGTCGGGCCGTTGGCAAAGAAAAGGAGGGTAACTAATAGTTGTTGATTAATTCGAAAACAGAAAACAAATGTTCATATCCCAAAAGAAATACTGCTAAATGAAGTTGAGCAAAATATCAACTTTTACGTCAATCTAAGCTTGGCGTTGTCGGTTAATCTTGTCCTTTTCACAAAAAGTACAGCACTAAAAGTGGCCGCAATCGTCGTGGCACCTTTGAAAACGTCAATCGTTGTCTATGCATGCGTATCTACTTGCAAGCAAGCACGCAAGGAAGCACCACCACGTATGTAGCCGAAGCAGAAGCTTCTTCTTTTCGTACGTGTGTGATCAGCTCATGTTTCGCGCGCCATCAGTTCAGTCGATCGTCGTGCGCCTCGTTTGCGATTTGGACTGATCAACCTGCCTACATAGCTCATTAGTTTACTGTAAACAAATGCCAGTCCAATTGCTTGGTCGCAAGAAGCAAAGCCTCGTCTAGAAGAGATCTATTCACGGCGTTGTAAAACTGTTTTTTATTTTGGGCAACTAGTGCTATCTGGTGGGCAGCAGCTTTCTGAGATTTGCGTGCGTAGTGTAGTGGCCTCTTGCAACTGGGTATCTGGGCTACAGTACAATGTGGTATCGATCATCAGCAGCTGATTGTTAGTTACATCATCGATTGAGGTTGAAGTTAAGCTCTGAGGACAGTGACCCCGCCTCCGCTCCCGGAGAATTTAATTCAACACGTAGCGGGAACACGTCCACATTGATCGAAAGAAAACACTACCCAAAGGGGAATAAAATTCTAAGGAATATACGTACATATCAGAGTAGTTTTACACGCAGCAAAAGCCAAAGCCGAATCGGCCGCAGGCAGATGAGGCGGCGCCTAGCTCTAGCTAGCTCGGAGGTTCTATACTTGGATCGATCTTCGCGCGTCTTCCAGTTCCAGGAGAATAAAGGATCGTCATCACTTCATCAGGTCGGGCCGTCGGGGCCCGTGTGCTGTTCTGTTTTCGCGCACGTTGGAATCGCTTTCGCTGCAGATCGATCTCATTTTGGCCGCCGATCGATCAGGCAGCTGTTGCGAAGCTTCCATCCGTCCGTCCGTCCGTCGTCTTGCTCCTCGATCGCGCACGTGTCACGGTGACGCACGCGGAACACCGGAGGTCCGGCGAAGATGTACGTGCATGGCGTCTACATTGGCGGTTGGGGAACGATAAAAAAGGTCTCGCCCGCGCCGCGCGGTCAAGCGCAAACCCAGTACGTACAGCTAGCGACGGCGACTCACCGTCGATCGATCCACGTTAACATCACGCCCGGCCACCGCCTGGCTTGTGCGCGCGCCTCACGCTGACATCTCGTCGTCTGTCCCGAGCGCGACCGCCGCGTTGCTGTATTACAAGGTTTTGGACCATTTACTCCCATACACGTCTTCATTCCTCTCTCTTTTGAGTCATTTCCCCTCTCTTTTTTTACTAGTGCCGAGCCGTTTGAACAAAAGGAAAACAAAAAAAAAGAATAGGTCGGTCCATTCAGTTCACGACAACGACCTCGACGAGACGACGGCGGGCGATTGGCTAGATCGATAGCGTTGCCTTGTCTGCCAACACCAACGTGCAACGGCTAGTGTCAGACTCGATCGAATAAAGTCAACGGATGGTTTCCATCGTACGGGAATCACGTCGATATGCTAAAAACGCGGAGGTTTGAGGTATATATAAATTATATTACTACATGAAAGATCACGTTGATGCATATATATAACACATATAAATTAAGTAGTACATGAAGATCACGTTTCCGTACGAACTATTTAATTACATGGAGATCATCACTAGTACATGGAGATCACTTATGTCGGTAGTAGTACTCTCCGTTTTCAGGTATGACCTCCGCAAGAAGAAATCCCGCCAATTCCTCTGCAATTGCTTTTATGCGGTCATTTGGTAGGAGGGCGTTCCGCTTCCTTGCAACCTTTAAAAGGAGAAAAACAATTATGAATGAAACTCAACACAATTGATGGTAACAAAATAAAATTGTGAATAATGTTTACGTACCTCTTTATTTCTTCGATTATTAAATTTCTCAGTGGTCCTCATTTGAATGAACTCGCAAACGTAGTATCCACATAAGTGGGTCCCGGTTGGCTGTTCTAGACACCACTGTTCGAGAATAGAATTCAATCAAATCAAGCTTGATAATGGTATTGAAACTAGAATTAAAGAGATACGCGGATCTAGATAGTACTACTTACCTTGTTCAGAGACCATATCAGCTTTGGTTTCCATTGACCGGGTTCTTCTTTGATGAACGTTTCCCAAACTCTGCCCGGCAAAGAAAATGAAAAAAAGAGTTTTATTAATTACTTGATATCACGAAATGAACGAAAGAGGCCGATATAGTGCGATAAGAATTTAAACTACCCTTTGATCATATCAAAGCAGCTCTTGTATTCTTTAGGATGTCTCCTTAATGAGTCTAGGACCTCAATTTCTCCAACGTCAATTTTAATGACCATAAGAACATAGTGGAAGCTGCACGTTTATATACGCAGTCATGCATAACTCATCAATTACACTTAAGATCGGTGAGCAAAAATAGAATGTGTACAAGTAAGTAACACTTACTCGAAGTTGTAAGGAAGAAGTATTTCTTTTTTGTTACGGTGTCGCTTGAAACACATTAGCAATGTCTCCTTTACTTCCTTGGGTTTGTCTTGTATGTTCACTTCATGAACTTTATCCGGGTCAATGAACCCAACGTCCGAGATCACTCCTGCCCTTTTGTAGTCGAGCATCTTCATTCTGCATAAATAGCGTACGAAAGATTATAGAACGAGAGCTGAGCTAAAGACATACTTAAATTACCGAAATAAATTACTTACAGATAAAAGCAACTGATGATAGCTTTATCGAGGGCGCGTTGACTGTATAGCTGAAAAAATTCGCTAAAATCAACTTGCACACCGTATTCTTGGAAGTAATGCTCTTCCTTAACTCTCGCCATGACACCGATTATATCTTTCTTTGCGGCTTTCAAGTACCATTCATTCAACTGGCGCATCTTTGTTGGTAGATACTGGACCAGCTCAGGTCTGACCAAAGGCTGGCCGTGAACATATTCATATACTACGGCCTCAGCTATGTGGACGTCTTTGTCGGGAAATACCTTGAGTGGGGGGACCAATTGTACATCCTGTTCTCCGAGCTGGGCTATTTGGTTCCCTCTTTTCCGCTTCTCCATCTATGAGCTATATGACTTGGATATTTGGCGCTCATAGTCTGATGTCGGCTTTGGTGGAGGGTCATATAAGTTTTGCAAGCAGCACTTAACGGATTCCGGATCTAGTATTTGCCTTGGTGGGGGCTTTTTCGGTGCAAAATGGGCTTCCACCTCGGACTTCGAGATGGCACAGTTTTCCTCGTAAGTCCTATCGGTCGGTAACTTCTCAGGAGTTTTGACTTTTGCCTTCTTTCTCTTTGTCCTCTTAGGAGGCGAACCGGTGGGCTTTCGCCTATTTAGCAGCTTAGTGGGCTGAGTCGACTGGACTCGCGCCAGAGATGGAGACGGACTCGAGCTGGGGTCCCTCTGGAGTAGGGATGGACTTAGAGGTGTTGGACTTCTACTCGGAGGAGTCGGTGGCCTTGGTGCCGAGTCTGGAAACACGATGTGTTTTTGTTCCATAGAACGAAACCATGCTTGACTTCTCCCAGTGTCTTCTCGGCTTCACCTCCAAGAAAGTCAAGCTCCAGTGTCTCAAATCCCGGCAGAATTTCATCCACCCCGACATGAGCATAGCCAGCTGGAATCTGACCAAGATGGTAGCTTGCTCCAGATTGATTTGGTAAAGCATAGCCGACCGCCACCTTGAAGGATATGTTCTTCATTAACATATGTAGCTCACAATCTTTCTTCTCCGTGATATCATCCACGGGGTAGTGAGCCGCCGGCTGTTCTAATGCGGGAGATGCTTCTAGTTGCGTGGAACCCACGCTGTTTTTCCGCTGATCAGATGGGACGACATCGACTTCAGGACATTCTAGCTGCTGCTGATGAGATGCCCTATGCTGACTGATTGAGTCCAGTTGCTCATGCTGCCGCTGCACCATGCGTTCCAATTCCGATAAACGGTTTGACTCCTTCTTCTTTCTCCCACGGCTTCTATAACTGTCAGCGCACTCCGGAAACCCTTCCTTCAAGGTGACACTGTCGGGATAGCCTCGTAATCGTCCATAGTGTTCAGGATTCCCCAGGGCGAGTGTCAGCTCGTCGTTCTCTCTCTCGGGACGGTACTCTACCCTTCGAACTTTATTTATTGCGTCTATAAGCAACGGAGTGATTGTTTCAATTTTTTTTTCTTCCATTTTCCCTTTGCAACAATCAGCCCTGTCACTGGGTCCAACACTGCTCCATGCGCGAACAACCAGAACTTGGACCTCTCGGGCCAGTCCAGTGTCTGTGGAGTGATCCCTTTAGCAAGCAGTTCTGCTTCAAAGGCTAACCACTTAGGAATGGCAGTCTTGTAGCCACCTGTCCCCAACCTATGGTGATATTCCTTCTTCGTAGCATTTATCTTATTTATGGCCGATCGGGCCACAGCGGTAGATGATTTCTTATATGCCACAAATGCGGGCCAATAATGTTTTATCTTCTCGAGTACTCCAGTGAAATTATCTGGATCTTCATTTTCATATTTTCTCCATAATGTTTTCTTCCAGGTCTGGAATTGTGTGGCCATCTTCTTAAGAGTCCACTCCTTCACTTTCTCCTTCTTGCCTTCTGGTACGTTGAAATGTACCATGAGCGTATCGTAAAGCAAATCTTTTGTATGTTCGTGGATATAACTAGCTTCATCGTCGGCACCCATCGGCTTATGCCAATCTATAATGGTGATCGGGAGCATGTCCCTAACAATGACTCCAGCTTGATTTACAAATTTACGACAGTTCGGTATGGGTGCCAGCGGTTCGCCACTATCAGCAACTTCCTCGATCATTAACCTCGGAACCTCGCTCGACATCCTTTTCGTCCGGCCTCGAGGAGCTTGCTTATTAGCAGATTTGCTTGATCCGGAGGGCTAAAAAGATGATTCGTTAATACGTGCAATACAAATCAATTAATGCATCTATATACAGATCAACACAGCCTTAATATATATACCTCACCAGAGTTTGTTAAGGGCACTTCGTCTTCTCTTATTTCATCAAGTCCCTCACCGGAGTCGTTCAGAAATTGTGAGCTCAAATCATCTTCTCCTCCGGAATCATCTTCTCCACGGGCACTCGCATATATTATTTGTTGCATTTGGTCTTTATTATTGTCGTCTCTGAAGTGAGCGTCCATAGCTCAATGTACCTGCAATCAATTATATATGCTTTTAATTTTGTTTCACATAAAATTACAGCCCAAATTAGGGCCAGCAGTATGCAATATGACACATAAAATCACAGTCCAAATTAGGGCCAGCGTTGGGTCCTACCTGCCAGCTGCCAGCCCAAATTAGGGCCAGCATGCATCGGGCCGACGCGTCGCGTCCACCCCCTGGCCACGAGCGCGTGGTCAATGCTCCCTCCTCATCTCCCCACCCCGCTGGCCCACCTACCAGTGACCCCGCCGCCCAACCGCCTCGTCTTCCCCACTAGCCCACGACCGCGTGTGCACGCCCCAACTGGCCACGCGCGTGGTCAATGCTCCCTCCTGGTCTCCCCGCTGCCCAACCGCCCGGCTCCCGCCGCCCATAGTTAATGACCCCGGCCCACCTGCCAGTGACCCACCTGGTCCTTTAAAAATGGACTCCGGCCGTGGGGATAGCGACCACACCGCCGCCCCCAGCCCTATCTAGCCCTAGCCCTAGCCCTAGCCCTAGCCATGTCACGCTGGTTGAAGCAACCGAAGAACCAGGACGAGTCCAGCGGCTCCTCCGGCCGCCGGCGTGTCCCTCCTTCCTCCTCCTCCACCCCTCTTCGTCCTCCACCACCACCGGCGGCGTTCGGCATCGCACCGGACGGCGTGCGGGTCCTCCGATCGACGCGCCATGCCGGTGCAGCGGACCCGGCGCCGAAGAACAAGAAGAAGAAGAGGATGCGGCGCTACTTCCGCGTGGAGGAGTGTTGGTGGCATTGGAACAATGCCACCCGTCGACTGGCCTAACATCCACCTGCCGGACGACTGGCACCTAAGTCCGCAACGGATTCCGGTGCCACCGATTCCGTCCAGTGGCCGGGCGAGGGTGGTCGAGATCGCGCGCCGCCGCCGTCTCCTCCCACCGGACCTCTACAACGACCCGACCTACGCGTCGGAGTCCCCCCACTGGGACCGGTGGTTCCGGTACGATCACGACGACCGCCGCCGCGCTTTCTTCGCGCCGGCCCCAGCACCACCGCAGGAGCCCACGGCGTACCCCGCGCCGCCGCCCGGCCACGAGCAGGAGCTCTGGTTCGAGGAGGAGGAGGACGACGACGAGCAGGACCCAGAGATGCAGGCTGCCTACGAGGCGTCCCGCCGCTCCCTCATCGAGGACGAGGTCAGGCGTTGGGAACCGGTGGCAGTTGGTCGCCGCAGCGCCAGGAGCCGCCGCCTCCGCCGCCGCACCACAAGCCGGAGTAGCACCAGGTTCCGCCGGAGGCGCAGCCGCCGGCCCATCTGTGGAACGCGCCGGGCTACGTCGTCCTCTCCGACGATGAGGACTAGGACTCCGGCGCCGCCCACCGTCCCCCTACCCCCTAATTGTAACGGCCATTAGGCCTTTTAATCTATGAATGTAATGGCCATTAGGCCTTTTTTAGTATTATTAATGTAAATATTCCCGCCCTAAATGTAATGTCCCTGCCGGCGACCGTGGTTCCGCCGCCGATTTAGGGTTAGCGCGCCGCCGATCTAGGGTTGTTGGAACCGCCGCGCAATTTAGGCCTTTTTGAGCAAGGAAGGAGGGGAGAGGATAGAGTTGAGTACCTTCCGCGCACTGGGGACGGCGGCGTGGGCGTCGGGTGCTCGGGGGACGACCGCGAGCAGCAGGTCGACGAGGGCATCGGATCCGGGCTTGGGGACAGAAAAGGGGGCCGATTTCGGCCGCCCAGCTCGTGGAACTCGACGGCGAGGAAGAGGGTTGCCGTGGTGACCGGAGCAGGAGACGGCAGCGGCGACGGCGGCGGCAGCTAGACTTGGGGACAAAAAAGGGGGCCGATTTCGGCCGATTCACGGCCGCCCAGCTCGTGGAACTCGACGGCGAGGAAGAGGGTAGCCGCGGTGACCGGAGCAGGAGACGGCAGCGGCACGGGAGCAGGGGAGCACGGCGCGGCAGCCTGGCGGCGTCCTTCGTCTTCTTGGGCTGGCGGCAAAATGGGGAACGAGAGGATGCGGGGAACCTAAAAGGCACTAATTGGCCTTTAGTCCCGGTTCCAGCCACAAACCGGGACCAATGGCCACTTTAGTCCCGGTTCCAGCCACAAACCGGGACCAACGACCACTTTAGTCCCGGTTGCAGCCACGAACCGGGACTGCAGGTCCAAATTTTTTGGGCCTCTGCCAAATTAGCGCGCCAAAGTAGACCTTTAGTCCCGGTTGCAGCCACCAACCGGGACTAAAGGGTCGTTTGTATTTTTTGTATTTTTCTTTTTCCTGATTTATGTTATTCTATTAATTTAATTGTTCAAATCTGACAAACTTTATATCAAACTTAAGCTATGGACATATAGAATCATTTGGTACTGGTTATTTTCAAATTTAACTATGTTGAATGTATTCAAATTTGACATAGATTTCAAACCGTGACACTAAAAAAATAAAAAATTGTTTTTCTTATTAAATGAAAATCCTAAACTCCCAAGCCAACACTATTTTACCGGTTATTACATATAGAACCAGGATAAAAAAAGCGTTTCATACATTATTACACATCACCATCAACATCCGTCTCTAGTGTTGTGCTATAAACTTTTTCGTGTGTGTCCTTTTCTTCTTATCGCGCCGTAACCATGGACAATGTTCATCATTCACTGTGAAGGGGGGAATTTCATCAAACTTATTGTAATCTTCTGACATGTCTGTCTTGTCCTCCACTCCCACGATGTTTCTTTACTCTGAAAGAACTATGTGGCATTTTGGCTCGTCGTATGATGTATTCGCTTGCTTATATTTTCTTTTCTTCGGTCTGCTAGACATGTCCTTCACATAGAAAACCTGAGCTACTTCACTGGCTAGGACGAATGGTTCGGTGTCGTACCCAAGATTCTTGAGATCCACTGTAGTTATTCCGTACTTCGGGTCTACATGTACCCCGCCTGTCAGGTTGAACCATTTGCACCAGAACAAAGGGACCTTAAAAGAAGGTCCATAGTCAAGTTCCCATATCTGCTCTATGTAACCATAATATGTGTCCTTTTGCCCATTGTTGTTAGTTGCATCAAAGCAGACACCACTGTTTTGGTTGGTGCTCTTTTTATCTTGGTCGGCCGTGTAAAATGTATTCCCATTTATCTCGTACCCTTGAAAAGTCAATATAGTCGAAGATGGTGCCTTGGCCAACAAATATAGCTGTTCTCCAACAGTGGTGTCATTAATGAGACGTGTTTGCAACCAACCTCCGAAATTCTTCACGTGTTCTCCATCAATCCAATCTTTAGGTTGCTCCGGGTATTTCAAGCGTAAACTATTCTTGTGTTCCTCGATATACGGAGCCACCAAGCTGGAATTATGTAGAACTGTGCAGTGTGCTTGATTGAAAGAATGCCCGTCCATACATATTGTTGCTTTCTTTCCTAGCGTGCCTTTTCCCCGCAGTCTCCCCTCATGGCGCGATTGAGGAACACCGATTGGCTTGAGGTCAGGAATGAAGTCAACACAAAACTCAATGACCTCCTCTGTTCCATAGCCCTTGGAGATGCTTCCTTCTGGTCTAGCACGGTTATGAACGTATTTCTTTAAGACTCCCATGAACCTCTCAAAGGGGAACATGTTGTGTAGAAATACAGGACCGAGAACGGAAATCTCTTCGACTAGGTGAACTATAAGGTGCGTCATAATATTGAAAAGGATGGTGGGAACACCAACTCGAAGCTGACAAGACATTGGACCACATCTTTCTGTAAAATTGGTAGAGTTACTGGATTGACGACCTTCTGAGAAATTACATTGAGAAATGCATATAGCTTCACAATGGGTACTCGAACATTTTCCGGCAGAAGCCCCCTCAATGCAACCGGAAGTAATTGTGTCATAATCACGTGGCAGTCATGAGACTTTAGGTTTTGGAACTTTAACTCTGTCATGTTTATTATTCCCTTTATATTCAACGAGAAGCCAGACGGGACCTTGATACTGCTAAGGACTTCAAAAAAGATCTTCTTCTCTTCTTTGGTAAGAGCGTAGCTGGCAGGACCTTGATACTTCTCTGGATTCAGGTTGTCTCGTTCGTGCATATGTTGCTGGTCCTGCCGTGATTCCGGTGTATCTTTCGTCTTCCCATACACGACCAAGAAGTTTAGCAGGTTCACGCAGAGATTTTTCGTCATGTGCATCACGTCAATTGCAGACCGAACCTCTAGGATTTTCCAATAGGGTAACTCCCAAAATATAGATTTTTTCTTCCTCATCGGTACGTGTCCGTCAGCATCATTCGGAACAGATTGTCCGCCAAAACCCTTTCCAAAGATTACTTTTAAATCCTTGACCATATCATATATAACATCCCCAGTAGGACGGGTAGGCTTCGTCCGGTGATCTGGTTCACCTTTGAAATGCTTGCCTTTCTTTCTTACGGGATGCTGTTTTGGAAGAAATCGGCGATGCCCCGGGTACACATTCTTGTTTCCCAAATATATACTTTCAATCTCAGCTAAACAGTGTGTGCATGCATTGTATCCCTTGTTTGACTGTCCTGAAATGTTACTAAGAGAAGGCCAATCATTGATGGTTACAAACAACAACACTCGAAGGTTAAATTCATTTTGTTTGTGCTCATCCCACACACGTACACCTTCTTCACGCCACAACTCTAAAAGTTCTTCAACCAATGGCCTCAGGTACACATCAATGTCGTTGCCGGGTTGCTTCGGGCCTTGGATGAGCACTGGCATCATAATGAACTTCCGCTTCATGCACAACCAAGGAGAAAGGTTATAAATACATAGAGTCACAGGCCAGGTGCTATGACTTAAGCTCTGCTCCCCAAAAGGATTAAAGCCATGTGTACTTAGACCAAATCTTAAGTTCCTTGCATCATCTGAAAATGTCGGGAACTCTCTGTCGATTTTTCTCCATTGCGACCCATCAGCGGGGTGTCTCAGCATCACGTCTTTCTTACGGTCTTCTTTGTGCCATCGCAAAAACTTGGCATGCTCTTTGTTTTGGAACAAATGTTTCAACCGTGGTATTATACGAGCATACCACATCACCTTCGCAGGAACCCTCTTCTTGGGGCGCGGCTCGTCCTCAACTTCACCAGGGTCATCTCGCCTGATCTTATACCTCAATGCACCGCATACCGGGCATGCATTCAAATTCTCGTACTCCTCACCGCGGTAGAGGATGCAGTCATTGATGCACGCATGTATCTTCTGCACCTCTAATCCTAGAGGGCAGACAACCTTCTTTGCTTCGTACGTACTGGGGGGCAATACGTTATCCCTTGGAAGCATCTTCTTTATTATTTTCAGCAAATTTTCAAATCCCTTGTCAGAAGTATCATTCTCTGCCTTCCATTGCAGCAATTCCAGTGTGGTACCCAGCTTTTTCTGGCCATCTTCGCAATTTGGGTACAACAATTTGTTGTGATCCTCTAACATTCTCTCCAATTTCAACCTCTCATTTTTACTTCCGCAGTTTATCTTCGCTTCAAGAATGGCACGACGAAGATCGTCATCGGGCTCATCAACAATGGGCTCTTCTTCAGCTCCGTCTTCCCCCATTGTAGTACCACCGTGTTCAGTGAACATAGGATAGTTGTCATTATCCTCTTCTTCTTTATCTTCCATTATAACCCCTCTTTCTCCGTGTTTGGTCCAACAATTATAACCGGACATGAAACCGGACTTCAACAGGTGGACGTGAATGGTTTCTGAGGTAGAGTAATCTTGAGTATTCTTACAGACACTACATGGACAAGAAATAAAACCATTCGGCGGCTTGTTTGTCTCAGCCACACGGAGAAAATAATGCATGCCACTAATAAAGTCGGGATAACGTCGGTCACCATACATCCATTGCCGGCTCATCTGTATTATATAAATATATCAAAAACCATTACACTACATCATGAATATATAATAGTGACCAAATTAATTAATATAAGTTCATCACATTAAAACTAAAGTAGAGTAGTGATCAAATGTAATACATAGTCTCATAAAACATACATTAATTGAAACTAACATACAACTATCTAAAGAATTTAAACCCAACAACAAATACGATCAAAATCGCAACTAAGGTAATTATTGAACCAACAGCATAATGATACCAAGCCTCTTTATGAATGGCATATTTTCTAATCTTTCTAATCTTCAAGCGCATTGCATCCATCTTGATCTTGTGTTTATCGACGATGTCGGCAAGATAAAGCTCCAATTTCATCTTCTCTTCTAGGCATTGAAGACGAAGATTTTCACTTCTTTTTAATTTTGCTTTCAAATCATTATTTTCTTTTTCAAAAAACTCCACAATAGGGTCGGTTGGAATTTCCGGTTCAACCACATCCGAATCATAGACCGGACGAGGGCCAACGGGGACGGATATCAAAACCATGGCACTATACATATAAAAAACGTAAGAAAATTATAGAAGTAATAACTATGCATCTAAATCATATAAATAAGTTTTTTAAAACAAAAGAGAAAAACAAGAGGCTCACCGAGGTGGTGCCGGTGACGGGACGGCGGCGCGGACGATCGACGGCGGTGAGGACGGGGACCGGACGACACTAAAATCCACACATTATACTTTAATTTGAGCTCAAATTGCATATAAAACAAATGAAATCCCTAACTTAGGCATTTTATCAAACACCTAGCTAGCACTAGAAAAATGAAATGAGCTAAGTAGCAACGAAATGAGCTTAAGTAGCAACGTCGGAAGTGCTAACCCTCGGATAGATGAGGCGCCGTCAATCTTGACAAATGGTGGGAAAAAATAGGGACGAACTCGAGCTCAGGAGAGGAAATAGATGAGAAAATGGTGATGAACTCGGAGCTCAAAAATGGCCATGGCCGGGTCGGGGGTGGGGGATGATATAGGGGAAACATTAGTCCCGGTTCGTGTTATGAACCGGTACTAAAGGTCAGTCTCTAGTCCCGGTCCGTATGACAAACCGGGACTATAGGTTGCTCGCGCTGGCCCCACCCCTGCGGCCGCCTGTCGCGACCCTTTAGCACCGGTTCGTATCACGAACCGGGACTGAAGGTCCCCTACGAACCGGGACTGGCCCTGTCCGGCGCCCTGGGAATTCCAACCGGGACTAGTGTCCCCATTGGTACCGGTTCGTAAGGGAACCGGGACGAAAGGGCCAAACCGATGGCCCTGTTTCCACTAGTGAGGAGCTATCTTCTGAGAAGAAGAAAATAGAGAAGAAGTCCTCAAGTCTAATTGATAATGTCAGCAGATTCATTGTTGTGAATGTGCATAGAACTATGAAGGAGAACTATGATAAGATTATGTCTGGTGAAGTGGATGATTTGGAGGAGATGAAGAAGAGAGTGAAAGTGCTAAACAGTGAGCTGAGTGAACTGAAGCAGGTGCAAAAAATCTCAAGCAATAGTTATGAAGGCCAATCAGCAAAAATGGGCTGAAGAAAAAGAAGAACTAAAGCAGGAAAAGAAAAAACTTGAGTATGCTCTCTTTGATCTGTTCAATGCTAGTATTGACAACAAGAAGAAGCTGAAGAAAATTAAGGAAACTTGTGATGAGTGATTCATGTTGTTTTCATCATGAAAAGTAGAAGTGTGTCTATTTCCCTAAATGGCATGTACTAATGTTGAACTAGTAGTGAGTATGTTCTGTTATTGAACTAGTACTGAATTTGTATTGTTTGTTGATGTAGTACTGAATTTGTATTGTTGCTGAAGTACTAGTGAATTCGTATGTGTGAATGCTGTTTTTATTATTCAGTGACAAATGTGAGAGTAACTGCACTAAATCTTAGGAAAGTTGAATAGGTAAAAACAAATTTAAGAGTTAGTGCACTGTTGGTTTTTTTTCGACTTGTGCATCCACTTGTACCATCTCCTCTATAAAAAACCGTAGATAAGATCCATGTGATGCAGTACCATCCTTTGTAGTAGCCATGGACACAATGCCGAAGCACCCAACTTATAGTAGGAGTAGGAGATCCATTAGCAGGAGAGATGAATCATTTCGACGAAGAACTGAGCAAGAGAGGGAGGAGTTTATGGAGGAAGCACCAGCTTAAGGCCTTCAACAGCTTGGAGAGGGCATGGTACATTCTTCAGTGATGGCTCTCCCAGCATCAACAGCTCAAGGACCAGGTATAATGCATGAACTACATGTAATGGATGAGCTACCTAGAAGAGTCGACGGATTACATCCTACAGAAGCTGCTCTCCAAGCCATGCAAGAAGGCAGGTTTCATAGCACTCACTATCATGGCTATCATGAGTATGTGTTGCCTGAAATGGTGCCTCCAAGGTTGATTCTAGATTTGAAAGCAGCAAGTACCTTGTGCAGGATTAAGAGGGGAATTAGTTCATGGATAAAGAGGGTAAGAAATGGTAGCAAGAAGGAGAAGGCATGAAGAGTCTCATTAGTTTATGTTTATTTAACAATATAAGAGGGTTTTAACCCTAATGTAATGGTTGGTGTAATGGTTTCAAATGATGAAAAAAGGTCGTCGAGGACCCCCTAGGGTTCTCGACAACCCTAATGTAATGGTTTCGAATGATGAAAAAAGGTCGTCGAGGACCCCCTAGGGTTCTCGACAACCCTAATGTAATGGTTTCGAATGATGAAAAAAGGTCATCGAGGACCCCCTAGGGTTCTCGACAACCCTGGTGTAATGGTTTCGAATGATGAAAAAAGGTCGTCGAGGACCCCCTAGGGTTCTCGACAACTCTAGTGTAATGGTTTCGAATGATGAAAAAAGGTCGTTGAGGACCCCCTACTGTTCTCGACAACCCTAATGTAATGGTTTCGAATGATGAAAAAAGGTCGTAGAGGACCCCCTAGGGTTCTTGACAACCCTAATGTAATCGTTTCGAATGATGAAAAAAGGTCGTCGAGGACCCCCTAGGGTTCTCGACAACCCTAGTGTAATGGTTTTGAATCATGAAAAAATATGACTAATATTACTTGATATTTTTAGACGCCATTAAAAATCATGAAAACCTATTACTAATATTACTTGATATTTTTAGATGCCATTAAAAATCATGGAAAAATATGACTAATATTACTTGTTATTTTTAGATGCCATGAAAAATCATGGAAAAATATTACTAATATTACTTGATATTTGTAGATGCCATTAAAAATCATGGAAAAATATTACTTGATATTTTGAGAATCAACATAGTCTCATGACAATGATTTAAAGGTTCGATACCAACATAGTCTCACATTACACATAATTTAAGGGTTCATACACAAAAGTTAAAGGTTCAAAATCAACATAGTCTTACATGACACATAATTTAAAGGTTTAGACACCAACATAGTCTCTTCCAACATCTGGGCCTCTAAATCCTGCATTCTAAAAATTGGGATATATATGCCTTAGACAGAACCTCCGTGGAGAATTAGGAAACACCTGAGATATTGCATTCATCAGTCCCTGCAAATTTGGTAACACAAAATTATTGTACTGGAAAATTCACAAGTCCAACAACAAGAAGTTACAAACAATGTAGGCCTACATTATGAACTCACCTTTTGCCTGTCTAATATGATAGTGAAGTTGCCAAAATTCAAAGACTCTCCAATACAGAGCTTAAGCTGGGTTAAAAACCAGCACCAGCTAGCAGTTTCTTCCCTATCAACCACACCAAAAGCAATTGGGAAAATATTGTTGTTCCCATCCCTACTAGTGGCTGCAAGTATTTGTTGTCCATTCGTAAGCTTGAGCTCGGGCTGACAGAAACGATTAAGACAAGAGATGTGTTGTTGCCACTAGGGAGAAAACAGCGGTGTAATTTCCTTGTGTTATTTACATTGCTTACATTATGCACTTTGCTTATTGCAATGATATGTTGCTTGCAACTTAATACTTTTGGGTGACATGCTGGATAGCGATTCCAAGGTGGATTATTAGTCATAGATACAGTTGGAAGACGGTCTATTTATTTTGACGTAATGCCCATATTAGATGAAACGGTGAACTATATTGTTTTATGATAGACTTGTTGTGCGCCCACAATTCTGTCAATTGCCATGCTGTAATTTGTTTACCCATCATGTATATATTTTGGAGAGACACCTCTAGTGAACTGTGGATCCCGGTCGTATTTTCCTACATTGCTTACAACCGTTTTCATAGCTTTTCATCATCATTTGCTCGCTGGTCATATTTCACTCTCATCATATTTTACATCCACACATTTAATTCTTTGTATTCAGCAAGCCAGAGAGATTGACAACCTCTCTGTTTCGTTGGGGCAAAGTAGTTTGTTTGTGATTGTGCAGGTCCACGTCAGCATGCCGGCAACACCTCTTTCCTGGCACCGTTGACACCTTGCTAAGCCTTCTCCAAGTCCTACTGGTTCGATAACCTTGATTTTGTAATCAAGGGAAACTGCTGCTTTGCTGCATCATACCTTCCTCTTGGGTTCTCCCAGCGAACGTGTGATCCACGTCATTAAGCTCCACTACTGAATGAGTTTGTAGTGTTTTCAGTTGACAATCAAGGTATGAACTTCATATCAGATGATGAAGGGCTATATCCAGTGGCTGTTGATTTGTCAGAAGTTCTTTATCTTGGTAGTCAACAGAGCTCCAATTTGCAGAACAAATCAAAAGAAAAAATATGTGTTGATGTCATATCTGATGATGAAGAAGAGAACGTGGTAGAAGAGGAAGTGCTGTTAGTGAAAAAATTGAAGAGCCAGAAGAAAGAAAGAGAAGCAGATCCTGAGCTTGTTGAAATATTGGAGAAGATGAGAAGGTAGAAAAGGCAAAGGGAGGACATCTTTTCACACTTTGAAGGGGATACAGATGTTGAAGAAGAAGATGAAGAAGAGGAGGAGGAGAATGAATGTGCTGAAAATGAAATGGCAGAACCTGAGTACTTTGCAGAGAAGAAAATAGTAGTGAGGCAAGGGCCTACTAGTAGGTCTTACTATGCTTCAGATGATGAACAAATGGATGATTTTCTACCTTCAAATGATGAGGACATCGACTCTAATGATTTTTGTGACAGTGCTGATGATTTTGCTGAGAACAAATTGGAGTTAGCCAGTGGGAAAAGGAGGAGGCTAAAGAAGATGAAGAAGAGGGTTTGGTATGATCCAAGTAGGGCTAACCCATGTGAGCAATTTGCTTTGAAGCTGTGCTTTACAGATGTTTATGAATTCAGAGTTGCTCTCAGAAATTTCCACATAGATCAGCTTAGGAATTATGCATATCATAGAAATGCACCTTCAAGAATAATTGTCACTTGCACAGATGAAGGAAAAGCCCAAGGTTGTCCATTTTTTTGACAGCCTCCAAGATTGCACATGAGAAGACTTTTTGCATCGAAAACTTCAGAAACAGGCACACCTATCTACCTCATGGAGAGAACACCAGAGTTACCATTGATTGGCTAGCTGTGAAATCTGTGTCTGCAGTTAGAACAGATCCCAACACAACTGTTGACACACTTATTGACAATGCAAAGATCAATTATGGAGTGGAAGTGCCAAGAAGCAAAGCTAATAGGGCAAGGCAGAAAGCATTTTCTATTGTCATAGGTGATCAGAAGGCACAATATACCAGACTGAGGGATTATTTGCAGGCTATTCTTGATACCAATCCAGGGAGTAGGTGCATAGTGACAACTAAAGAGCTGCTTGAGCATCCAAGAAAAAATCCCAGATTCCATGCCACATTCATCTGTCTAAATGCTTCAAAGGAGGGTTTTCTAAATGGTTGAAGGCCATTTATAGGTACAATATTAATAGAACTGTAAATATTAATTATTGCATACTTTCAGTGAAAAAATATTGATAATTGTCCACATTCATAATGTAGGGGAGGCATGAACCCACTATCTAGCATAAATACTCCCTCGTACAACACTAATAATTACTTGGCCAAAGCATCCACTAGCATCGGAGAGCATGCAAGATCATAGATAAAACACAACACAAAGATAATATAATCCTATAGCAGTTACAGATAATATAATCATGTAGCAGTTATAGATAATATAATCTTGATCATGATAGGCAGCTCATAAGATCTAAACAATGGAGTACAAGGAAGAGAGACAACCATATAGCTACTGCTATGGATCCGTAGTCCCGTGGTGGACTACGCACGCATCACTCCGGAGGCAGGCTTGGTGGTGTAGATGCCTCCGGTGTCGATTCCCCTCTCCGGCAGGGTGCCGGGAAGAGCTGCAGAACCCTCCCGAACTAGGGTTGGAGATGGCGACAGCCTCGGACGTCTTCTGGGAAATATGATCTGGTTCTTAGGGTTTTTCCGTCGAGGAGGAATTCATAGGCCAAGAGGCGACGCGAGGAGGTGGGCCACCTGCCCAGGTGGGGTCCAGGCACGGCATAAGTGGGGGGCCGCGGCCAGGTGGCTTCTGGAGCCTCTGGGGCTCCCCTCCGGGCGTCCTTCGGGTTCCGTCTTTGTTTCATATTGGAAATAATTCCTATAAAATATCAGCGCAATCCAAGAAAGTTCCCAGAACAACTTTTTCGAAACAAAAAGACAGCAGAAAACAGGAACTGGCACTGGGCATCTTGTTAATAGGTTAGTTCCATAAATCATGCCAAAATGATATAAAAACATTATAAAAACATGTGGCACTGATATATAATCAAGCATGGAACATAAAAAATTATAGATACATCAGAGACGTATCAGAGCTCCTCCTTCTTGTGTGTTGAATCCAACTGGCCAGGATGCATTCTTTTTCAACACAGTTATATTCAGTACCTTCTCATTTTCAAAAATAGCTATCATCTCCTCCACCTTTGCCATGCTATCAATGACCTCCATGCCTTCAACTCCTTTTCCCTTTTCTTTAACATAATACATGCCATCTCTAATTCCATACCCATGTCCTTCTATCATTGCTAACAGATTCAAAACTGTTATGTCAGATTGGCCAGTAGTTCTTTCCAAATTATTCTTACCAGGAAAAATTAAACCTGACCTCCCAACTGACATCATCAAGACTACACATGCAGATGCAGGAAAATATTTGAAATTAATTAAATCCTACCGGTAAATAATTATTAAGTGGAAAATATAGTTCACATCAGTATCTAGGAAAGTTGAATTTACTAGCTACGACAGTTCAAATCACTAGCCAGGATAGTTGAAATACAGTTCAAATTCAAATACAGTTCAAATCCTACAGTTGGGGTTCAAATCACTAGCCTAATATGTACCATTCACTACCTAAATGTCGAGCATCTTAGGGTTGAAGGGTTTAGGGTTGACCACTTACTCCACTGCCCCATACGAGCTAGACCACTGCTTGCTGGTCTTCAACGGTGATGCGAGCACCGCCTTCAAGAAAGCTACGACCGCTTTCCCCTCGGCCGTCAGCGCCACCGGCGACTGCGGCTTCTCGCCGCGGGAGGTCACGCCCCCTCCACCACCCGTGGATGAACACGCGCCGCTCCGCGGGCCTCCATCCACGCGGTGGCCACCGCCGATGAGGTCGCCACCCCTAGATCCGCCGCCGGGAGTCGCCGCCGCCATAGTTGTCGAGAGACTGAACAGGGGTGGGAGAACACATGCGCGCGCAGCGGGAAGTGTACGAAAAAGAGTGGGGCCACACAGCGCCGTTAACGGCCATTAACGGCTGTGCCGGTCGGCCGACGCGGGGTGCCACGTCATCACTAATGATGGGTCCCACTTGTCGGATTCGCTGTCAATTCGTCCTAAATCACCGATCAGTGCTTTCTACGAAAAACAAACTTCAATGTGGTAGTTTTCTGCGATTCAAATCAAAAGTGGTAGTTTTCCGAACTTAGAGCAGAAAAGTGGTAGTTCTATGCTATCAACTCCGTGAAGTACACTACACACGTACGTACGTACATCGGCGTGCGTCGACAAGATGAGATACGGATACCAAGTACGGTTTCGCATGCAGCTGTGCCGGGCTATGCATATCTGTCGCACCATTCGATCGGTACGAGAAAACCATGCATGCAGATGCAGTACGTGTAGCTCCGGGCTTCGGCCACCCAGCTTAGCTTATCACCGTAGCTGGGGCTGGAAAGCTAAGAATTGTACGCTTCCTCGATGGGTGCCTCGGGGCCGACGGTAGCTATCAGGGGGATCAGGGCCGACGGGCGACGAGGACACAGGATAAGGAAAACGAGCATGAGAGGAAAAAGAGTGTTGGTCCAAGAGCTCATGCATTCCTAAGATTATCTCCACCAAAAGCATCTATTTCGTGTCCAATAACATCTAAAACAGATGGTTTTGGGATGACCGAAAGCTGTCCGGTCAAGTTTTCACATCGACACTCCAAATACAATAGATGATTTATTTTGAGTTAAACGCTTGGGGGGTCACGAAGTTGCCACGGATGAGCGCATTGGTCACGAACTCAAAAAGTGCTAAATTTATGTCGCGTAGTTCTGAGTTAGAGCCCCATTCGTCACTCCGTCAAAACAGATGTTAAGTTGGTGATGTCGCAGTTTGTTTTTTTACAAAATACACCCTATAGTTTTTCTTCTTCCCATCTATTTGTTCTATTAAAAGAAGTTGGGTCAGGCATTCTGACAAACAGGTGGTGGACATCTCGGCATCCGTGGCCATTCCGCGGTGTGCGAACATGGCGAGAGGGTGTCGCTGACCGGGAAGTCGACGTCGTCGGTGCCTGCTGGCTGTGCCGCCACCTCATGTCACTCAGCTCCGTGTCCAGGCTGCCCAACAGGTCCTACTGCTGCGTCGACGGGGACTGCAGCACTAGCCTCCGCGCCGAGGACAATAGGTGGGTACGGCGTCGGGGCGGGGGCGGCACCGAGACCCACCACCAGCACCACGGCGACATGCTGCTTCATAGCCATGCACACCACGTGGCCGCGGCGGCGGTGGTGTCGGGCGGGCAGCTCTTCCACATGTTGCAGCACAGCCGCCGCGAGAAGCTCCGGTTCCCGCCAGATGCCGCCGCGGGGACTCGCTGTAGGAGTTATGCCCTAGAGGCAAATAATAAAGGTGTTTTATTTGCATAACTCATATGTTCATAATAAGTTTTATACCATGCTATAACTGTATTAAATGGAAACATTAATACAGGTGTGGTATATAAACAACCAGGTCCCTAGTAGCCTCTACTTGACTAGTCAATTAGTCAACAGATGATCAAGGTTTCCTGATCATGGACATTTATGTCAATTGACAATGGATTCGTGTCATTGGGGAATGACATGATGGACAGCACCCAAAGTAAATTAACGCAATAAGATCTGTCACGAAACATCAGCATTGCGATAACATAAAAGATACATAGTAGTAACCAAGTCCTTAGACCGTGAGATCATATTTAATCACTGTTCCGGAGGGAAGCTTTGACTGCATCAACTGTCACACCGTAACAGCGTGATCGTAAAGGTGTCTAACAGGTTTCTTGAAGGAATACGTTGAGGCGTATACATCAAGAGCGGGATTTGTCCTTCCGCGTGACGGACAGATATCACTGGGCCCACTCGGTGATATTACATCAAGTCTTGCAAGCTTGTGACCATCACGGAGATGTAATATCATGGAGATGAGTAAATAAGTTATGTCGTAAACGAGATGGGGATCTCGGACAAGCTTGATATCACGTGAGAAAAGGAATGGTGAACAACGATAAGATTCAAGCGATAAAGAACTTCACGGAACACACCGGGGCCATCATGGGTTTCCAGATCCCGCTGTCGGTCATTGATCGGAGAGGGGTCTCGATCATGTCTGGAGTGATCCCGAACCAAAGGGTGGTACACTTAAGGTTAGACGACGCTTAGTAATAGTTTTGGTACCGAAGAGAAATTAGAAATGAACTCCGGAATTGTCCCGGGAGTTATCCGATGAAGATCAGAGGACTTCCGAAGGAGTATCAAAATAAGAGAGAGTCAACCGATGGAGATCGAAGCTGTTCCGAAGGAGTGTCGGAATGAAGGGAGAAGTATCCGATGGAGATCGGAGGGAAACCAAAGGAGTTTCAATGCAAGATGAATTAAATAATATGTATTTAATATTAATTAGGGAATTAATATTTAAATATATTTTTATTTAATTATTGGAGGCAGCCCACCTACATGGGCCTCACCCGGAAGGGGAGGCCCAAGAGGGGGTGGCGCGCCCCAAGAGGAGGGGCCGGCCGAACCACTAATGGGCTGCCACATGGGGCCCATGTGGGGGCCGGCTGCCCCCCTTGGCAGGCCAAGCCAATGTGGGAATAGTCCCACATGGCTAAGCCAAGGGGGTTGGCTCCCCTCCTCCAAGTATATATATGGGTGCTCCCCTTCTCCCAAAGGCATCCCAGAAAATCCAATCTCTCTCTCTCTCCCTCACGTGTGGTTCCGGAAAATTGGAGCCGCATATGGGGTTAGGGGTTTCTCCACCATACGCACGCCGCCGTGCTGCTGGAAATTCGGTTCAAGCTATTCATCTTTCATTGCTGCCACTGGACCGGAGCCGGGAGATCGTCGCCTACACCGTACGTGTGTAATTCCTCAGAGGTGCTTGATGACCCACAAGTATAGGGGATCTATCGTAGTCCTTTCGAAAAGTAAGAGTGTCGAACCCAACGAGGAGCAGAAGGTGTTGACAAGTGGATTTTAGCAAGATTTTACTGCAAGCACTAAAAGAGAAATGTTTTTGGACTTTTGGTATAAAGAAGAAATAAAGAACAAGTAAATAAAAGAGTGCTACAATAGTTGCAGCAAATAGCCCAATCCTTTTAAGCTCAAAGGACAGGCCGATCATGTTACTTATGATGATTAAAATGTTCTCGAGGACACATGGGAATTTCTGCCTAGCCATTTTCATTGCATGCCGTTGATTAATCTACAATGTTTTGATAAAATGTTGTGTGGGTGAACCTATGCTAATGCACCGCCCTTACTTGGACAAATACATACTTGTGATTAAACCCCTTGCAAGCATCCGCAACTACAAGAAAGTAATTAAGATAAAAACCTAACCACATCCTTAGACTCCGAGGTCCTACACTCCCTAGTGCACTAGTTCGCGAATTGGGATTTAGGTTTGTAACACCCTGGATTTTGGCCCTTCTTAATTTTTTTTTAAAATTCCTTATTCGATTATTTGAAGTGCATTTGGATTTAAGCCTCAGGAAAATCTTTTAAAACTTAAAACTTTTAAATATGCTAAATCAAGTGGGATCTTGTGCCTTCCATTTCCCTCCCACTTGGTACTTGTGATTTTGATTATTGGCCTTGGGCAAATATTGATTTGGGAAAATTCCTTTTCTCTTTTAAAATTTATCCTTTAATTGGCCTTCCAAAGGAACCCCTATTTCTATGTCTTCAAAAATTCTATAAAAATTAGGGAATGACCCCTAGGTAATATTCAGCCAATTAATGCAATAACATTTGATGCCTTGTTAAGAAGAGGTTTGACTTTTTCTCTATGCATGTTTCTGCCTAAAACTAAAAGATTTTCCAAAACCAGTCAAATGATTTTTGTAAAGGGAGGAGAGTACCTAGACACCAACACAAGATGTACCTACACCTCTGGGAAAAATCTTGGCCAAAACAAAAATGGTTTGCTTGCCCAAAGTAAATGTTTCCTTTTTAACCAGTTCTGTTTTTCACAAATTTTGGTCGGACAAACTTTCGAATTTGCAAAAAATTTGGTCGGAAAAGTTGTAGGTTTTTTAATTTGGCGCAAAGTGACGCAAACCCCATCTCTTTTGGACCAAGGATTTGAGAGATACATGCTGATGCCGCTTCTGGCATGCCCAGGATGGTGGTCACCGCTGGCATGTCCATGCCCGACGGCGCCGCCCCTTTTTGGTCACCGCTGTTCTGCTCCCCCTCTCCCCAAACCCTGCCCGGCGAGTCCCCTTTCTCTTCGTGAACCTCCCTGCACCACGCGTCGTCGGAGGAGCGCAGCACAGCCGCAGCCGCGTGCGCCAAGGCACTACCCGACGCACCGACCAGAACAGCGCCGCCGGGGACCCGCACATCAGCGACTCCGCCGCCCCCGTGCCTATCCACCGCCCCTTCCCTATGCCGCGTGCGTTCCTGTGCCACCGGTTTCGCGACGCACCATCCAGCACCACCTCCACGCCATGGCCGACACCTCGCCGCGCCATCACTGCGGCCACCGCGCGGGCAGCCTATAAGATGTCCACCCCTCGACCTCCAGAGCACCACATCCACCTCCTAGCCTCTCCAAGACCCTCCCCTGCTCCAATCGTAGCTTGACGAGCACCGCAACTCCGGCGACCGATTTGCCCTAGCCGTCTCGGCCATGAACAAGTTCTTCGCCAGAGGGGCACCGTTCGTCGATTAAACCCACCCAGAGCCTCCCCAAATCGCCACAGTGCCGATGCCGTACTCGCCGGGGTGATTCATGGCCGGAAACCCCGAGTTTGTCATCGACAGCACGCCACCGCCGCCGGAGAAGATGCCCTGGTGCCGTGCAGGCTCACCGTGGACCGTGGACTCGTGGACGATCTGCGCCACCACTCCCTGAGCCTCTCTGCTTCCCCTTCCACCCCTCTCCCTCGCCCAGCTGCCGCAGACCGCCACCGGTAAGTTCGCCGAAGCCGGCAACCCCCACTCCTATGTTTCCCGCATTCAAAAAGAAAGAAAACGATTCGGCCTCTGTCACTGACCGGTGGGACCCGCTGTCAGGATCTTAATCTTTTCCCAAACCGTTTTCTGTTTTGATTTTTTCAGTTTATTTTCTGTTAGAAAAAGGCAGATTTTTACCTTAACTTTGGAAGGCAATATCTCCCTAAAAAATGCTCAGAAAAATATGAGACCAATTTTGCTGACTTTGTTTTGAAATTGTCCTTCCATTGGGACCAGAAAATAAATTTTTGGAATTTATTTATTTTGGCTTTTATTCTATGACCTAGGAGGGTATTTGACGCTATTTCGTGTTTCTTTGGATAGATTCCAACCCCACAGACGGAGTAGAAGTTGTTCCCAAACCCGAAGGCAAGCCGTTAACCCGATCTCAAGCTCGGTCAAACTCTGAATAATTGCATGACTGTTTAAATTGATTGTTGCATCTCACCTGCCATGTTGCATTTAAATTAGTGTCGCATTTATTTATCTGTTATCCTCCAACTTTTGTGCTACGTCCTTTTTGTCGAATGAGACGGTGCTAGCCGGAGGCATCTCCGCCATAGTCATCCGGTTATTGTTTCTTTTCTTTTGTCGAACGAGACGACGCTGGCCGGAGGCATCTCCGCCACAGTCATCCGGTTGACGTTTCTTTTCCTTTTGTCGAACGAGACGGCACTAGCCGGAGGCATCTCCGCCACAGTCATCCGGTTGACATTTCTTTTCCTTTTGTCGAACGAGACGGCGCTGGCCGGAGGCATCTCCGCCACAGTCATCCGGTTGATGTTTATTTTACCTTTTGTCGAACGAGACGGCGCTGGCCGGAGGCATCTCCGCCGTAGTCATCCGTTTGACGCCCTTTTCTATTTCTGCTATAAATGTTCACGGCCATGATTTATTTACTGCTGAATTTATTATGTGATTATCTTATGTTGCTGAAATCTTGTTGAAACTAAAAGTTAAAGTTTGACTAAAAGATAACCACCTCCCTCGACTAGATTGGGTCACACAGTGCCACTCACCAAACACACCAGCACAACATGCGTCGTTCACGTGGGCGAACCATGGCCGAGTATTCTATCTAGCCTCCTTTGACGCCACCCTTTTGGCAAGTCTAGTCGGTTACCTTTGTGGTCGGGGCTAGCCTTGCGAAGGTTCCGGAGCTAGGCGTCGCTCATTCGTTGGGGACGTGCCGGATTCACTTCGTCATAAGACTTGGTCCCAGGGACGTGTCGATGGCTACATAGGGAGTGTCCAGTTAGAGTAAACGGTTGTGGAAGTGTGGGTTTGTGCTGTCGCCATGATGGGTTCTAGTACTTCGGTACCGGCAGTACAAACCTAGGCTTCAGCGTATGGGTAAATGTTGCAACCTCTCGAGAGTGTAAATCTAGAAGCTAGCCTTGTCCCTAGGTTATGGGACGATGTTTGGGTCGAGTTACACTAAGGGTCAGTCCAGTCGAACATGGAGAAATTATTAAGATGAGATCTAGCAAACGAGAGAAAACTTGAGGAGTAAGCCAGAGTTGGCTAAAGGCTTGGAAGCCTAGTTGTGGTTATGAGTTGTTGAGTGAGAAACGTAATCTCACTTGGTAACATGAAACATCCCTTCAAAGGTAAGTAGGTAAGTTATGTCCAACCGTTAAGCTTGGACTCACCCTTGTAACCGAACTCATGCCATGCTACTTTACGAACTTATGCCATGCAATATAGATAGACTTTGTTTGATTTTGGGCTAATGACTTGCGAGTACTTCAAGTACTTACCTGGCTTTTCATGTGGCCAGACCCCGTTGCACCCGACGCCGAGTACACGCTGTACGAGAACTAGGACCCGTATCCCAGGCAGGACCTCGTGGAATAAAGGCCCGCTACCGTCACGCTACTATCTACGTTTCCGCTATGACTCCCGCTAGAGGCTCGATGTTGGATAAATAATGTACATACTGTTGTGTGCGCATGTTGCGCGAGCGCTGGAGCCTCACCCCCGTGTTGTAACTTTATATATGTCCGAACTCGGAGCCATATGTATGTATTTGGTTATGTCTTTGTTTATCAAGTTGACATATATCCAGTGTTTCTGGGACTGGTATATGGGGTGACTCGATCATCTGGATCGGGGTGCCACAAGGTTTATGTCACTCCTGCAACCCTACCATAGGCAAACTAAATACACCATGCATTCCCCTAGGCCCTTTGAAAGGTGAAGTATCATGTAGTCGACGTTCACACGATACCACTAGAGGAATAACACCACACCATATATCAAACCATTAAATATTACTCAACATTATACAATTACTAGCAACTAGGCTTTCCCCATGTCCTCAAGAACCAAATGAACTACTCACAAGACATCATATAGATCATGATCAGAGGTGATATGAATATGGGTAACAATCTGATTGTAATGATAATTCACCGATAAAACTCTCAAGCATCAACTACAAGTGGTAATCAACACCCGGGATATGATTCCAATGAACTAATAACAACACAATGACAATTGCTACAGCGGGATGAGATGGGATGGCGGCGGTGATGATGGTGATGATGGTGGAGATGATGTTGATGATGATCCCGATGATGCGCGGCATGATGGCAATGACGATGGCGGCGATTCCCCCCTCCGGGAGGGAAATTCCTCGGCAGTTTTCTCCCTGCCGGAGTTCTTCTTCTCTCTGTCTGGTTTCCGCCTCGTGGAGGTGGCGGAAAATTATTCGCCAATCGCCCCCGATGTTTTTAGGTCAAGGGGTAGTAGTATGCCAAAGGGGAGCCGGAGGTGGGTCCCAGGGGACAGGGACCACCCCCAGCCGCGGCCAGAGGTGGGGCCGTAGTGGGTACCCGCCACATCTCCTAGAGGCTCCCCTCTGGCCCATCTTTTGGCTCCGTGGGTCTTCTCTGATAAAAATGAGTTTCTAAATTTTTGGGAATTTTTTGCGCTTCCGAAGTCAGGTATCTTGACATGTACTTTTCTAGCTGATTCTGGGCTCCGGCAGATGCATCCCCAATAATTGCAAAACATGCAAAATAAGGTAGAATAACATAAGTATTGCATCATAATATGAAATATATCGATGAATAAAGATAAATTATGATGTAAAATAGTGATGCAAAATGGACGTATCAGTGCTGTATTTGCGGCACTCGTTGCCGGTATGACTCCACGACCTTGAGGTCGGCGTCGTACGACTATATCGCCAATGTTCATCGGAACGTAACGTTTCGGTCTTCAAGGGTATGGATACCGATTCCCTCTGTTACTTTATATCTGCATAGTAATAGATCTTGGCTAGTTTTTGGTTCGCGTTGTTAGGATTTTTTGTTTTCTGCTGCGGAAACCCCTTTATTGGTATCAAAGCCGATCTATGTGTAGATATAGAGTACGGTTAGAACACATAGAAATATGTGGGCACTCGATCATATAATTATTACCCTCTCACGTGCATTTGTTCATACTGTTGGATTGTTTGATGAAGCGGCCCGGACCGACCTTACGCGTACTCTTACGCGAGACTGGTTCCGCAATTAACATATGGCTTGTACCATATATGCGGCTGGCGGGTGTCTATGTCTCTAGCAATGGTGGTATGGCATTGATTTCTACTAATGAAGAGTTGGGTGGTGCCCCAAGCGAAGGCGGAGATGTAGCAAGCAGCAGTTTTCCCTCGATAACGAACCGAGGTTTATCGAACCAGTAGAAACTTGAAATCAACAACAAAGTGAATGTTGAAGATCTCTGGCGCTTAATCTTCAACAGACGTGGACCTGCACACACCCAACCAAAATACTTTGCCCCCAACAGCGGGAAGGCTGTCAATCTTTTCGGTCTCGCAGAAAACAAAGCGGTTAATTATATAGTGAAATAGATGCAATATGAAAATGGACCAGTGAAGTAATGATGATGAAAAGTGATGAATAAAGGTTTCAATTAATGTAAAAAAGATGGACCGGGGGCCATGGGTTCACTAGTGGAGTCTCTCAAACCTGCATAAAAAGTTTGGATAACCATCCACATAGTTAACCCATGTGTGGGACAATTTTTAACCATAAATTTCATTCTCTCCCAAGCTTGAGCAACATGTTCATTATCAAATTGTCTAAAGTTCATAATGTTACTCCTTAGTTGTATGATTTTAGCAGGTGGATAATATTTTCCAATAAAAGCATCTTTGCATTTAATCCAAGAATCAATGTTATTTCTAGGCAAAGACAATAACCATTCTTTTGCTCTCCCTCTCAAAGAGAAAGGGAAAAGCTTCAGTTTTATGATGTAACTTTCTACCTCTTTATACCTTTGCATATCACATAACTCAACAAAGTTATTTAAATGAGAGGCGGCATCATCAGTACTAGCACCAGAAAATTGCTCTTTCATAACAAGATTTAACAAGGCAGGCTTAATTTCATAAGATTCCACTTAGTAGCGGGTGGAGCAATTGGAGAGCATATGAAATCATTGTTATTAGTGCTGGTAAAGTCACACAACTTGGTTTTTTCAGTGGAAGGCATAATGATAAAATAAAATAACAAGACAGGAATAAAGGTTACACTAATTTTTGTGGGTTTTAAAATTTTGCAACAGGAAAAATAAGCTAACGAGAAATAAAACAAGCAAGACAAAAACAAAGTAAAGTGATTGAGAGTGTGAGACTCCCCTTGCTATAGCTCCAAGGTCCCCGGCAATGGCGCCAGAAAAGAGCTTGATTGCTACTGATGAAGAGTTGGGTGGTGCCCAAGCGAAGGCGGAGATATAGCAAGCAGCAGTTTTCCCTCGATAACGAACCGAGGTTTATCGAACTAGTAGGACCTTGAAATCAACAACAAAGTGAATGTTGAAGATCTCTGGCGCTTAATCTTCAACAGACGTGGACCTGCACACACTCAACCAAAATACTTTGCCCCCAACGGCGGAAAGGTTGTCAATCTTTCCGGTCTCGCAGAAAACAAAGCGGTTAATTGTATAGTGAAATATGAAAATGGACCAGTGGAGTAATGATGATGAAAAGTGATGAATAAAGGTTGCAATTAATGTAAAAAGATGGACCGGGAGCCATGGGTTCACTAGTGGAGTCTCTCGAGTAAATAGAACATTCATATGATGGGTTAACAAATTACAGCTGGGCAATTGACAAGATTATAACACAAACTTAATCTAGATATGACAAATAGAACATGATAATATTTAAGTAGGAATCACGACAATGAACAAAGACTGTTGAGTCCAACTGCATCTTTGTCTAAAAAGTCCACCGCGGGATCGCTATCCAGCCTGTCACCCATCGGTATTAAGTTGCAAGTAACAGACATTTGCATTAAGTAAAGCGCATGAAGTAAGCAATATTAAATATCAAAATAGACTTTAACACCTGTGTTTTACCCTTAGTAGCAACAACACACCCTCGCCCCTAGACGTTTCTGTCACTCGTGCCCAGGAACAAAAGGGGGCATGAACCCACTATCTAGCATAAATACTCTCTCTTGGAGATACACAAAATCACTTGGCCAAAGTAACTACGCACATCGTAGAGCATGCAAGAACATAAATCAACATATAAGAATCATGCACAATCTGATCGTAACTTTATAATCCATCGGATCCCAGCAAACACATCACATAGCATTACAATAATCGATCTTGATCATATTAGGAAGCTCACAAGATCATCAGACATGAAGCACAAGAGAGAGAGAGACTACCATCTAGCTACTTCCATGGACCCAAGGTCCAAGGTGGGACTACTCACAAATCATCCCGGAGTAAGGCATGGCGATGAATAGCCCTCTGGGATCGATCTCCCCTCCGGCAGAGTGCTAGGATCTGCTTCAGAATCACCCCCGAACTAGGGTTTGAGTTGACGGCACCTCGGGATGACTTTTCTGGAAAATAATGGCCGCCCCATCATTTTTAGGGTTTAAGGGATTTTATAGGCGTCGGAGGGGGCCGAGGGGACCCACCAGGAGTAGGGGCGGGTCCCACCCGTGGGCCAAGGGGGGCCGCGACAGGAGGCTGTCCCTGCCCTGTGGGTGGCCCCCAGGGCTGCCCTTTGGTCTTCTAGTGTCTTCCATCGCATAAAAAATCTCCGTAAATTTTGAGCTCAATCCGACGATATTTCCTGTGGTGGATTTTTTGAAATACAAAAACAGCAAAAACAGGAAACTGGCACTGGGCATCTTGTCAATAGGTTAGTCCGACAAAATGCATAAAAATGATTAATATGATAATAAAAACATGTGACAACATCACAAAACTAGCATGGATCAATCAAAAATTATAGATACGTTTGACACGTATCAGGCATTTTCAACGCAGGACCCCGAAAGGGTTGTAATAAAGATAATTATTTTATCGGTGTTGTGGTTGCAGGTTCATAAGTTAGAAGGCGGTTCTTTTTGCGAAAGCCCCTCAGCCATGTAAAATTTGCAAAACATAAAGTTGAGATGTCTAACTTTATTTTGCAGGGGCGCGTGATATGATATGGTAACGGTAAGTATTTAGCGAAATATTTAATTGTTGGCGTGGAGGCACATTGACCCGGTGCAGCGCCAGAGCGCTCGATGGAGATCATGGCGCGGAGACCATATCATTGTCACACACACATATTACATTAGATGTTAATAGATGTTGTGTGCTACCTATATTGTGTGTATTAGATATACGGCGGTAGCAATATAGGTGATCCCTCAAAAGAAATACCAATGTCGTGTTCTCCCTTAGTATGCACCACCAAGAAAGCTAACCGTTATGAGACAGGCCGTGACGATTGGGTGTCAAACATATCTGCGTTCACATAAGGTGGGTGTAATCCATGTATGCACTGCAAATATATTAAGGTTGAATTAGCGAGCCTAGCATGTACAGACATGGCCTCGGAACACTGGAGACTGAAAGGTCGAGCGTGAGTCACATGGAGATGTGATTGACATGGAGATGTCTACTTTTGAAGCCTATGCTATCGGCCATGACGATCGGGGGTAGCGTTGGTGGATGGAGGTCATGTGATCACTAAAAGGACGTTGAGGGATGTCTTTTTGAGTGGGAGTTCTTATAGTTTTATATGGATAAACATGAACTCATATTATGAACATAGTATAAATTACTTTGCAAAAATCTATGTAGATAATAACCTATTCGTTAGCCCTCCTAGGGGGCCGGCGGCTGCCCTTTAGCCTCTTTAAACTTAGACACAATCCTACGATCGATCTCCCCTCCGGCAGCGTGCCGGGAGCAGCTTCAGCATCTCCCCGAACTAGGGTTTGAGGTGGTGGTGGCATCGGGATGTGTTGCTGGAAAATAATCGTCGCCCTGACGTTTTTAGGTCAGAAGGCAATTTATAGGCGTCGAGGGAGGCAGAGGCGGCGTCCAGGGGGCAGGGGCGGGTCCCACCCGTGGCCCCACCTCAGGTCGCGGCTAGGGGTCACCCCTGGCCCCTGGGTGGCCCCTCCGTCTCCCCTTTGGTCCAGGTCTTTAACTTGTCGAATAAAAAATCTCCAAAAAGTTTCGTCCAATTCCGAGAATATTTCCAGAAGTAATTTTTCTGAAATAGAAAACATCAAAAACAGGGAACTGGCACTGGGCATCTTGTCAATAGGTTAGTCCGATAAAAAGCCTAAAAATGATGTAATGAAGTAATGAAAACATGTAACAATGACATATAAGTAGCATGGAACAATAAAAAATTATAGATACGTTTGACACGTATCAATGGTATATATATGATATACAAGTTATGGATGCTTTACCTAAGCAAGTACTCGTAGCAATGACTGAGCTATGACACTGGTCATGTTTTATGAAACACGATTTTCTGCTTGAGTTGCTTGAAAGGATGATGGGACAGCGTGTGTCGGTGATGGCAAACAATATGTTGTGGTGGCCATTGACACTCTCCCTCTACATCTACCATTTGATTAGTTTTTTTATAATCGCTTGTTAGTTTGATCATTATAAGTGTGTCTTGCCTCTGGCAAGACGATTATTCATATATGTTAGTGACAAGTCGTTGTCCTATGTTTATGAATATTATCTTTAATGGTCACACGTTGAATATAAATGGATTGTTCTTATCTAGACGGTGGTGGATCCTGCATTCATAATATTAATGCCAAAGGATAAAAACTTAGTAATGATACCGCATTTGTGTGGCACTATCGTTTGAAGTCTTGTCAATGTTATATGCACGAGGAAGCTCCATTATGGTGGATTTCTGAGTCTTTAGATTTTGATCTTGTGACACATGCAAACAGTCCTTCATGGATAAAGATAACTGAGACTCTGTCTTCTTCTTAAGGAAGCGTACATTTAATTTGTTGACAACCATACATGTTGATGTGTATGGATCAATGAGTACTTCAACGAATAGTGGAAATCATTATTTCGTAAACTTCACCAATGATTTGAGTAGATATGTGTATAACCACTCATTGAAATGCTAGTCTAAAAAGTTTGATGAGTCCAAACAAATTTGCAGTGAAGTAGAAAATAGACTTAACAAGAAAATCAATTTCCTGTGATACTGGTCGAGGAGAAAAGGATTTGAGTTATGGATTTTGGCATATCATTGGAAGACTTGTGAAAAGAGTTTCACGAATTATGCCACATGGAACACCACAATGCTATGGTGTGTTTGCATGTCGTAGTCATACTCTATTTTGATAGTGTATGATAAATAATATCTCTTATCAAATTATTGTTATCATTTGAGTTATGTGTTAGAATAAAAACACTCACTTTAGGGAAACCATCTAAATCCGTGGAGGCAATACCATATGAGTTGTGGCATGGCTTTTGGCCTAGATTGTCGTTTTTGAAATTTAGTGTTTCGATAAGTTCGAACCTAAAGTGGATAGATTCATCTTTGTAGAGTATCCAAGGATTTAATTGGATACATCTTTCACGACAAAGGCAATTTATTACTGGATCGTACCTTACTCAATAAGTTGTATCTTGGCAGGGGTATAAGTGATAGAGACAGTAGAGAAAGACGGAGTTAATGAACTCCCCCTCCGGACATCGAGTGATGCAACGGAAGCTGTTCCGAAACCGTCTTCCGGAAGGAAGCTAGTGATAATGATCATGATGCTCTGATCAAAGCTCATACTAAGATCGTAGGTGTACAAGAATGCCTTCCACACTATGTGGTGCGGCAATCTTGTTATGACCATCTTGTTAATGAAACAATACAAACCTACGAACTACAAAGAAGCGATGGTGGACCCAAGTCCGAGAAATGGCTATGAGCCATATATAATCCTAGATAAAATCCATGTACGATTACCAAGTGGTGACTTGGGTAAATCGTCTCGATGGCCTCTAGTCCGTTGAGAGCAAATGGAATTTTATGGAAAATAGACATTGACAGAATGGCAGCCATCCCGTAAAGTTCGATTTGTCACGAAACGGTTCGACAAATTCAAAGAGTTGACCACAACGAGACCATGTCTCAGGTGGCGAAGCTTTAGTCTATTTAGGATTGTCTTAGCAGGATGGATGAAGAAAATCGTGTTCCCTAATGTTAATGTTAAAGGAAAGTTGTAATTGTTACAAAGAATAGGTTTTGGTGATCCTAAGGATGCTAGACATGTATGCAAACTTCAGCTGTCCATTCATGGGCTGAGACAAGCATATCGGAGCAGGAATCTTCAATTTGATAGTGTGATCATAGGATTTTGGAGGTGTCCAAAATAGTTGAAGAGACATGCATTTACAAGAAAGTGAGTGTGAGTTAAATAGATTTTCTTGATCTCATATGTGAATGGCATATTTGAGTGGGAGCTAAGGAAAATTGACTCGTCTTATATGCGGATGGCATATTTGAGTGGGGTATCATTCATAGTTTTATATGTGGTGACATATTGGGAATGATACAGATCCTCTAGTAAAGTATAAATGATTATGTAAGTGAATAAATTCTCTATGAATGAAGTTAAGAGTATTAGGCATTGGATCTATAGTATATATAGATCAAGAAGCTTAATAACATTAGTCGGAATATTTTCCTAGACATGATTCAGAAGGAGCTCAGAATGGAACAAGCAAAGAAGGAGTTCTTACTTGTATGACTAGGTAAAACATTGAGTTTATCTCGGCATGTCAGCGATAACTAAGGAAAAGGATGTCTGACATCATCTATGCCTTAGCCATAGATTCTGCCATGTTTATTGTGCTGAATGCTCGACCTGATGTGACCCTATTTCTTGGTTGAAGAACAGGTTCTAGAGCGATCTATGTGTGGATCGATGAACAAACGTTAAGTATATCTTTCAGTGTCTAGAGAGAACAGAAGATATGTTTTCTAGTCAGTGGTGAAGACAACTTGCCGTAAAGAGTTACAATGCCGTAAAGAGTTACGATGATGCAAGTTATGCCACTACGACTAGAAATCTCATACAGGAGAAGTCTGTTGTTTAAGATAGAACATGGTTGAGTTGCGAAGTTGCATATGATTGCATTACCGCACAATCTACATAGGTATGGAGTATACATGGGCGGACCCAGAAAAATTTCTTACTGGGGGCATATGATGTGACTGGGGGCATTTCTTTTATAAAATTGCACAATTTGAATATTTTTCAATCAAAATATGTACAAATACTAAAGGATTTCAAATTTTTGAGTGGGGGCATGTGCCCCCACTCAGCTGAACGTGCGTCCGCCCCTGGGAGTATATGGCTGCTTCAGGAGTGGCAAGTGTGATTGGACTGAGCGGGTTTTTCCCAGCATGCATGGTTTCCCTTAATAGATCTCTTAGACTATCAAGGACCATGCTATGCGAAGATTCGAGTCCCACTCCATCGCCGAAACGTATATTTCAACCGTTATCATAAGATACGGAATGATGTCAAACCAGGTGACATAAGAAGTTTTGCAAAGTACATATAGATCTCAATGGGTCTGACCTGTTGACTAAACGGTTTCCACAAGCAATGCTTAGTCGAAGCACCAGGAGGCTAATGGTGCAAACTAGATTATTTGAACTCTATCAGGTTGATCATAAAGGTGTTTATCAGGTTTCCTGAAGAAATATGTTGAGGCGTATGTATCAAGAGCGGGATTTGTCCATCTGCATGATGGACAGATATCACTAGGCCCACTCGGTGATATTACATCAAGTCTTGCAAGCTTGTGACCAGATCACGAAGATGCAATATCATGGAGACGAGTAAATAAGTTATGTCGGAAACGAGATGGGGATCTCGGACAAACTTGATATCGCGTGACAAAAGGAATGGTGAACAACGATAAGATTCAAGCGACAAAGAACTTCATGGAACACACAGGGGCCATCATGGGTTTCCATATCCCGATGTTGGTCATGATCAGAGAGGGGTCTCGATCATGTCTGGAGTGATCCCGAACCGTAGGGTGTCACACTTAAGGGTAGACGACGCTTAGGAATAGTTTCGGTACCGAAGAGAAATGAGAAATGAACTCCGGAATTGTCCCGGGAGTTATCCGATGAAGATCGGAGGAGTTCCGAAGGAGTATCGGAATAAGAGAGAGTTAACCGATGGAGAGCGGAGGTGTTCCAAAGGAGTGTCGGAATTAAGGGAGAAGTATCCGATAGAGATCAGAGGGCAACGAAAGGAGTTTCAATGCATGATGAATTAAATAATATGTATTTAATATTAATTAGGGGAATTAATATTTAAATATATTTATATTTAATTATTAGAGGCAGCCCACCTACATGCCCCAAGAGGAGGGGCCGGCCGAACTACTAATGGGCTGCCACATAGGGCCCATCTGGGGCTCGGCTGCCCCCCTTGGCCGGCCAAGCCAATGTGGGAATAGTCCCACATGGCTAAGCCAAGGGGGTTGGCTCCCCTCCTCCACCTATATATATATATATATATATGAGTGCTCCCCTTCTCCCAAAAGCATCCCAGAAAATTCAATCTCTCTCTCTCTCTCCCTCACGTGTGGTTCCGGAATATTGGAGCTGCATATGGGGTTAGGGGTTTCTCCACCATACGCACGTTGTCGTGCTGCTGGAAATTCGGTTCGAGCTGTTCATCTTCCGCTGCTGCCGCTAGACCGGTGCCGGGGGATCGTCGCCTACACCGTACATGTGTAATTCCTCGGAGGTGCTGCATTTGCGGCACTCATCACCGGTACGACTCCATGACCTTGAGGTCCGCGTCGTACGACTACATTGCCAACGTTCATCGGAACGTAACGCTTTCGGTCTTCAAGGGTATGAATACCGATTCCCTCCGTTACTATATATCTACATAGTAATAGATCTTGACTAGTTTGTGGTTCGTGTTGTTAGGAAAAAAATTGTTTTCTGCTGCGGAACCCCTTCACTCACCCCCGCCCACTCTCACCGTGCACCACCAGCACCAGCACCAGACAGGGGCGTGGCCGCCTCCGGCCTTCTACTCCTACACGTCCTCCTCTTCGTCCTACTCACCACACCACAGCCCCACGGTGGTGCAGCCGTGCAGGGCCAGCTCGTGCCGAACGGGCTCGCCGCGCAGCAACACCACCAGCTCCAGCAGCAGATCCCGATGCAGAACTTCTCGCTGTCCCTCTCCTCTGCGTCATCAAATATGGCCGTGACGCCGTCCACTAGGTCCACGTTGTCGTCGCCGTGCTTGGCCGTCATGCTGCACCCGTGCCCCCGAGCTGCTGCTCCTCGTCCCCGACAGCGACGAGAGAATCCGCGCACTCATAGCAGAGCCGCACCTCGTGGACACGCCGCCCGCTATAGCCATGGCCGCACCCATGCTGGCCCAGCTCCGCGCCGCTGCCCTCGAACTACGCGCACGCCTCACTCATGTTGCTCGCGAGTTGAGGAAGATGGCGTCGAGCGGCCGACCCGGAGGTGCAGGTTCGGTAACGGCCAGGACGGCGGTGCGTTGAAGCGGGTGGGGAGCTGCTCGGCCACGTTGCCCTCCTGCTACGCCGCCGACGAGGAAGCCGCTATCCCGAGCAGCACGAACACTAGCATGGTGGGCTGGTGGCGATGAGGTGTGATGGCCGTGGTCACATGGGACTGTAGGAGTAGCTGGCTGGGACCAGCTGAGCTGCAACGAGCTGCGTCGGTGGTAGTGTGCAGTGAACACAAAAATAAAGAAAATTAGAAAAGGCCCTCGCAATTAGAAGAAATAAAGTTCTAAGGGGGTATTTGCAAAAAAAATAACGTCTGTTTTGAGGAGTGACGAACGGGGCTCTAACTCACAACTATGTGACCAAAATTTAGCATTTTTTGAGTTCGTGACTAATGCGCTCATCCGTGGCAACTTCGTGACCCTCAAGCGTTTAACTCTTTTATTTTTATTAGAGGCTGCCAGTTGTGGTGAAATATGTGTGAGATTTGCTCGTTCGGTACAACTAAGAGACCAACTAAACTTAGGAGGTGGCTTGACGGTGCCGGACACAATATAGGCCGAACAAAAACTTTGGGGGTGCCGATGTGGTTGTTTTTCAAATCCGGCACCCCAAAGAAATTTAGGGGCTCCCGACAAAGATGCTCTAAAAGGCTCTTAAAGAGTTGGGTGGGGCCTCGAACGGTTTTAGTGTTGGACCATAAACTGGCCTACCTCTTATTCCACAAACTTGACTGCTATTACGTCAAATAGCCCAGAAACGCCTGAAGCATTTCCAAAAGGCCGCATCTGTCGCACACCGTTAATAGGGCTTTTATTATGAAATCTCACAAATCGTAAGATAAAATTGAATTTTGGAATATGTTTTGGAAGTAGGGATAAAAAATGTGATAGAGTTCGAAGATAATCTTTCACGATATTAGCAGAATTTTCTTACGGAATAAATTATTTGCAAAGGTCATAAAAATGTTTATGTGAGAAAAAATGTTCACATAGTTTAAAATAATTATAAACAAGGTTCATGTATTACAAACTATTAAATATCACATGATTTTCCAATTGAAAAAAAAATCAAAAGTAAAATAAAAATAAAATACAAAAAAGGAAGAAAACGAGATGAAAATTGTCCTTTACTAGAAGTAGTGTAGTCGATAATGTGTAGAACATAACAATTTCAAATAGCCCACCTTTAAAATGTTGAAAGCAACCTAGAAGGATATGCAAATCACTAGAGCATCTAAGTGTACTCACACTCTTTTCTTTTTTACAAGGAGCCACTCAAAATAACTTCAGAAGGCCTGGCTTCCTCGGATCTGACTACCCAAAGGTATATTATTGTAGACGACATTTAGCAACAGAAAGTGCCACCTACGATGGTGCTTCCGCTTCTTCGTCGTCCAGGCTTATGGAATGTCAGTTCACTAAGCGAGTCCCATCTTACGTACCCCCTCCGTTCCTAAATATAAGATGTTTTAGCATTTCTCTTTCCATCCGTATCTAGACATGTTTTAGTGTAAGGTTCAAATGAATCTTGCACTAAAACATGTCTAAATACGGATGGAAAGAGAAATGCTAAAACATCTTATATTGTGGAACGAAGGGAGTAAATGGTTAAGCAAAAGCGCCTTTCGAATATTGGTGCAGCTCTAAATCGCTATCTTGACGGGCGTCTCTGTATTAAGAGAAAAACGCCTTTGCAGGATGGCGAAGAAACCTTCTAGATGGAAAAAAAAAACGGTCAAGATGGACAATTTCGAAAACGCCTAGCGGAATAGTCAGCTTGACATGTGTGTACAGGGGGAGCCACGAAGGGTCGTTGACAAAAAATGATTGTTTTTTGTGTGAAATAGTAACCAATAAAAAATTATGTTCGTCGGTCATTACTATAAAAAATTAACATATTTTTAACTCGTTACTGAAACCAATGTAATTTCTAAGACAAACTTGGCTATAGAAAAAATGATAATGTCTGTTACTCAATTCATACTCCATAAATTTCCATATACTTTCTTGCCTGACTATACACTAAACAATTCAATTAAGATATTTGTTTAGCCTGTGCTTTGTAATATCTTCCAGTATATTTAATAAAAAAGAGAATGACAGTAACAAAATAACATACATATACAATATATAATTCATTTTTGTAAAAATAATTCTAGGAGGTGTACATTTTTTTTTTGTTTTCACATTTAAGGTGGTGGTGTATCTTGTTAAGAACAATATCTCGGAAAGGAAAAATAATTTGCACAACTCAGATTTTTTTAATGATACACATTGCAATTGTATTGCACAAAACACAATAATAAATATTATTGTATGTTTAATAATGCAAATGATGTAATATACAAGTTATAATTTTAATTGTAATATGATAAAAATATCAAGAAGTACAAAAGTTTAGTATAAATATATTTTCTTTTGCTCGCACTGGAACAAAATAGCTAGATAAATAGTAGTGTATTTGCCTATTTTCTATGATTAATATTTCATTCGACGCAATTGGATGCAAAGATAAAAATGTTTGACACCAACAGTAGACCAAAATTCAGAACATTATTCAAGATAGTCACCTAGCAGAAGCACATACTATGATTTGACAATTGTCCAAGAATTATTGGCTAAAAAAACATTGCCGCGTCACATCAAGTATTTCGGGCATATCGCATCACCATACCAAACTACACTACACATTTCGGGCATATCGCATCACCATACCAAACTACACTACACCTGGATGGAGGAAATGTCCTTGGTATATATGAGGCATATGACATCAAAACTATTACAACATAAATGCTGAAATAATCCGAGATAGTCTTTCGAAACCGAAATCTAGCAAGTAAACATAAAATGTGTTAGGAAACATCGATCCCTGCATACCCTGCTTATGTTTCTTTACTGAGATATGAAATCTACTCGGCATTACATTTGCAGTTCCATTATTATCCTTAGAACTGCTTATCTTGATGATCACAATTTGATTATCACAGTTCATCAGGATTGCGGGTATGGGTTCAATCACAGGCAAGTCCATCAAGAGTTGACGAAGCCACTCTACTTCAACAATGGTTGTGTCTAATGATGAGAGTTATGCTTCCATGAACTCGTTAAGATGGTCTTCTTGCAAGAGTTTCAGGAAACATCGCAACCATCGAGTGTAAACAAATAACCAGTTGTGGCCTTAATCTCATCAGTATCAAATATCCAATTTCGATCACTGTAACCCTCCAGTACCCACGGGTAACCCTGTAGTAAATCTCATAGCTAGCAGTGACTTTTTAAATATCACATAACTCTCTCACGCGCATGTCGATGATCATCTCCCGAATTTGATACAATTCGACACAATTTGTTCACAGCAAAAAAGATGTCAGGCATCGTGGCACTCGCCAAATACATAAGCGAACAATTATTTGAGAATATCTTCAGCTTGTTAGCTTCATTTGCAAAATCTTTGGATGTTAGTATCAGCTCCATTGCTTTCATGGACTCGCTCCTTAATTGTTCCATCTGCCCTTCTTTGAAGCAGCCTATGGGGAACTTCTGCTGTTGACAGATGTGTTACAGTCGACCCTTGGAGAGGAAGACAATGTGTAGCGGACCTGCACTTAAGATTTGGCAAGATCCCTGTGTATAGTGCTAGTCCCTGGATCGAATCGCTAGCACACACAGTTTACGATGAATACCATAACATTGTATCAATTTATTACACTAATGATCCAGATTTTACAAATATCCATTACAACTTGCATAGCTCAAGGCTAGCATTTTACAAAGATCAGCACAGCAGAAATAAAATTAGCAATGAGCCTCCATCATTTTCATGTGCCACAGGCGAACATGTTGGTTGCAGACTCGAAACCCTTAATCGAAACCTCACTCAACGTCGGAGCATCCTGCAACAATAAGAATGTTGCAACAAGGTGGGTCAGAACCATATAAAATGGAACTGGCAAGTGACACTTTGTGGACTCATATGGGAAAACTCTAATAACCTATATGCATATTTGGCTTGTGGAGTTTGAAGGCTGATTTGCATAAAGCCAATTTTTCCTATCTCTTTTCAAAACACTTTTTCATCTAAACGAGACAAGTATGGTATGACAACCATTGTCTCAACTACCCTGGTTCACCCTCCATATTTTACTTAGAGAAATTAGAATGATGAGATCCTCCGTTGACGTCCTCGTCCAGCAGCTCAAAATTGTCCGTAACCGGGGACACGGCTAAGTACTTAGATTGACACTCTGCAGAGGTTGTGCACTTTCACCATAAGACTCCATCAGCCCATTCTGACCTTGACCTTCTTGAAGTGAAAAGGAAAGGAGAGGATGGAGCCGAGACCGTTCCGAAGCATTTCCCCGGCCACTGCCGTCTTGACCCGTTCCACCTACATCCCCTACATCTGCTTGTCAAGCCGGGCCGGTTCCACGCAACATACTTAGTCAAGCCAGAGCCCATATGACTTATGTCTGCGCGGTAAGCTAACTAAAACTCGGAGTAACATCGGTCTCTTTGTCCCTGGGTGGCCATCCACAAGTGCACATACTCGGGTAAAACCATAGACATGGCCCCGAGTAGCTACTCAACTATAAACCTCCATCCACATACCACATCCACCCAGGAGTTTCTTTAACTTAGTAGAATATTACTTTTTCACAAAACAACATTTAGCATAACATTTCCATAATTTTACCAAGTTATAATAGGATTCTAGACCAATTAGTATAGGAGTACTATTCTAAACATGTTTAGCATAGCAGTACTAATAACCTATCATGCATTTTTTCTAAGTACAACTATAGCATGCATATAAACAAAATAGTAGGAAACTTATGCAAGTGTGTCACTTGCCTTGGCAACAAGAGGAACATGAGTAGCAACCACCAAAGTCTTCGTTACTCTCCGAATAATCTAACAAAAATATAAACACCCAAATAAACATACAAATTCACACAAATGACAATACAAAAATTATGTCATGCATGAATGTGCAAAATTTACAACAACACAAATATAAGTTTACTTTGTGTTCTTTGGTTGTTCTATATGCATGATGACACAAATCAATTTTATTAATTTACTTATTAGGAATATATCCAAAACACTCAAATAAAGGTAATAACACAAATTCTAAGTTTTCTGCATAAAACCATTTTATAAAATTTGGTAAACATTGCTACTGTACAGAGGACATCTAAACAAGAAAATAGCAATTTGATTCACTCAAAAAGGATTTGTAAAACTCATTTTATGGCCTAAACAAGTTAATAACCATTCTGCAAATAACAAGTTTGTGCACGTATAAAAAATTAACAAAAACTATAGTACTAGATTCTACTCATTTTTCTGAATCTGTAGACATCAAAATCACTAAATTCGGAGTTGTGGTTCAAAAGATATGGAATTTCAAAGTTTGGATGAGTTTCTGTCTAAAAACAGAAAAACATAAAAGATAAAAGAAATTGGGGCCACGTGGCGGCTCCCGATTGGACGATACCGGTTCGGTATAAACATAAAAAAACGAGGCCGTCGGATCAAGATCTAGTGGCCCGAAACGGATCGGCCTGGGCCGAGCGGCGCGGCTGGCCGGAACCCTAGCCGGCGCGGTGGCCGACGGCGGCGACGCGCGTTTCGGCGCAAAGAGAGGGAGCGGGAAGGGGAAAAGCTCACCACGGCGTGCAGGGGGTCGAGGCGGGCACGGTGGCGAGGTCATCGGTGTCGGGGTGCTCCGGTGCTCCTTCAATTCCTCGCCGGAGTTGGAGGAGGCGGCGGCCGGGCGAGGTCGATGATGCACGCGTCGTCCTGGGGATCAAAACGAGGCCGCGATGTGTCAAAATGATGCGCGACGAAAGGAGGGAAAGGTAGGAGGTGACGGGAGGGCGCGGGGTTGCCGGTCTTCACCGGAATGGAGCTCGACGGCGGCGACGGACGGGCGGGACGGCGAGCACGAGTGGCGGCAGCCTAGGGGCTCTCGGGTGGAGTGGCTTGGGGCAAAAGGGAGAGGAGGAGGTGGGGGTTAAGAGGGGGGTCGTGGGAGGGGAAGGGGTGCGGATTGAAGGCCGGATTGAAGAGGGGAGGTGGTGGTGGCAATTTCGGCCATTGATGGCCACGAACGGGAGGGAGAAGGTCGGATGACGTCATCAATTTCTTTTTCTTTTATTTCTTTTCTGAAATCTTTTAATAGTTTCTAAAATACAAGTCCAAAAATTATGAAATAAATTTGTAAAAACTTGTAATAAAAATATTTACTAGGATAACTCATTTGGAAAATATTTTACACACTTTTTATTTACAAAAATGCCACTGGCATTTAAATGGCCTTTAATTGGCATTTTACTTAAAAGAAATATAGATAAAATTATTTCTATTTTTAGGCAAAATAATTAATCACGAATTTTTTTAAAACCAAGATCAAATTATATTTAAATCTTTTTCAAACAATTTGAGAAAATACTTTTTAGGAAACTTCTTGCAAATAGAACACTTTGGCACTATGCTTGGCCATCAAATACATCCATAAAAGTCAAAATATTTAAGAGAGCATAATAGACCCCTTTTTATCATTTTCTCAAATTGGGTTTAAAGTGGAATTAGAATTCCAACTTTTTGAAGAAAAATCAAATGCAACAAGCCAAGAAAAAGATGAATGCGTGCATGATTTTGGATTTCCAAAACAAAATATAATAATTTTCAAAAAGTTTTTGATTTTTCTGATTTTTCAAAAATTTGAGAATCTTGGGATGTTACACAATGTTATCTGGACTTATCCTTGGGGTCCTAATTATTCATTTGCCAAAACATATAACTTCCACATGTTCCAAAAATTTCCAACTCCTATCCCTCAGGCCTTTCACTGGTTATGGCAATCAGTCTGTCAACATAAAAATAGAACCTTTTTTTTTGGTTATTACTCCAGGACATGCTCAATACTAGGGATTTGTTGACAGAAACATAGAACCTATACATGTGTGCTCTGTAACTCAGGGTATCTGGAGACTAGAGATCATATTTTCTTTAACTATCAATTTTCTCAGGCTTGCTGGAAGTACCTGTGCTCTTTGATGTTGTTTCACTCGTGCTTCTCTCACTTGAACTACATGACCCAGCTCAAAGAGCAGATACATAAGCCTTTCTTCATGGAGATTATCATCCTCTGTTCATGGCCCATTTAGTTGACCAGAAATAACTTCATTTTCAAGGACAATAAACCTAATCAATATTTTTTGAAACGGAGGCAAAAGATTTGCGGTGGATTTTTTAAACCTAATCAATATAGATGTCGAGCAATCTTCAAATCTGAATTACGGTGGATGAAGTACAGGGCCAACAGAAGAAAATGGACTGTATGCAGCCTGGCTTGACAGTTTCCTTTAGTTCCTTTTTTTTTTGTACAAAGCTCTTGTACTTTTGTATAAAAAACAATTCAATATAAATATGCAGCAGAGTTCTGCTGTTTTTGTCAACAACAAAAAAAAAAACGGCCCAATTGCTCGGTCGCACGAAGCAACAAGCCTAGCTATCTGGTCTCGAGTCTAGAAGAGATATATTCACGGCGTTCTAAACTATTTTGTTGTGGGAAACTAGTGCTATCTGGTGCGCAGCAGTTTTTTATTTTTATTTTTTTGAAACCTGACAAAAGCTTAGCTTTCAAGATGTGCATGGGTAATGGCCTCTTGGCTCTTGCATCTGGAAAATCTTGGATGGTCTTCATCACGGATACGGGCCATGATCCATCCTACTATAGGGCTACAGCACAATGTTGTATTGGCTAAAAAAAAAACTGATTAGTTACATCATCGAGGTTGAAATTAAAGGCTACTGATCCCGTACGCACCAATCGTCAATTATAATGGTTGTCTTTGTTGGTTTTAAATGGTTTTTCAGTTGCGTTTTCCCACTGCAAGCGCGATCGATGCAACGAAAGCCCTGAAAACCAAACTACTTGCTAACTGACTTCGATCGCGTTAACAGCGGATGGTCATGTCGATCGAAAGCCTTAGCGACGAAGCGAAACAGGATTACCACGAGTAGAAAAGCAAATACGAAGGTAAGCATGCACCGTGTCGTCTCGGCCAGAGGATCCCGGCCGGAGCCGACGGTGGCTGCACGAAACGAACTTCTTGACAGGAACGTGGCGTCGACTGTCTTTTTTTTGTTTGTGAAAGACTGTCGACATGCGGCGACGAAACAGGGCCGACACGACGTATACAGGCTAGCGATATGCAGTAATCTATAGTAATTAAATGGGAGCAACCCACTATTGTATTTTCCTGCACATGCAGGCTTCCACGTCATCAAGTTTTGCCCGCTCTGTTTGAGTGGTCGACATTATCAAAAAAAATTATTACTACTACCCATCCATTAGACTCAGACGTGACCGTTTCCACCTAGAAATTAGTCTAATAAAATAAGAAAAGAAGAAGCCCTCACAGCTAAAGCCCGTGCCAGCCCAGCAGCAATGAGGTAGTGTGGCCCTTTTGTCTCCGTGTGCTCCACCATGATCTATTTGGATGACTCTTAATATTCTGCAGCAAATTTACCCCCTTGTGTTTCATCTCCTCCACTATCTTGCCAAAGAAATTGATTTCCTTCTCACTCTTAATTTTCTCCACCGAAGAAATCAAAGTAACCGACAGATTGTCTCCTCTTTAAGCCATGGCGATGCTCCATTTCCGTCGTCTCCGCCAGATCCCTACAACCAAGTCTCCACACACATGTTATTGAGGATTTCTCAAGTTTCTGACACAAAACATCATCTTGCTGGAGCTGAGGAATTGAAGCCCCTCCTGTCGGCCCACAGTTTTAGGAGGAGATATCGACTCCAACCTCCCGAGTAGGATGTCGCAGTGCCTACAGGTTGTTGTTTGCCCTCCGATGTTGATGCCTTCCCCATGAGTAGGCAACTAACCTTTTGTTCTAATCCCTGATTAATGTTTCCTAATTAACCACACCTTACAGTTATTTTTGCTCCTTGCGTGATCTGTTTGGCTCATACAAGATTATATGCTGTCATTTTGGATTTCAGCCTGCGTCCTGTTTTAGTCCTCTAACTGTACCAGGTTCTTCTTGATTCCTCCATTTCTAATCCTTCTCTACTATCTTGTTACATTACCGTGAGATTATCTTCCATGATTGTTAATTTTGTTTCGTTCATTCCTTCCATAGAAGTGTTCATAGATAACTAAATGTGTGTACTACTCCGTATTTGACATCTCTACATTGCACGTTTATTGGTTGGTCTTCTGGGAATGTAGTCAAATAATGATCTTATTGCCTATATAAATGCCGGAGCAAACATTATTTTTAAGGTGAAACTCGGAGTAAACATGGAGTCATTCTTCTACTATTTCCAGTCATGTCCCCCAATATTTATTCTGATTTCAGTTTCTTTTAAGACTCGGGAGCACAATCCAGGTAAGTGACAAATATTTGGTTTCAGTTCAGGTAAGCCTGGAGTGTGATCAATTTGTTTTCTATTTTCTGATTCATCATGCCTGATGAACATTTATTCAATTTTAGCTCGGAAATTTGCTGGCAGTGATGCTCCTTTGCCCTGCAGGTATTGGAAAAAATGCCCCATCCTAAATCTAACTCAAGCTGATTTGTCGATCAAGCAATTTGATGAGAGGTGCCAATTTTCTTTAACTGGTCGTTTATCGCTTTTCCCAGCAGTGCCTATCCACTTACAGCAATCCGATGCTTTGTTTTGCATTGTCTGCAATTTTCTGACCAACGTTCTTATTGACTAGATACATGTAACAACGTTTTTTTTTGTTTTTTTTTAAATGGGGACTCCAAAGAATCTATGGCATATTTTCCACCATGAGGACAAGTGGACGACTAAGGTTGTCTATTCTTTTATGGGGCGACGAATTGTACTCCACCTCTCCTCGAATGCAAATAACTGCCGAATGAAGCTAGATATTTTTTCATTAGCGTGCTATCTGAACTAAATTTATGTATTCACTGAAATCTCTCTATTTGTAACATTCAGTCAAATCGTATCATGATTTTTCAAACTCTCAAATCTCAATTAAAAAAACATTACAAGACACTTACATGTTGGCCATAATATCAACTGTGCATTTTTCTTTATATATAGTGTATCCGCAGCAACGCGCGGGGCACCATCTAGTATATATAGTACGTGAGGTGTTGGTGAGTTCCATCGGAACAATTATTCGCTTAATTTTTTCTCGCATGAAGCCGGCGTCGAACCGGAGATATTCTGCGAATAGATCCTTCAGTACAGTTTTACTCGGACTGGTACAAAAATTTAAAATTTTGGGATGGTGACCCCGCCTCCGCTCCTGGAGGAATTCGACAAAAATTTAAAATTGCAGGAACACAACACGGAGCAAAAGCCAAAGCCGAATATATCGGCTGCAGCCTGCAGGCACATGAGCTCGAACTCGAAGGTTCTATCTATACTTTGGATCGATCTTCTGGACCGCGCGCGCGTCTTCCAGTTCCAAGAGACCAAAGAGAATAAGAAGAGTCGACGGGTGTTGTCGTGGCGACCGCGCGAAGCAATTGACCGTTTCCGGTGGCGGATGATGTTCTCTTTTCGCTGCCTGCAGATCGAGTGGGAGACTAGACTAGAGAGAAGTCTATCCGGCCTCCACTGCTTGCCTTTTTCAGCTATTGCTGGCGGCTGTTGCGAAGCTTCCATCCGTCTCTGAGCAGCCAAATCGCCGTTGCACACAGAAGCCACGCCCAGGCTGGGGTTGCTCCACGCGCACGCCGCACGTCTCACCTGTCGACGCACGCAGAACACCGGAGTCCGGCGCTGATGCACGTACGTACGTGCATGGCGTTTGATCTGGCGCGGTCAAGCACAACCCGGTACAGCTAGCGACGGCCACTCACCGTCGTTCATTGGATCGACGTTGACATCCATCACGGCCGGTCGCGGTCGATCGTTTTCGCGCGTTTCCCGCTAAGCTTGTGCGCGCACCTCACACGTACTACTTTGACATCTCGTCGTCTGTCCCGAGCCGAGAGCGATCGACCCCCTGCGCTGCGAAGGTTTTGGACCATATTTTTACTCGATCGTGTACAGTACAGGTCTATCTCTTCTCTCTTATTTTTCTACTACTACTACTTGATTCTCTAGCACCAAGCTGTTTGGAGAACCAACCCTTGGTTCGAGGGTTAGGTGGGTGGTTGTATCCCCAGCCCACCAGAGTTCAAACCCCAGGTTTGATACTGGTGTTTCTCATATTTGGCGGAATATTGTTCAGTGGGAGGCGACGTTCCCGTCGATAGCGAGGCGCCCGTGGTGACTTCGTCAATCTCAAGACCTGACCCGCCGGCTCAGTATTTCGAAGGTGCTCATAGGGTTAGGGTGTACGTATGTGCGTTCATAAGGGTGAGTGTATGCGCGTGTAGTGAGCGCCTGTGTTGTACTGTGTTTCGCAAAAAATAATATATAGCACCAAGCTGTTTAAGCAAAAGAAAAGGTAAAAAAAAAACGTGTAGTGGCAGGGTACTTGACTTTGAATGGGTCGGTCCATTCAGTTCGCCCATGAAGCACACGTACGTACACAGGGGCGGAGCCAGACCCAGGCCACCCTAGCCATGGCCCGGGGCGCAGCGACAAAGCGCAAGCTATACTGTAGAGTACTGCTGGCACACTGTACCTACTGTAGCGCTGAAGGTGGCCCTGGGCGTTCCGGCATCCTGCCTCCGCCACTGCGTACACAAGATGAGATACGGCCGGATACCAAGTACGGTTTCGCATGCAGCACATTACGTACGTGCCGGGCTATGCATGCATATCTGTCCAAGTCGCACCACCGCGCGCAGCCGGGGCTGGAAAGCTCAGAGTTGGAAGCTTCTTCGGTCCTTCCGTCGGTGCCTGCCTCCGGGCGATGGGGACACGAGATAAGGAAAAAGAGCGTGATTTTGAGGTTTTGGGTTGGGCCTCGAACTGCTCCAGCGTTGGATTGGACCTTAAACTGACCTGCCGCTAATTTGATTGGGATTAAGTATATATTTCACCCCCAAATGTCACACATTGGACACAATTCACCCCAAACTTAAAATTGGGAGTTTTGAAACCCTCAAATCCACAAAACCGGATAAATCACCCCCTGCCACTCAATTTTAGTGGTTTTGGACAATCTTTGAGTGGTATTGGGCAATTTTGGGCTGTTTAGGCGTGCTGACTTGGCTTGCTGACATGGCGACTAACTGACGGCGTTAGTGCGCGGTGGGGCCCACCTGTCAGTCACTCTCTCCCGCTGTGTGCCCTATTTCTTTCGCGTTGACCACTCCCCAGTCCCCACTCGCTTCCCACTCATCCCCGTCCCGACCGCCGCCTCCACTCACCGTCGAGCTCGCCGGCGTGGAGCCCGCGCCGTCCGCAGCCGTCACCGACCGCCGCAGAGGTCGCCGCCGTCGCGGCTCCTCATCTCTAGCCTCGGAGGATGGTGACGAGGTAAGATCCAGTCCTTTCCACCCCAAATCTCGCCTCCTCATCCCTAATCGCGAATCTCACCCTTCTCATCTCTAGCCCTGTCGATGCGGTGTGGTTGCCCTCATAGCCCGCGCGCGTTAGGGGTCGATTTTCAGTTCGATTCGGTTAGGGTTAGGGTTAGTGTTCATGATAGGGGTTAGGGTTTGAGGGTTAGGGTTAGGGTTCGATTTGCAGTTCGATTCGGTTAGGGTTAGGGTTTAGGATTCATGATAGGGTTTCGGATGGAGGAGTTGCAAATGCTACTGCTTTTGGATTCTGTTAGGGTTTTGTGTTGTTGAAGGTGTTGATTTTTAATTTGGATCCTGTTTTGCTAGTGTGAAAATGGAGCCGAAGACGGTGCCATTGATCGTGCTTGATGCTTCGGACAGTGAGCCTCTTTCTCCAAAAAGTGAGCCTCATTCTCCAGCAAGTGATCCTTCTGAGAGTGATTCTTCTGAGAGTGATGGTTCTGAGAGTGATGGTTCTGAGAGTGATGGTTCTGAGAGTGATGGTTCTGAGAGTGATGGTTCTGAGAGTGATGGTTCTGAGGAAGATTCCTTCATAGGCATGACTATCCGAGGTGTGCAACTGTGTTTTCCTTTAACTCAATATACTTGTGCTAGTGTGTTTACCTTGCATTTTTATTTACATGGTGTTGCTGAAATGTAGGTCCAGGTGTTATGGGGCATTCCAGCTTTGATCAATTCTGTGTGTTTGCCAATCGAGTGGAACTGTCCCCTCAACAAGTTATACTTCTTCAGAGCATTTGTGCTGAACAGGAACCAACGACACCATTGTACATTTGCAGCCTGCAGATGACTCATGTTGTTCAGGGCAAAGGCAAGATGGTAAGTGCTGGCACCTCCTCTTTTTTGCTATTTAAGGTAGAGTATGATCATACTAACATAGAATTTTGTTTGCCATTTCTTTGCAGTACTTCAACAAAGAGTTCACCAATAGGTACCTCAGCAAGCACCTTTCACAGACTGCAACCACCATAGTTGTCCACTTTCTCAAAAACAAGGTAACTGAGGAAGTGAAGATGAAGATTGCCAAGGAACTAAGCATGCCATCATGACCTCAAACTGGATGACTGTAGTGAAGAATGCCACTTTTCAGAAGGGTGATATTGTCATGTTCTGGTGTCGGCGCTCCGCATTCCATGGTTTCAAGGTGGTTGTGGACAAGCTTGAGCCAGGTGCTTTTGGACTGGGAACCAACAAGCACAGGCTCCTGTTGGATGCTCATGGTCTGCTTTAGTGCTTTAGAAGTGGGAAGTATGTAATGAACCAGGGTTGGTTGCTTTTGGTGTAATTAACTGGGAAGTGAGAAGCCTGTTGGATAGTTGCTTCTTATTATGTAATGAGGGTTGGTTGCTTTTGATGCAATGAGCTGGGAAGTAACAAGCTTGTTAGGTTATGTGATGAACTTGTTCTTATGTAATGACTTGTGGTCAGGTTGTGAACCTCTTATGTAAGGATCTCTATTATATTGTTATGTAAGAATCTCTTATGTTTCAGTTTCAGTTTGTCAGTTGCTCTTTGTTTGTCAGGCTGATATAGTTTCAGTTTGAGGATGATGCAAACCTGCAATGTGTTATCTTATTTTCAGTTAATGTGTGACCATATGGTCAGGATGCAAACCATATGGTCCAATGTTTCAGTTTCAGTTTGTCAGTTGCTCTTTGTTTGTCAGGCTGATATAGTTTCAGTTTGAGGATGATGCAAACCTGCAATTTGTTATCTTATTTTCAGTTAATGTGTGACCATATGGTCAGGATGCAAACCATATGGTCCAAGTAATTGTTAGTTAATGTGTGACCATATGGTCAGGATGCAAACCATATGGTCCAAGTAATTGTTAGTTAATGTGTGACCATATGGTCAGGATGCAAACCATATGGTCCAAGTAATTGTTAGTTAATGTGTGACCATATGGTCAGGATGCAAACCATATGGTCCAGTTAAACACTGGATGGAAACCATATGCTCAATCAGTTTAACACTAGAACATCATGCTATTTAAGTAGAATCCAGTAGGACCAAGCCAACAGTTTAACACCAGATTATTATTACATCAAATGATTATTACATCATCTCAAAATGGTTCAACTCAACACTCTCCTTCATCACAAAGTTGCCTGATTTTTTTCAGTTTTTCTTTGGTCCCATTACTGAATTTCCAAAGGTCATGGAGTGCATACTCTAACTTCTTCTTCTCCTCCTTCAACTTTGCACTGACATCAGCCAAGTGAGCCATATCTTTTTGACTTCATCCATTTCCTTTTGTTGATCCTGCTTCACATGTTTAAGCATCTGCAACTGCTCAATCAGCTGAGCCCTATCTGTCTTGACTTCCTCTAGTTCTTGCTGCTCATGCTGCCTCACATCTTTAAGCACCTGCAACTGGTCAAGCAACTGCTCCCTGTCTTTCTTGACCTCCTCCAGTTCTTGCTGCTCATGCTGCTTCACATCTTTAAGCACCTGCAACTGCTCAAACAACAAATCCTTTTCTTTCTTGACTGCCTCAAACTCTGTCTTCTGCTCAGATACATTGTGGAGTAAACTTGCATTTTGGTGATTGCTTTTGATTAAACGATTCTCACTGTCCTCATACATAGCCATAACCTAGCTAGGGCATTTTGCAACCTCCATGCCAGTCTGGATCCATCCAACCTACAAATCCACAGTTTTCAGCTTCCTACAAATTCAGGTTTTGAGTATGTCAGTGGGTGTTCAATTAGTCAGAAAGTTCAGAGTTTCAATATTTCAGTTTGTAGGATTTTAGTGTGTACAAACTCGGAGTGGAACTCACATTCTTGATTGGACAAAGGTAGAAGCGCCTTCCTGTCATGTTTCCTTCGAAAGCAACAAACAATTCGGGCTTCAGCTTGTGGATGCGGCACAGTACAGGTGCAGCGGCATCGATTCCGCGGAAGTAGGGATCACTGATAGAATCAGGCGCGTTGTCTCTATATGTGATCTATCAACAGGCGATGAAGAGTGATTCGTGGTTAAAAAATCCCCCAAATGCAGAAACCCTATCCGAGAACAGAGGCACTCACGTCGCGAAGGGAAGACCCAGCTGAGCTCAGGGGTGGAGGCGGTGAGCAGCGCGGCGTCGAGCTTGAGCTTGTCATCGTGTCGGCGCGGCGAAGAGGGTGCCAATTTTCAGTCATGGCGTCGAGCGGCAACCAGCGGCGCGGCGGAGAGGAGCTTGACCTTGTCGGGCTTTCAGACAGCGCAAGTTGTACAGAAACTTCCCCGTACTTTTCCGAATTTGCAATTCAGTCCTTCCACCTGCAGCTTCAAAGCGATCGCTTTCTTTTCCTGCCTTCCCTGTCTCCCTCGCTTTCTTGCCACCCGTCCGCGCCGCCGTCCGTCCGCGCACACCCCGGCATGGACGTCGCCGCCGGGTGGTCTTTCGCGCCGTCGGCGTGAAAAGATCGTGGGCTGCTCCGCCCACCTCTCCGTGGTGTGCTCCGTCAACCTCTCCGTGGTCTGCTCTGCCGACCTCTCCGTGGTCTGCTCCGCCGACGTCGCCGTCGTCTGCTCTGTTCGCCGCCGACCTGCCATCAACCTGCGCGCCGTGTGACCTGCTCCTACGCCACGTAGACATGGACAATCAAGGTTAGTGTCTTCTGGTTCCTCCTCCGACCATGGTTCTGATGTTTAAAGTGCAGGGTTTTAAGTCGATCTTGTCCACCTTAACGGCAGAAATCTGTGATGAATTAAAATGTTTGTGCGAGTTGGCATGGATTACCATGATACTTAGAAGGTTTTAACAACAAAGATCATACTTTTTATACTAAAAGTTTGAACCTTTTCGTGTTTAGGTTCTCCTCCAGACCGACTGGACTGGTTTCCTGTCAATTTACATTATATGGGTTGCTTTGTGAGGGATGGCTGCAGTGTTGATTATGTGGGCGATCAGGAAGTGTATTCAGTTAATATCAGCAGGGATACTCTGTGCTATAATGAATTGCTGGAGCATGCTAAGAATGTTTACCATATTCAGTTGGGTAGAGTGGACATCAATCTGTCACTGAAGCTTCACTGGCTTGTTCCTGGGAAATCTTTTACTGAAGGCTTGATGTTTGTTGGTGATGATGATGCCATCAGTAGAATAGATAGTAGCATTTCCTATGGTCAAATTGTACAGATTTATGTTGAAGAAGTGCAGTCAGTTGGTGCAGATGAAGAAGATATAGAAGAAGAAGTGCTGTGGGATGCTGCAGAGCAAGAAGAAGAAGAAGAGAAGAAGAAGAAGAAGAAGAAGAAGAAGAAGAAGAAGAAGGAGAAGGATCTTACTTTGAAATCCCTGTCAGTGAAACTATTCATGCCATAGAGGGAGGACCAAGTTTCCATTGATAGACGTGCACCCTGTAAGCACTGAAGAAGTTGAAACTTTGTTCAGGGAAGGTTGGTCAGTACCAAAACCTGTGGGCAAGCAAGAAGAACAAGTGCAGCAACATGCGGTTGATGCAAACAAGGAAGAAGAACAAGTGCAGCAACATGTGGTTGATGCAAACAAGGAAGAAGAACAAGTGCAGCAACATGTTGATGCAAACAAGGAAGAAGAAGCAGTCCAACAACATGTGGTTGATGCAGGCAAGGAAGAAGATGCACCATCTGTACAGGAATCAGACGATGACACTGAATATGAACCAATTCCTGAAAATAGTTCTGGTGAGGATTCTGAGGCAGAGCAAATGAGAAAGTTGTCAAGAGAAATTAGATTAAATGAGAGGAACAAGAAATTGGGAAAAGGTACACAACATATCATCAAAGACAACACAGTTGTAGCACATGCAGATGGAGATGAAGGACTGTCATACTCTGATTCAGATACTGAGTATTTCGACAGTGATGATCAGTACTCAGATACAGAAGAGAGTGATGGAGAAGGGGGGAAGATAACTATAAGGAAGAAGAGCATTTGGCCTAGATACAATAGCAAAGAAGAAGGACAGAATTTCAGCTAGGCTTGGTATTTAGAAGCAGGGAACAGATGAAGAAGGCTCTTATCAAATATGGTATCAAAGAAAAGCACCATTTGGCTTTCACAAAGGATGAGTATGATAAAGTAAGAGCACACTGTACATGGCCTAGTTGCCCTTGGATGATCTATGCATCAAGGACCAGTAAGAACAAGTGGCTACAAGTGTCCACTTTGAATAATCAGCACAATTGTATTCCAAGGAGAGACAATAGGCTTGTAACTTCTACTTTTCTTGCTAAGAGGTTTGGCAGACTGATAAAAGCAAATCCAACTTGGAAGCTTGAGCATTTACAGAAGACAGTGCTACAAGAGGTTGGGGTAGATGTTACCATTGCTCAATGCAAAAGAGCCAAGCAGCTTGTGTTTAGAAAAATGATGGATTCAACACAGGGAGAGTATTCTAAAGTGTTTGATTACCAGCTGGCATTGTTGCATTCAAATCCAGGTAGTACTGTTGCTGTCAAAATGGATCCTCATCAACCAGATGACACCTATGTATTCCAAAGGTTCTACATGTGCTTCTCAGCACTTAAGAAAGGATTTCTTGCAGGATGTAGGAAAGTAATTGGTGTGGATGGTTGTTTTTTCAAAGGAGCTTGCTTTGGACAGATGCTATGTGCTCTAGGAAGGGATGCAAACAATCAAATGTACCCTGTTGCATGGGCAGTAGTTGAGAAAGAAAACTATGATTCATGGTTCTGGTTTCTTGCTTTGCTCAACAAAGACCTAAAGATTGCAGATCAAGGAGCAGGTTGGGTGTTCATCTCTGATCAACAGAAAGGTTTGCTGTCAGCAATTGAGGACATAATGCCCAGGGCTGAGCATAGAATGTGTGCTAGACACATTTACTCAAATTGGAAGAAAAAGCACCCTAACCATGATCTACAGAAATTATTCTGGAGATGTGCCAAATCACCAAACAGGGTGCTTTTCAACTACAACAGAGCAAAGCTTGCTCAGTTCACTGTTGATGGAGCTAAAGACATGATGAACACTGATCCACAACACTGGAGCAGGGCATTCATGGAAATTGGAGCTAATTGTGACTCTGTTGACAATAACATGTGTGAGTGCTTTAATAACTACATCATAGAATCAAGATATTTACCTGTTGTGTCTATGCTTGAATGGATAAGGTGCAAGATGCTAGTCAGGGTTCAACAAAACAGAGGGAAGGCAGCAAAATGGCAAGGGACTATCTGTCCAAACATATTCAGAAAACTAAAGCAGAACATCTCAAGATCTACCAACTGTGAAGTGCTTTGGAATGGCAAAGAAGGGTTTGAGGTGCAGGAGTACCAGAAATACAGGTTCACTGTAAACCTGGAAAGAAGAACATGTACCTGCAGATACTTCCAACTCTCTGGCCTTCCCTGTTGTCATGCAGTCAGTGCAATTTATGCTTCTTCAAAGAAGTTAGATGACTTCATTGCTGAATGCTATTCTATTAAGGTGTACAATAGGATTTATGATCATTGCTTGGAGCCAATGGAAGGTGAAGAGAGCTGGCCAACAGCTGATCAACCTAAACCTAAACCACCTGGTTTCATTAAACTCCCTGGAAGGCCCAAGACTGAAAGGAGAAGAGGACCAGATGAAGGACCCAAGGGCACAAAGTTGAGCAGGGCTGGCATTAAAATTACTTGCAGCAACTGTCAGAGAAAGGGACACAACATGACCAGTTGCACAAACAATCCTGTTGCTAAGCACCATGGCAATGCACATATAGTCAGAGATAGGACCAGGAAAAGGAAGAAGCAAAAGAAGGAAGCTCAGAATGAAGAAGCTGGGAAGAGAGCAAAGGTACTGAATTTCATGTAGTTGTTCTAATTTTCTACACCTACACTATTTTGCAACCTATACTTGCAATATTTTGCAACCTACACTTGCCCTAATTTCCAACCTACACTTGCAGCTGTCACAGGCTAATGCTGATGCAGCAGCAGCTGCTTCTGCTGCAAAAGAAAGGAAAGGAAAGAATATTGCTGTCTACGAAGATGCAGCAACCAAGGCATTAAGAACAAAGCCTACAGGGCTGAAGATACCTGGGAGGAGCTCACAACCAACCACCAAGCCAAGCTCCCAGCCAAGCTCCCAGCCAAGCTCCCAGCCCAGCTCCCAGCCCAGCTCCCAACATGTGTCAAGCCAGCTGGATAACAGGAAAATTGTGAACCTGTGTCAACCATTTGTTACACCAAGAGCAACTACAACTAGTTCACATCAGAAAAGCTTCACCAAATACAAGCCTGAAACTCCTAGGTCTGCATTTGTTGCTCCACAGCACACCAGCTTCAGTCTTGCTGCTTACAAGGCTGCAAAAGCAGTTTAACAATCCACAACAAAGAAGTAGTCACTATGGAGATGTGCTTTTGTAATATTTTGTAATAGCTATTCTGGATAACCATTGAGCTATCTAGTAAACATTGAGCTATCTATCGAACACTAAATTGATCTGGAATTTCATATGTTTTCTCTTGAGCAACTGTCAGATACATCTTCTGAAATGCCATAATAAATTTAGAGTGCACTTGTTCACATGCCAACAACTAGATAAACTTGTTCATTACATAGATAGGTAGCTGCAATAACTTGCACTGACAGTTACATTCATAACTTGTTCACAGAATAGATCAACTACACTGCCACTACACTGCACCCATTACACTGCCAACCATTGCACTCATGAGTACATAGCTAATTTGCTCACAAAATAGATCAACTACAAGTCTAGGTACCAACTACTCAACTAGATCAACTTGTTTCTGCACTTCAACTACATCAGTTCTTCAACATTCCAATGGCAAACATCACACACATGAGCCCAATTGCAATCTTCACAAGCATCACAACTTCCTTCACTGCATCTGCCACTGCAGTGATGTTCTTCACCAGCATCACATGCCTTGCTCCATCTCCTGCATCCCCTGTTGCTTTCTTCTCAGCCTGTACCAGCTCCAGGTTCTCCCTCCTTTCTTCAGCCCAAGCCATTGCGCCCACAGCAGCATCTTCACCTTGCAAGTGCTCGTGCTCAACCAAATACACAACATATTCAAGTTCCCAATGCCAGAAATCACAACCATGCTGTCCATTTGAAACAACAAAAGAAACAAAATTTGCTGTCAACAAATGTGTCTACTAAAAATTTCAACCTATATTTCATTCACAGTATTGGATTCAGAAGGTGGAGCAAAGCATGCAAACTGAGAGGATTTGCTTCAGAGCCGTGGATTCAGAAAGAGCAAAGCATGGAAATTTCAGAAAAGGGTTAAGTCGAAGACCTACCCCGTGGCGGTGACACTTGTAGTAGACCCAGCCAGGGTGCTCAGGCGTCCCCGACACCCCTCGATGCACCGTCCTGCCGCAATCAGGGCAGGGAATCAGAGGGACGTAGGTACCCCGGCGGCGGAGCGCACTGCAGCTCGAGCTGGCCGCGGACATGGCGACGATTCCACGAAGGCGCAACAGATCTACGTCGGGGCGGTGCGCGGGGCGGTGCGCGGAGGGCTGCGGCGACAGTGGCGCAGAGAGCTAGGGTTCGTCAGCGTTAGGAAGAGCAGAGAGGAAGAGCGACGCGCGATGGGGAAGAAGATAACTCCCACCGCTATGACAGGTGGGCCCAAGTGCAAAGACAATGACAGGTGGGCCAAGGCGCAAGGGCTAACGGCTCTGTTAAGCACATAACGGCAGCTTCGCCATGTCATCGCCACGTCAGCAGCAAAAAACCACCCAGATTGTCCAAAACCAGCTTAGGGGGTGATTTATCCGGTTTTGTGGATTTGAGGGTTTCAAAACTCCCAATTTTAAGTTTGGGGTGAATTGTGTCCAATGTGTGACATTTGGGGGTGAAATATATACTTAATCCATTTGATTGTCAAACAGAGCCGAAACGCCGGAAGCATTCCACATGGCCGCATCTGGTGCGGCCCATTGATAGAGTTCGAAGATATTTGTCCACGAGGTTTTGGTTTGAAAAAAAAAGATTCTTACGGTATCAAACTAAATATTCATATAAACAATGTGAACAAAGTTCAAAATAATTATAAACAAGGTTAAAAAAACGTTCATGTATTACATGACAAAATATATTCGCATGATTTCCAAAAACAAAACAAAAAAAACATGATAAATGAGAAAAGGAAAACAAGCAAAAAAAACATGAAAATGAGAAAAGAAATACAAGAAATAAAACAAGAAAAAGGAAGGAAGAAAAAGAAAACAGAAAAGATGGCAAAAAATATCTTATCTCGATGGGGCCACTCGGCGGAGCGCTTTAGGTGTGACAACCCTGGATGGATGGCGGTTCTACCCGATCATGTGATCGCATCTTCGTCCGATAAAAAGTAAGAGGATTCCACCTCTAACGATTTCGGTGAACAATGTGAAACTCCTACTACTTTTCCCGAAATGGGGCTGCACCCCGGCATCAGCATCAAAATGATGCACACAACTTCTTTATTGTAAAGTTTAAAACGAATCCAAACACAATCAAATAGTTTACGTCTCAAGGATCACAAACGGTAGCCACCATGGAGGGGATATAGGAGCCACCGGGGCAGAGGACTCTACGACATCTTGAGTGCAACTAAGTTTCACGAGTCACTCGCTAGAGTAGAGAGCTGAAGGGGAGTTGTTGAATGAGGACGTGTTCATGAGGGGAGCCCCATAATGAAATGGGGGAAACGATTTATTTGCCAGTGCCTGGGTCCTTCGAGTGCATTTTATCGGACACTCGAGAAACAAGCGCATACGCAGAGTGTCGCGATAAAACAGTCGGCAAAAAATACTCAGTATATTCGTGGTTGTCGAGTGCGCTTTGGCAAGACACTCATGAACCAAAAAACACTTGGAAAATTCCTGGACACACATGACCATTTTAAGCGCGGTTGACGGCGGACAAACAACAAGACTCACTTTGCAAAGTGGTTTTTGAAACATACTCGACAAACAAGTAAATAAAATATTATGCACATATACTTTAGAACTTTGACGAGCAATCTTTTGAATTTTTAGTTTATTTTCTTAAAATAAAATAATTATTTACAAAATTCTTTTTGATTTTTACAACATTACTGTAAGGGGAGCCCCTACGGTGTAGTTTTTTTTTCTTATGAATAAAACCAAGAAACATTACAGTGCACAAGGGTCACATCAAGAGAGTAAAAATGGAAGGTACAAATCATCAACTACTCATGAACTAAAGAAATCTGTCCAGCACCCAGTCTTTTTTCTTTATCAAGCACCCCGTCAATAAGAGGTTGAACAGAGAGTTCCTTAACTCCATACTGATAAAGCAGAAGATCATGTTAAAAACGAACTTTACACCGATTAAAGAATAAGATGAGGGCGAAGAGTTGGACAACGATGCATCATGTGTCAAGGATGACTTTGACGATTATAATGCAACAACGAACAAGCCGGAGAACAGTGATGGCCATGAAGAAGTGTGGAGCAACGAGGATGAAGAAGAGTCAGATGATGGAGATGACGACGAGGAATCAAGTATTTTAGATGAGTATGATAATGAAGATGCAATGCTAAACAACTTGGAATACAAGGACATGTATCGTGATGGTGACCTGAAGGTTCCGGATGGCATCACACAACTCGTCGATTCCATGTACGACGGAGAACCAAGGGATGTCATCTTTGCCAGCCGACATCTCTTTGAGTCTAGGGGCAAGTTACTTATGGTAAAGCGAACAAAATATCAGCCCGTCCTCTCTCGTGGCTATAACCTCAAGGTTGAGGTCATGGAGGCGGATGTTGATGCAGGCTTATGGATTCCACTGACGGCCGGTGCCTCAGGCACATTCTTCATCAGCCAAGGTTACTCAAAATTCGTTTCCACGCTTGAAGAGTCGGGGAACAAACTGACTTACCACTTTGTAGACGAGCATGACGTGGGTGTTGATTCGAAATCTCAACCTTTTGATCCATCGGAGGGCAAACCCACACTAGTACAGAACCCCACATCATAGCCGGCCCTAGGGAATCACCTCAGCCGGTTATTCCAACCGTCTCCCGCTCAGGGTCGCTAATATGTGGTTCCATCAGAGCCGGTTCCAGGAATCGGCGGTGATGAGTCCAACCCTCAGACGGTCGAAAATGTCACCCGTCTCCAATGCGGAGATGGCTGACTTTTGTCACCGGCCCAAATATGAACTAATCAGCGACGTGCGTTATTCCTGACCGTCGCACAACCCGGGGGGTCCGACTTTTCCCGCCTGCCGTATATCGTGGTTAAAATTCGTTGCCTCCGGGTGTATTTCCAGGGGGGTCCAACTTTTTAAAACAAAACATGCAGAATCATTACACCAATTAGGTTTTTATAGCCAGCTAGTTATACAAAGCAGATCACATTAACCAAGCAGTTACACAACAACTGATCGATCATAGTATGTAATAACGTACATGTAGACAATGTTGTACAAATTAACGAGATAGATTGTTGAAAACTGCAAATATTGCAAACAAACTACCTAATAAGAAAATTGTTCTATATGATATGCATCTCAATAATGACCTCCAAGCTTCGGTGATTGGTGTTACTCAGAACAATCACAACAGGCTGATTAATCTGAAAATGCTTGCCTGCAATGAAATTCTTCCACCCCAGCTTGTCGAGCTCAATGCGGCCGTCAGTTTTCTTGTTGTATGTAATGGTTGTGACGGCCCCTGCTGCTCCAAGTCGTAATCCAGCTTTGCCATGAGTTCGTCGGACAGCGTCTTCCACTATCATCTTAGGTAGTTTCTACGCATAAAAGACAACACAGTATATTTATGTCATATATACACTACAGGGTAAAGAGGTGGTACTTCTTGAACTTAACTTTATTAGGAGAGAGGGATATATTTATATATACCATATCATGTCTCTTCAAATCTGTGGTCATCAAACGAGTCATAAAAGGAACACCAACACAGAATCTTATGGCCGGTAAAAGCTGTAACACGCGGTCGTTCTCATGTTTGTTGAGATGCACTCTTTGGGCAACAATGTGATTGTCATCAGAACTATCATGATCAGAACTATCATCAGAATAATAACCAGAACTGTCAGAATCATCGTCACTGTCGACCTCCGTTTGAAATTTCCCATAGGCAATAGAGATACTGGGTTTTGATTCTGTCATATTAAAAACTAGTAGCACTTCTCTCCCCCCCCCCCCCCCGATCTGCTGGACGAACTGTTCCTATCCTTCGCCGTGCAAGCGGGTCTTCCTCCTTTGTTTGGTCACAGTAATGTTGTATGTGATCCGAAGTGCATTAAACATCACAGTGTCGCCTACTAACCCGTTGAACGCTTGCCGAACGTTACACGGTACTATCTGTATGCAACAGAAACCAAATGAAATAGTACATTAATTAGATATTACAATTTAAAAACAAAGACTATATATATATATATATATATATATATATATATATAGAGCAGGACTATTCTACAACCCCCTTAAGTGATTGTAGAATACCTATTCTACAACCCCTCCTAATCACCTTCTTATCCCGTCCAAACCCCTCCTAATCACCTTCTTATCCGGTCCAACCCGGAAAACCAGCGCCCCGTCCTCCTCCTCTCTGCCCTCCACCTTCCTGGCGTCCCTCCCACCACGCCGTCGCCTCCCGGCGACCACCACGTGCCGCCGCCGCTCCCGGAGACCACCACCGCGCGCGACGCCGCCTCCTCCCCTGCAGCTCGCACAGCGGCGCCCTCTCCTCCACCGCAACTCCGGCGACCCCATCCCCACCGACCGCTCCTCCGGCGCCCGGCCCCGTTCCACATCACCTCCAACGGCCCCCGACAACTCGCCCAATAGCTACACCCCCGACGACCCAGCTGCCCGGCGGCGCACCAGCTCCCTCGCGCGCATCCGGGCGGAACCCTAGCGACCCCTGCGTCGCGCCGATCTCGGAGGTGCCCCACCGTCCCGTGCATCGCGCGGTTTCCCGGCGGCACCCCAGCGTCCCCCGGGAGCCACCGTCCCCTGTTCGTCTTCCTCAACTGAGCTCGACCCCGGATCTCCACCACCGCCCTGGTGCCTGCTCCATCGACGGTCGTCGCCCTCCTGTCGCTTGGTCCACCGAGACGCCGCTGGTTCCCCTCAGCTACAGAACGGAGGGACCACCTACCACAGCCCCTGGCTTCCAGCACCGCTGTGGCTCCTCCCCATGGTTCCTCCTCTCCACCCAGCGCGAGGCCACCAGCGTCGCTACTTCTCCTCTCCACCGGCGCGAGGAGGCCAGCCCTCCACTGCCGCCCGTAGTTCTGACGGCCAACCTCCACGAGCTCCGTCCCCAACTAATCACGCTCGCCGCGGCAACTCCCTGCGTCGGCCAGACACCGCCTCTCGCCGCCACACCGGAATCCACTAGGCGCGACGCCTGACAGTCCAGCACGCGCAGACATGGAGTTCACTGTGCGCAGCTGGTGAGTTCACGATGCGCTGCCGGGAAGTCCACCACCTTCCTCCAGTGCGACCAACAGCAAAAGCGAGATGGAAGGTGCCATGTGAACCATGTTGTTGGTTATGAACCTCACCTAGCGCCGATGTGGACCGCAAATAATGAACTGATAGTTTTCCCTGCCAGCAGATGCTAACTGAATGTGGCATCGGTAGTGAATTTTATTCCAAGTTCACAAGCTTGGGCAAAAGAGTACACTCGCGCCGTCGTTGAAGTCCACCACGTTGAAGATTCTCCACCCGCGTGCACCTACGATGGCCCTCAAGCTGTTGGTTCCTGCACATCTCACAACCAATACAAGATTTTCAACGGAATATTTTATGTATTATTTGGACAAACGCATTGAAAACTACTATGAAAACAGTGTGCAGTAAATAATAAATCTGAAGTTTACTTTGAACAAATCTGAAGTTCAGTTTTGACCGCAAAATAGTTCATTTTGACTCGTCAAAAAAGTTAAGTTTTAAAATTACGGAAGCTCAAAATTAGAAGTTCAGACCGTCCATCACCAAGGTTCATTGTTTATTCATAAAAACCAAATTTATTCACAAGTAAAAAAGCGGTTCACTTTACTGTAAAATGAAGTTCATTTGAAGAATATTTTGAAGTTCACTGTATACAAAAGAATATTTTGAAGTTCATTAGGAAAAAAGTCGAAGTTCACTTGCACGACGGACGAAGTTCAGAAAAAATTATGTCACACGAGAAGTTTATTCGTGATTTTCTGTGAAGTTTACTTCTGTGAAAAGTTCACTCTATATCACGCAGAAGTTCAACCTGAACATAACTAGCGGCATTGAAAATTTAAGTTCACTTTCCGCATGCTAGAAGTTCACTTCAAAAAAATATGAAGTTCACCGTATAGAAAGAACTCACTTAAAGAAAGTTGGAAAGTTCACTCAAAAAAATTTTAGAAGTCCACTATTGTTGTTTTTCAGAAAACCACTTCGAATTTCTAAAAAACAAGGGTTCATTTCATACGCTCGAAAGAAGTTAACATTTCCGTGCTCCGTGAAGAAGTTCACTTATGTGTTCGGAAGAAGTTCAGTTTTGTGAAGTGCGAAGTTCAGAAAATACGAGAATTCTAAAACAACAGAATTATGTATATTTAAAACTGCTCTTAAACCGTAAAGAATTTCGAAAAAATGCGTGAGATAACAAAGTTGCGGATTTTTCATAGCTTTCCAACGGCGTATCATTTGCGTCAATCCGATTAACGGTTTGCAAATGGCGACCAAAATACTGTACAGTCGCGAAAAAAGTGTTCGTATATATGAAATTTTTTAAAAACCGTAACTAATTTCGAAAACCTGTGAACATAAAAAGTTTCGTAATTTCGATAGCTATCCAACGGTATATCATATGCATCATTCCGATAAGCGGATCAAAAATCGAACTAGAAAATTTTCCGGCGAATGTGGAGAATCGGTGTGTTCCGTCAGGAAGTTCACATTTACAGTATGTGGAGTTCACAGTTGTGACGCGGGGAAGTTCAAAAGTGTTGTAGAATAGTTATTCTATAAGTGGTTGTAGACTAGCTGAGGTATATATATATATATATATATATATATATATATATATATTATATATATATATATATATATATATATATATATATATATATATATATATATATATATATATATATATATAAGACTAGGGAAAATGCTTCCTACTCCGGGTGTAGCTACACCCATGTCTAAATACTGGCATACGGAAGTATTCGTGATACTTTCTCGGTTTGAGTATGTTCATATACTATATCTAAGATACTTCATACCAACTTACATGAAAAAATTGCAAGTGGGTACGTAGTTTGCACTATATTAAAAATACCGTCATATTTGTACGTAAAAAAAGATTATGTGAAAAAATTGTACATAGTAACTATAAAGTAGTATATATACCTCCTAAATAATCATATATATACTACATACTACATGTACGTACTCTCCGGTATGATAGATACCTCCTAAATTGTAAGAAACATATATGGGTGTAGCTACACCCGGGTATAGTATGAATATGTCATATATATATATGGACGCGGATTTTATGCCCATGGTGGTAGCTGTGCATAGGGAGCTGGCCGTTGGATAGAGGTGCATATACTCTTCCTGATCGGCAACTGACCAGGAGGTGGTATGAGGTAGCACCTGCGCGTCATGTTATTAGACGGCCAAACACCTCATCCGTCCGTAACCGTTTCGGATTGTTTTTCTAGCCAACGCGTAAACATTCTTTGGGTCGCGCAGCAAATATTAGTGAATGGCCTGAAGTAAGGATGTATCCTTTTGCCTAGTAAAACATGAACTGCTCCGGGTCTAATTATTGAGAAATGGGAAAACAGATTTGTGTGTAGTTGATTTGCCGTCTTTTGCTTGTTGGACGGGTGGAAAAAAAAGGCTAGGTCACCCCTTCGATTAGAGGATGGATGTTTTGACGAGTAAAATAAGGACCAGTTCCCCCTCCGGGAACTTATTACTGAGAAATGATAGAACAGATTTGTGTGTAAGTTGTTTCGCGCATTAGTGTTTGGAGGACGGCAAAAATGGGCGCCAAAAACCCCCGTAGACAATGTTGTCACGATCAACCCCCGTAGATGCCAACCAGCATGGTCTGCTCGTTGCATGTTGCCAGTGGCTAGTTTGTTCCGCAAATGGGCGCACCGCGCGGCGGCCAGTGTAGTGCTTTGTCTGACCGCAAGTTTTTAATGGGTTGATACCCAGCGCACGCGTATCTTTCTTAGATCAAAATGCCCAACGTACGTCGTACGAACCAGCACGTGTGTTGTAACAGACAAAATAAGTTCGATAAACAAAATACATTAATTAATAAGTGGGTAAACAGCCGTGAGGTGATTTGTGAGTGACGGATGTAGCTAGTTTGCGGAGAAAACGTACGAGTAAATGGACTACGGATACCGTTTAATAATTTGAAATCTAGAAGCTGCAGAGAACAGCGATAGATTTATTAAACGGGCCGCCCCCATGGTGCCTTCTTCCATGCGTGCTTAAGATCCCTAGGTAGGCAGGAAGTGTTCACCATCTACGGTTGTGTAGAGCTCTCCAGCAGCTGCGAGATCTTTCAGGTGCTGCATGTAAAGGATAGTTAGAAAAAAAGGAGTTAAAACATGTTAACTACTTGTTAAAATGCGGGTAAAGCCATCTTGGGCGAATAAAAAATGTAGGGAAACAAGGACACCTAACCTTAACGTCTCTTTGGAAGTCATCAAAAATTCAAAATGGAGCAGACTCGGTCTATGTAGACGCCTTCTGGGCCTAACCTGTGCTGGGTAAACTTTTCTTAGTAACATGAAAACATGCTGGCAAAGAGGAAAAGGTGCTGAGAAAATTATAAACTAGTTCGCTTGGTTTCTTTCTTACCCTTCCATCTAGTAAAACTACGGGGCGTTCGCATGTTGTTTGCTCTCCTTTTCCATCTAGTAAAATCATGACGGATGTGCGCAAACGAGCGGTGGCGTGGAAGGTGCTTTGGGATGTGCTCTCGGTATGACGGCGTCAGAAGATTCCGTCAATGAAAGATGAGCATTGGTGACTGTCGTGTGCTCTCTATATACAATCGAATGGTAAGATGGACGTGCACAGCTACCCACCGTGGGCATGCCACTATTTTCGATATATATATATAGGAAGCTCGGATGTAGTATGTACACAGCTCACCTGTGCGCGCTGTTGCACATACATACCCAAGAAATATATATCATGTAGATATCTTAAATATGCATACCCAAGGATATGTGTACCTCCATATACCCAACATGTGCGTACCCGAGGTATACGGGTTGTCACATACCCAAAAACTTTCCATATTCCATCCTGGTGCCCGGGAACCAGGGAGCATCTGTTAATTTACCTCTCTCTCTCTCTCTATATATATATATATATAGGGTGGGACTATTCTGCACAACCCCTTAAGTGTTTGCTGAATAGTTATTCAGCACAACTTTCGAAATCCAACTTAGTTTCTTATCCCGAACCAACCCATCAAAAAGACCGTCTTCCCGCACCCGCACCCATGACCGCACCACCCGCTGTCGTCACCGCCGGCGCGCTGCCCTTGTCCCCGCCGACGAGCCGCACCTGACTTCTCCGGTGCTGGCGCCGCCCCCACTCTAGCGTGCCGTCCCGCCCTCTGCTTCACCCACGCCCCGGTCCTCCTGCCATGTGCTCACCGCCGGTGGTCCCCCCTGCCGCGCGGTCTCCCTTCCATCACAACGCGCCGCCGCTCCTCCTCCATGATGTGAGCTTCAGCACCGGTACCATGTCGTGGGCTGATGCATCGGGTTCGATTCATGGTTCAGATCGCCGACGACCTGCGCCCCGTTGTTCCTCTCATGCCAGCAATCTCTTCCGGCGGCGCCCCTCACTTCTCCTGGCGCAGGATCCACCGCGCTACCCCTCCCTCCTCCTACCGCGGGCTCCATTGGCGCCGCCCCCCTCGACTTTTACCGCGTCGCTCCACCGGCGCTCCAGCGAAGCCGACGGGATCCCGCCGCGCTGCTCCTGGCTCCTGCTTCGCCTCGACAGAGCACTACTGGGGCCCTCGGCCTATGCCACGCGCCACCCCTGGGAGGCCCTTGTCCTCCGCCGCTCGGCAGCTGGGATGGCCCCAACCTCTGGCGCTCGCCGATGCAGGAGGGGATGAGGAGCATCGGTGCGTGTGGCCCTGTGCGCCGCCCTCCACCCCTCGTCGCGCGCCGCCGCCGGCCAGCATCCCTCGCCGGCGCGCCCCGTCCCCATCAGCCCGACCTCCGCCCAACGCCTCCCCGGGAGGGTTCCCGACGTCCGTCCCGCGCCTCCGCCCTGCGCCTCCGCCGGGAGGGCCCTCGACCTCCACCCCCGCCTCCGCCTCCTTCTCAGCCGACGGCGGCGTCCTCCACCACCACCGCGCCGTCGTCCCTTCCGCGACACCGCGCCGTCGCGGCCTCCCTTCCACCACCCCGCGTCGTCGTGACCTCACCTCCGCCGGATCGAGCCCGGCCCGGCCTCCCCACCGCCGCCATCTCCCCTCTGCCGGATCGGGCCGCCCCGGCCTCCCCACCACCGGAGCACGCCGCCACGATCTCCCCTCCGCCAGCCACCACCGAGCTCCAGCGTGCCGCACAGCCTCCGCCGAGTTCCAGCGCGTGTGGCCGCCTACCACTCAGCTCCCAGCACGCGCGGCCGCCGACCACAATCGTCGCAGCGGCGTCAAAAACGAGGTCGCGTTTAGGCTTTGCACTGCAGCAGTCCTCTGGTGTCGATTTCTCTCCTTCCTGGCAATCTCACTAGTTATACTAGTTCGTGATGTGGTTAGCTTCAGAAGAAAAATCATGTGCTCTTCTGCTGCCGTGAGAAGTTTAGAGAGAGACAACAGTCTGAAAATTCGGATCCATGGAGGCGTGAAGTTTAGTTAAAAATTGTTGTTTCTGTTGTACTCCTACTTATGTGCTACAGTACTATGTTTGCTCGGTGTGGATCGATGTGGTGGTGGCTCGTAGGGCATCAGGCCCCTGCTTCTGAACTTTTTGTTGTCAAGTATGAACTTGCTCGGTGTGGATAGACATACAGGCTTTGGAAGTGTGAACAGAATTTGCTGTTTTGAAAGTTCAGCGTGTTATCGCACAAGAAGTTCATTGAAAAAATATACAGTAGCTTGTTGGAGGTCCGGCAGTAGTGGTGCTGAAGTTCGTTTTCTTTTGTTGAGGAGCTAAATTTTTAAAAATAAAACAAAAGTCCACTTAACAAATTTTAGAAGTTTGATGACGTGCTTCTCGATTAAAAGTTCATTTTGTTCATTGTGGAGGTTCACTTTTTTGGCAACCAAAAAGAGGTTCAGTTCATACTTGTGAAATTAACTTCACAAAAAAAGTTCAGTTCATAAAAATGATGCCTAGAAGTTCACCAAGTGAAAATACAAGGTTAATCGTGGAACTTCAAATAAAATAGTACAAAATGCCCATTTTGGAGGTTCACTTTTTTATATTTGGCAGAAAGTTTAAATTTAATCGTGGCTAACAATTGCATATTTAACTAAAACGAAGTTCACTTTCTAAAATCACGGAAGTTCAAACTCGAGAGTGTAGTCGTCCATCCCGGAGGTTCACATTTTTATTCACAAAAAAATACATCTGCAAGAAAAAGAAGATCACATTTTCTGCAAATCGAAATTTACCTGGCGAAGTTAAGAAGTTCACCGTATAAAAACGTTTAACTCAGCTACGACATGTCGTTGACCGCCATGCGTGCAGTTCTGAACATTCAAAAAGCAGTTGTTCTGAACCTCCTAGTGATGCCACTCGAGCATGCAACTTCTGAAGATTAACTGGAAGATTTTTTATCATCAAAAAATTCACATTCGAAAATTATAGGAAGTTCACTTACCTATCGCGCGAAGTTCAGATAAATGTTGCTGCCACGAAGTTCACTTGCAAAAAATTATTGGACGTTCTGTTAAAATCGTGCATTCTCGAAGTTCACTTATTTTGTGGTGAAAGTTCATATGGTCACACTGCCGAAGTTCATATGGTCGCAGGAGTTCATGTATGGGAGTTCAAATCATTTATGTCGATGGTTCAGTTTTTTAATGACAAAAGGTCCAAATTTATGCCTGCCTCCCCTACGCACCAGCCTCCCTCACCGGCGCACTCAAATCCCGGCCAACCTCGCCGTCGCCCCCCCCCCCCCCCCCGACGCCGTCCTGGACGCTCGCCTGCCCCGTTCCCCCACCTGGGTGGACTCGCGTTGAGCTACGCCCTTTTCCCCATCGAAGTTCACTGTATGTAAAATTGAGAGTCCAATGTTAATAAACTGAAAAGAGAACGGTAACAAATTAATAGGAAGTTCATTTACTTATCGCGAGAAGTTCAGAAAAATATGATCCGTTAGTAAGTTGACTTGCAAAATTAATAGGAAGTTCACTTACGCATCGGCGAGAAGTTCAGAAAACTATTCCACAAAAATAAAGTTCACTTGCGAAAAAATCGGAAGTTCACTAACGTATCGCGAGAGGTTCAGAAAAAAATATGGTATGCCGAGAAATTCAGTTACGAAAAAAAGGAAGTTCAGTTATGTGTTCGGAAAAGTTCATCCACACTGTAAGTAACTTCAGAAGTGATTCGCGAATAGGAAGTTCACCTGTGGTTAATGAGAAGTTCAGAAAAAGATGCTCCAGCAAAGAGATTCATTTAAAAAAAATAGAAAGTTCATTTTCGAATCCAGGGGAGTTCACCAACTTTGTGAGAAAAAGATCAGAAGTGGTTAAAAAAGGAAGTTCATAAGTGTATCGTGAGAAGTTCAGAAAAAAGATAGACCACCGGTATATTATCTTCCTTCTCTGTTTTTCGTATTTTTAAAATTAATTAAAAACTGTATTGAATTTCGAAAATATTTCTTCACGAAAAAGTTGCGTCTAGTCAATATATTTCCAATGGCATATTATTTGTTAACTTTTGATAAGCGGTTTAAAAGTAATTGTGAAAAAACAGTCCGCTGGATCTATAAGTTGAAAAACAGAATTGTTATTTTCAAAACTGCTCCTAAACCGTAACGAATTTTAAAATTTCTTCAGGGATAGAAAAGTTGCGCATTTTTCATACCTTTCCAACGGCATATTATTTGCATCAATCCGACAAACGGTTAGAAAATAGCTTCCAAAATACTGTAAAAACGGACAAAATCCACGAAAAATAGTGTTTAGTATATTCAAAATTACTTTAAAACCGTAACGAATTTGAAAAACCCGTAAAAGTCAAAAAGTTGCGCAATTTCCGTAGCTATCCAATGGTATATCGTATGTATCATTCCGATTAACGGTTTGAAAATGACGATTGAAACACAGTCCACAAAAACAGGAAATCTGGACGTTCCGCTGAGAGGTTCACTAATTTTTGTTAGGAAGTTCATAAAGTTGTGCAGAATAGTTATTCTGCAAGGTATTGCAGAATAGCTGGAAAGGAACTTATATATATATATATATATATATAACTCAGCTAAAAAGGAACCTATTCCTGCTAAAGCTAAACAGGACTTTCTGAACCTTTTCGGATATGCTAAGTGAAGCTTAACGCTACTTCATATGAACCTTCAGATGGAACATGAATTGAACTTTTTTCCTAAAATTTTTTTGGAACGAGGTGAACTTTTTTAGCAATTGCACATGAACTTTTTTCTGTACCAAGTGAACCTTCTCGCGCATGACATGTGAACCTTCAGACGGAACATTAAGTGAAATTTTTGAGGTGAACTTTTTTTCGCAATTGCACATGAACTTTTTTCTATAACAAGTGAACCTTTTTTATAAATGAAGTGAACATTTTTTTAACAGAGTGAACTTTTTTTCTAAACTTTTTTTAGAATGAGGCTTTCTGAACTGTCTCGGCAATGATATGTGAACCTTCTCGCGCATGACATGTGAACCTTCGGACGGAACATGAAGTGAACTTTTTTGAGATGAACTTTTTTTTCGTAATTCAACATGAACTTTTTTTCTGTACCAAGTGAACTTTTTTGATGAATGAAGTGAACTTTTTTTTAACGGAGTGAACTTTTTTTCTAAACTTTTTTTTAGTAATGAGTCTTTCTGAACTGTCTCGGCAATGATATGTGAACCTTCTCGCGCATGACATGTGAAACTTTAGACGGAACATGAAGTGAACTTTTTTTCTGAATATTTTTTCGGAATGAGGTGAACTTTTTTCGCAATTACACATGAACTTTTTTCTGTACCAAGTGAACCTTTTTTATGAATGAAGTGAACTTTTATTTAGCGGAGTGAACTTTTTTTCTAAACTTTTTTTAAGAATGAGGCTTTCTGAACTTTGTAATAAATGAGTACACGCGAAAAAAACAAATAAAGAATTAAAGGAAGGACACGCATCATAGCAGATCACGAGCATGCTGTTTTACGTCTCCCAGCCTCAACCTCCATGGCAACAAGCTGGCAGAGCAGTTCGCATATAGCGACAGCAACAATTCACTCCTGTTGTTTTCGGGAATCCGACCAAGGAGCAGGGCAAGCACGTAGAGCTGCTCCACAACTTGCAATAATCTTCCGCTGATAGTGTCAGACAGAGCTAAAATCGAACTGCACTAACTGAACTTCGACACAAAAGAGCTAACTGAACTTTGTGATATGCTTGCTCTCCAGTCGGATAGTCGAAGATTTTCCTGGCGCCGCTGACAAACAGACTCATACGGACTGGTGTAGATGCTGGTGAGGATGGGAGTTCACAGCGGAGCAGGAGCGAGTCAACGGCAGTGCGCGATGGAGTTTAGGAGTTGATGACGGAAATCCATTCGCTAGCCCAAAGAGAGTCCACCCCACGCGAATAGGCAGTTCTTGGGACAAAGACAGCGGCGCGAGACCTTGCAGCCATGGGGGATTTTGATGGGGACCGGCGACTGGCACGAGTTGGATCAGGGGAGGCCGGTGACGGGCGCGAGGTGGAAGCAGGGGAGGCCGGCGACAGACGCGAGGTGGAAGCCGGGGAGGCCGCCGACGGGCACGAGGTGGAAGCCGGGGAAACCGGCGGCGGCCGCGAGGTCGATTCCGTGGAGGCCGGCTTCGGACGCGAGGTAGAAGGCAGAGAGACCGGCGGCGAGCGCGAGGTCTAAGCCCGGAGACCGGAGTCGAGCGCCACCTTGAGGAGGCCCGCGACGGCCGCGAGGTGAAGCCCGTGCCGGAGCAGGTCGCCGGCAGCATCGCGCGTGCAGTGGGACGCTCGGGAGGAAGAAGGTGGGTAGTTTGGGCCGTGGGCCGCGCGGGGGGGAGGCCGGGCGGCGGCGGGCCGCGCGCGGAGGAGGCCAGGCGGCGGCGGCGCGCGCTAGGAGGCCGGGCGGCGGCGCTGGAGTGGAGGTCGGGCGGTGGTGGTGCGTTCGTAAAATAGGAATAGTTCCTACTTAAGCTAAATAGGAACTCTTAAGGTAGATTCCTGTTTAGTCCTGCCCTATATATATACATATATATAAGCCAGTCCTTCTTACAACTGACTTGCGGTGACGACTCTCTTGAAGACAAACACTAAAAGTTGATCCAGCGAAGTGCCTGTTAGAGCACTCGTTCTTGCATAATGGGCATGTCCTCATTTCCTGTTATAATTACTTAAACATGTGTATGTCACGTATTTCTATAAAATAGCAATTCAAGCTACATATATATACTCTAATTTCAACTAATAGGGATAAACCAAATAGTAACAACAAAATAACATATATAATAGGAACTGGCCGGTAAAGAACAATTAAAAGGACCAAGGTGCGGGGCGGGCCCGGCAGCGGCAGGGGAGGGGCACGTACGGCGGCGGGGAGGCGCAGCGACGGGGAACAACGGCGGCGGGGCATAGCGGCGGAGGCACAATGACGGGAACGGCCGCGGGGAGGCGCGGCGACGGGCCGGGAATGGCGTCGGGGAGGTGCAGCAACGAGGAACAGCGACGGCGACAGGGAGGCGCAGCAACGGGGAACGGCGGTGGCGACGGGGGGGGGGGGGGGGCGAGGGAGGGGGTATAGCCGGTTAGGGATTTCAATTTGCGGCGTGGCAGCAGAAGGGAAAAACTACCCCTCCCCGCTATCGATTTCAAGGGCTAGCTCGAATTTTTTTTAGTTTGCCGCCAATATTCACAATCCGTACCATCAGGATATATTTGTTCCCTTCGATATTTTCCATAATCCAAATCATTACAAAATATTCAAAAAAAATGAAGATAAATTATTATGTATACTTTTTTTCGTTACATTAAATTGTAGAAATAATATTTTGATTCATATAATGAAGAAAATTTATCATGTAGTACAAAACTTGTAGTTTCAACGAATAAGGTCTGATGTTTTACAAGATGTGTCGACGTAAGTTACTACAAACCTGTACGAAAGCAGTTTTCAAAAATTGGAACTAACATATATCCTTTCTGATAGAGAGGTCATAAAGAGCAACAAAAATACTAATTATTAATCCATAAACAAGAATGTTTGCGTGCGCGCTTTGCTCAAACTTCATTTTAATACGGAAAATAACTATTAACTCTATTAATTCATGAAATATTGCAAAACAAATTTATATATTTCTAAAAAATTACATTACATCTAGTTTCTTATATATCGTATTAGAAAATTTCTTGGAAAAAGTTTAAAGAATATTAGTTAAGAAAAACTCGTTATAACTTGAAGCATACCCGCAACCCCCGAAATATCCGTACACCCCGGACATTTGTTCCAAAATATGCATGCATGCACGCTATTTGTTCTGAAATATGCACGCGGCATAATGTTGACATGACCGGCCGGTCCCACCCGTCTGCAAGCCTGCGCTTCGCCCGGACTTGTGACTTTTTATTAAGTCCGGCGCCCGGACGGTAGGAATACATCCCCTCCGACAGAGCACAAACTCCACTCTAGTAAACCCTATCCACCTAGCTCCGCCGCTCTCACCGATCTCGCCGGCGCAAACCAGATCGACACCATGCCTCGCCACGTGCCATCGATCTACTCGAAGCTCACGCCGGAGCGCTATGACGCCCTTGCGGAGGAGTCGCGTGCGGATTCCGATGCGGCGGAGGCACTGGCGGCGGCCATTGCGGCCGGCTTGGAGAACACCATCGCGGACTTCTTGCTGGGCCGCGATGGCGGCGACGACGTGGCGGAGGAGGGCCCGGCCGCGGCGGCGGCCGATGCTGCCGGAGAGGGCGAGGGCCGCCAGGAGGCCGCACCGCTCGCTCGACTGGAGGCCATCGAGGCAGAGCACCGCGCGGCCTGGCAGCAAATCCAGGACGAGCGCGCGGACGCCGTCCTCATCGCGCAGTTGAAGGAAGACGCCGTCCTTGTGGCGCAGAACCGCGCCATCGGCGGCGTACGCGGCTGACGGCGGGGAGGACGGCGAGGATGAGGCGGCGGCGGGCGAGGACGGCGACGACGAGGCGAGCGAGGACGGCGAGGACGAGTGGGGTGCCTACTCCGACGAAGACGAGCCGGCGGCAAGGCCGATGGAGCCGCTGCAGGCCAGCAGGACGCTGAGTGGTGGGGGGACTCGGACGAGGAGATGCCGGACGCCGATGGCGGTGAGGCTGCGGGCGGGCACGTCGATGAGGAAATGCCCGATCTTCGCGATGGCGATGGCTAGGGCCCGTCCATCGAGTTTGAGATGACCAACGCCGGCGTCATCCTCATCTCCTCCGGCGAGGAGTAAGTACGCGCGAGATCTATAGCTAGCTAGCGTATAGTTAGTATATAGCTCTAGCTAGCTCTCGATCTGTAGTTACACGTCCATTAGTAGTAGCTAGTGTACGTACGAGTGCATATTTTGCTAGGAATTAGATCGGATAGATTAATTAGCATGCATTGATTGAAGTGCGCGGGGACTCGGTAAATATTTTGCTAGGATTAACAATATATCTCGCCGGCTGGTCGACCGGGATGGATTGAGATTTGGCCGCGGCGGAGAGGGCCGGTCAAATCGCTAAAAACAATTAATCGCTGGTCGATTATATATTCATGGCCTGTTGAAGTTTTTGCGCACAGATCAGGCTTCTGATCAGTCAGCGAAAGCTATGTTCCAGCCGTCTAAAACAGTTCCGTAGCCGGTTAATTATACGGGCCGTCTCTAATGTATATGTGCGGACTGTCCGGATTTTGTACTATATAATTGGAAGCCAAAAATCAATGGTTATGGACGAATCCAATTTATTTGTGAAAGAACGAGATGTCGCCTAGAGGGGGGGGGGGGGGGGGTGAATAGGCGATTTAAAACTTTTATGTTTAGGCTTGATAAATGCGGAATAAAACTAGCGTTTAATTTATCAAGCACAAAACGTAATATACTAGGTTCACCTAGGTGCACCAACAACTTATGCTAGGCAAGTTAAACAACAAGGATAGCAAGATATATTACTTCAAGCTCGATGGCCATCACAAGGTAAATGCATAAGTAAAGGGGTTTGGTTATATAGATAACCGACACAAGTGGAGACGGAGGTTTGTTTCCCGTAGTTCCTTCTCAATGGAAGTACGTCTACGTTGGAGAGGTGTGGAGGCTCCTTGGCCCACCAACAAGCACGTCCGTGCTCACCCTATTCTCCGTGAGCTCCTCCCGTGGGGAATACCTGATGGGGGATTTGCTCATCCACTATGAGGTCATCTTGAGGGCGTTGACCAAACCCGTACAATGAAGTCTTCTTGAGGGCGTTGACCAAACCCGTACAATTTGCCCGAGCCTGCCTCCACACAATAGGAGGCTCCCGTAGCACACACAACCGTCTAGGGTGCACAATGCACCCAAGAGGCACAAACTCTTGGGAGCCCTATGCACCCAAGAGTAAAAAGCTTTTCGAACTTTAATCCCACGTATCACCGTGGGGAACTCAAACCGATGCACCAAATGCAATGGCAAGAACACACTAAGTGGTCAAGTCCTTCTCTCCGAAATCCAACCAAAGCAACTAATGCTAGGAAGGGATTTGAGAGGAAAAACAAAGGAGAAACACAAAGCAACCCCAAGATCTAGATCTAAAGGCTTACCCTCACTTAGAGGAGATATGACTTGGTGAAGTGTTAGATCTAGATCTCCTCTCTCTTTTCCCTTTAGAAGGAGGCAAGAATCATGGAGGGATCGAGAGGTAGCAAGCTCTCAAAAAGGTGAACAATGGAGGAGAGAGAGTGTGCAAAAGAGTTGGAAAGAGTTAGGCAACCATTGGGGAAGAAGACCCCTTAAATAGGTTGCCCCAAAAATCCAGCCGTTGGGGGCAGAAACCCGCAGGGGCGGTACTACCGCCAGTGCTGGCGGTACTGCCGCCCCCAAGGGTTTCAGCCAGCCAACGGCTAGCAAAGGATCCCGTAGCAGCGGTACTGCCGCCAGAGGCGGCGGTACTACCGCTGGGGTGCAACAGAGGGTATCAACGGCGGCAGTGCTGGCGGCACTGCAAGCAGTGCTGCACAGCCCAGGAGAGGGCTCAAAGTCCCAGCAGCGGTACTACCGCCGGAGGCGGCGGTACTGCCGCTGAGGGCTAACAGAGCACCTCCCTGGCGGAAGTGCTGGCGGCACTGCTGGCGGTGCTGCGCAGCCCAGGAGAGGGCTCAAGGTCCTCAAGAGCAGTACTACCGCCAGAGGCGGCGGTACTGCCGCTGAGGGCTAACAGAGCTCCTCCCTGGCGGTGGTGCTGGCGGCACTGCTGGCGGTACCACCGGCGGTACTGCCGCCAGAGGCAGCGGTACTACCACTACACAGAGAAAAAGCAGCAAAACCCTGAAATGAATAACTTTTGCTAGGAAGCTTCGATCGAGTTGAATCTAATTTTGTTGGAAAGAGGACGACAAGAGCTACCCAACAAAAAGCAGAAATATTGAAACCAAGCAAGGGAGATTTTGCTAATAAATGGAAGAGTGAAACCTTCTGCACGGATGGACCGGCAAAATATCCAAAACCGAAAATGCAAGAGAAGATGCATACGAAAACCGTTTTCGGTGAACTTGGCCTTGTCATGACAAGCACGACAAGCACCAAGACCACACCACGATAAGAGCCAAATAAGAACCAATAAAGATGATGCCAAGGATGCAAAGGTTTGAGCTCTCTACGACGATACGATCAAGATATTCGCTCGAGAGCCCCTCTTGATAGTACGGCTATCTATTCTATAACCCGGTCTCTCAACTAACATCATGAGACCGGTAAAACAGAAACCCTATCAAGATCATACCTTTGCCTTGCGCATAATCCACTTGAGCTTGATGATGACGATCTTGACCTTCTCAAGTTGGACCACCTTTCTTGATTGCGCTCCGCTTGGTGAAGACTCGCAACATGCTCCCCCATACGCCAAGATGGGAGAGGCACTCTTCGACATATCTTCACTTGGCCTTTATCTTGATGACGATCACCACGTGACGCCATCCTCCATGGGCTTCATAGGATCTTCCTCTTGATTCATGCTCATGGAGAAACACCTTGGCCTTGATCAACAAATGATCTTTTTCTTCTTTTAGCCTTCACTCCAACATATGGAGTTCAAAGCATGCTAATGGACCAAACCTACAAGTATAGCTCAAAGCACACATTAGTCCTTAAGGAGTGTCATTAATTACCAAAACCACACATGGGGGCAACCATTCTCTTTCAATCTCCCCATTTTGGTAATTGATGACAATCCATTTTAAGAGGGTTTATATAATGAATTAAGCGTTCTTGCAAGACAAACAAGCAAGAACGCAAGAGCATAAAGGCAAATGCTTAAGTACCAAACAAAAGCATGAAAACAAATTCCCATAAGAGAGGGAAACGGAAGGAAGCCAAAAAGAAGGAGGAGCTCACCCTAGCTCCGTGGGGGCACTCGACGGTGGAATGGATGGACGGAGATGACGGGATCGAGCTCGACGGAGCTCGGCTGAGGTTGAAGATGTCGCGGACGCGGGCGTCGGCTCCGGGCTTCCCGGCCCGATTCCTTGGGCTGGGAGGAAGAGGAGCTCGTGGCGGAGCTCCCTACGGTCTTCGATCTGCGCGGGAGTACCGGAACGACGGCGACAGGCTCGGCAACCGGCGGCGATGAAGGAGCTCGGTAGGAGAGAGGGAGCGAGACGAGAGGGAGCTGGTGGGTGGAATGGGTAGGAGAGCTAGAGGGGAGCAGGTGCGACGGTGGCGGCCTCCTTAGTCGCCCCGGGGGGCCACGGCATGGTGCGGCAGGATGGCATGGCGCGGGAGCATGGCGCCAGTGCCGCTCGGCACTGTGGCGAAGGAGACAAAATCCCAGAAAACCCCCTGGCACCAATTTTCTTATTTGCAAAAAGGTCCAGCCACACTTTGTTGATTTTAATTGGGGCCCTAAAACATTTTCTTAAATTCCACAAAAATTCATGTGGCCTCCCCTTGTCCTTTAGAAGCTCCAAAAAATTTGATGTGGCAAAATAAAAATTTTTGCACAACATTTGTTCATAGGGTTTGATAAAGGTCATTTTTAATAATTTCCAAATTATAGTTATTTGGAGCACTTAAGCACTTCCAAAAATAATAAAATTATTTATGGAGGCTACCAATATATTAAATAAGCTCCCCATAATTTTATTTTGAATTTTTAGAAAGTTTGACTTGGTTCCAAAATTAGAATTTGATTTGAGCCAATTTTGGATTCTCAATTTTATTTCTTTGTTTGACAAGAATTGGATTTTGACAATTTGTTATAATAAGTAAACGTGGAACTTCCTGAACAATTCGGAAGTTCAAATTAATTTGGTTTCACCAAGTTGAGAAAAAGGCATTGAGGTTGGAGATTTTTGGGTTTGGAATTTGTTTCCTTTTAATTGCTTTCCAAACCTGCTTTATTTTTAATTAGGAATTTAAATGGATGCCATGATGCAATGTTTGCAAATCAAAAAGTGAAAATTTGGCCCATATTTTAGGGTACCAAACTGGGGCTGTTACAATTCTACCCCCCTTACAGGAATCTCGTCCCGAGATTCTAGAGTAGAAGTAGATAGGAGGGACACATGGCTACACGTATCTCCCATGATCTTCTTGATTACACGATGATGTAGCATAACATGCCAATGGGGCGGAAAGAACGGAGGATAAATTAAAGTGACGGACAGAATGAACCTTGCCCAAATCCCATAAGCCATTGAGGAAACTAGGAACGACTTGGCCAAACAAAGGTCGAGCCTAGGATAGGGCAATCGATCATTTTGTTCAGGATCTTTGTCCAAGACCGAGACAACACTTCCCACCACCCCGATGTGTAGACCGTAGGGATTTGGAGCACCACGAGGAGAAAAGACATCTTCTGGACTCCACAATTTCGACACACCAAAAGTTTCCATAAGATTAAAGCTCAGGCCCTAACGGGACTGATGAATTCACCCAACATCCGTGTAATTGGGAAAAACTTTGGGTTCACCTAGGAGGGATAGATATAGCACTGATCCACCATTAGATAAAGAGATCAAACCTTATACCTGAGCTATTCCCAAGATACAAGGTGTAGGGGAAACGACCGATAGATAGTTAGCCACTCCATGGCAAGGTTCTCCTTGAGGTTCTAGATATCACACTCCGGCTTCGGAATAGCCTTCAATCGATCCTCAAGCGAAGGTCGTACTTCAAGATAGAGAAAATACCTTAGGGGAACTCTTAGGATAAATTACCCATGATACTCATGGATAGTGGGTGATTTTTAAGGATTGAAAAGATTTCATCAATCGACCTTCCGGTGAGGTGTGTGAACCACAACATCGGACTTGTCAGGGTTTCAAGTAGGACTAGGTCATACTCTTGATAAACTCCAAGCATCATTTCTGTGTGAGATTCAGATTTGGTTAGGCGTGCGGATAATTCAGACTTGACATGTCCGAGGATGGAGTTTGCTACAGTTAACCGATAAATAGGGTAACTAGATTCTCAAGCTCTGAGCTGCAATGTTAAGCTCCAGAACACGATCGAGATCACGAGGTCCCTGGGGTCACAACCACGAAGAGAAAATTGAACCAGCATGTACTCCAATCACGGAAGCACAACTGCGTCCCGATTGGGTAACACCGGTGAAATGCGGAGGTTTAGACAACTTCTTCTTATTTAAGAACTAATCGGCCAGTGGCATCCATGACGGATATAGAGAACTGGAGGCAACAACCTACCATCTCAACAACAATCCGCACATACATGACCAGCTTGGGATTAATTCCGGGGAGACAAGCGAACTTCACTCGGGCCCATGGCGACATATGTCAACCATTGCACATGGACCAGAGAAGGGCACTTCCATCGTCCGAAACACATACCATGTGATGACACGGAGATGGTTCTGACAATTTTCGAACATTACTCGACAACACGGTCAGGGGACAACCCGGCAGTACTTCTGGAAAGACATCCAGGATATCACAAACCACCGTATGTCACTGGTTGCGAGAGGAATCTTGCTTTTCAAGGAAGGATGTGGTCTTGAGAGTTCCGACATGAATCTAACTCGTTGACCGGAGGTGTGCACATGAACGAATGGACGTGGCAGCTCCGTTAATCTAGTCTTGATAACCAAAGTGGTAAGCATGCTAAGAGTGCCATCAAAGTCCTGGGTTTTCAAAGCAACAACAATTGCTAAGCATATCTGATTACCACAACGATATACATCCTCAACATTCTCGAGCCTGAGTAGTTCGGAGGTAGATGGATAAGGAAGGGTAAGAGCATCACTTCATCAAGTACGTCATGAGACTAAGCACGACATCTTGATATAAAAGAGGGTGACACTCCAAGGTGGAACGGAACAAAAAGCTAGACAAGCTCTTACTCCGCGAGTTACAATACTTTGACCTGGTCCGAGAAATGGACAAGGTACCGGAGTTTTTTTCTCCTGACATCCCGAAGTGGGATGGCTTGACAAACCATAAGAATATCACGCATCAGAACACCCCAAGGCACGATAAAACTTGACTGTCAACCGACAGGTAGAGGGCGGACAACAGATTTAGAGTAAGGAACGGGCTAACCACAATTTCAAGACCTGGCAGAAGCCCTGGTTAGCACTCTTCCGACAACTAGTGCCGAAAGGGTTTCACGAACGGGTGTTAGCGGAGGAATCACAATTATTGATGGAAAAACTCGCTAAGAGCAATCCCGCCGTGATTCAGAGGGTTCCCTGACAAAGAGTCTAGATAAAGCTAGTGTCAGGGGAGAGCATTGCTGAGCAAGTCAATTACGGCTGCAACCTCGAGTTTGAAGACTAACTTCAAATTTTGCCAACCTGATGTAGGGTTTAACAATTAACATCAGGGCTCAACGGAAAAGATCTTGGGTTAAAGATCAGCTTCATGTACCGTGACTCCCAATAGCATAATGCTCACAAGGGTGACAATCCCCCCCATGAATCATTACACCGGAGCCCTAGCACAATCCGGGACCTTCGGTTCAAGATCTTGGCTAAAGCAAGGGAATGTCTTGACGATCCGCAATACTTCCTCTCTTCGGCTTTAAAATTTGCAGACGACAAAGCTAACCAGTAAACTAAAGGTAGAAGCCAACCCCGTGATCCTAAAGATTAGAATTTTGCAGACGAGCAGAAGCATCGTTAAATCAAATAGAGGTAAGAGGTTGCCGAGATTAGAGTGAATTGGACAAAGAGTAAAAAGAATCCTAAGAGGGTTTTCACAACTCATTTTTAGGTTAAAATAGTTTTCAGACTAGACTCGATATCAACCAATAGAAAGGGTTTCCTACAGGCAGTCTTGCTCTGATGCCAACTTGTAACACCCTGACCCCGGAATTATACAGAGAGGCTATGTAACCCACAGGCTATGCTACACAATCGAAGGGCATAGAATTACCGCTCCCACGCAACACATCGATCGTGCCATAAACACTGGCATAGCTATCAATGTATAAAACAGAGATCAAGACTTGTGGAACAACTGGCACATCACAGACTCTACGACACAAAGAGATCATATAGCAACTCATATAAGAGAAAGATACAAATATTACACACAAAAGGGTTCACAGACCCATCAGTACATCATGCGGAAGCGAAGTAGCGTTGTCTAACAAAAAGATCCAACATATGGCCTAAGAGGCCTACAAATAAACATAACCCTGCCAGCTTGTTCCGATGTCCCAAGCTGCCACCTGGGAACCCCGAACTACTCGTCGATGTCCAGGAAGAAACCACCTGTCTGCTCGGTGTCCTCCTCCTCTGAAACAAATTATAAAAGCAGCAAAGAGAGACTGAGTACGACGTACTCGCAAGTTTAGTAGGGCGATATAGGCCCAATGATGACGGAGGCTCTAAAGCTATATGGTAGCTATTTTTGCATAAAGCTAGTTTTCAAATATAAAGATATAAAAGACCCATGGCATCGACTACTCAGAATGTTTTCATAAAGGGGGTAAGATAGAACTTTCATCTTCGGTTCTCATTGAACCCATAGTAACCATTTCACATCACTCCTCTCCACCAAGGCACTCCCTCGAATCACCCTCGAGGAAATGAACCTTTTAAACACACATTGAGGTGCAACCTTTAGCTGTCAAATTTTAATTGATTAGGTTATACTTTTCTATGAGCTAATCCGCCTTTCCCAAGATTTGTCCATAACCGTGGACACGGCTTTTCGAAAAGATTTAACCCTGCAGGGGTGTACTAATTTACCCATTGGTACCATCCGGCTCACCTGATTGGCCCTCTTCCGGGGAAGGCCGGCGAGTGGGCGCGGTTAGACCTTTACATTGCATGAGGATTACTCAAGGACCATCAGTGTGCGGAAGGACAGGTTCAGCGCCTCCAACGCCCTGCCCCGCGGCCACATCCTAAACACCACCGTCCTCATCGTTTCTTTTCCACCCACACACTCACACGCAAATGGAAATAGCAAACTAGAGGACCCTTGACAAGCCCCTCACAACTTATTCGGTCACAGGGGATTCCATATGTCCCCACCTTTGGAAGCACGCTCGGTTCTTGGTTCTAGCTAAAAGCACTCTCAGCCTAGGCGGCAGGAATGAGGCAAAATACCATCCCCAGATGGCAACTCATCCAAGCCTTTAAACAATTTAATTAAGTACCACAAGCATCCACCACCTTGTCCGGACATTCCATCAATTTCATAAATCATGGAAATAAATAACGGACAGCTAAGCATTCTACTAAGCATGCTAGCATAGCTAAGTATTTAAATACAACATTAAATCTTTGTCTCGGCCAACACATCAAACCTATGGTTCATAGGTAGGGATACATGTAATGGTTCGGGGAAAAACATGCATTCATAGGATACTCTAGTATTGACCAAACTTGACATTGGAATCAAATGCAATATTATGGTGGATAAAATAAGTTTATAAAACTAGTAGGATGCTAGATGCCAAGAAGATTAGGTTATCTCTTGCCTTGCTGCCGGGGCGTGTAGTACTGCTCGTCGAGATAGGTAGGGTTAACCTTGACTCCGGAATCTATCGATACCCAAACAAATACAGAAGAACAAAATAAATCACACGAAGACAAGGTGCACTACACAATCATGATGACATGTCAAGGTTATGCATTACTATCATCATATGGTTTAACTAACAATATTAAATGGAGCGCCAAATAATTAGTGGAATTATTTGGAAGCAACCCCATATTTACCTTAGTGTCCACCTTGTTTACAATTTATTACTTCACTAAGAATGGCTTAGATATGCATGAACATGACATGATTAATTAGGTTTTGTTCTTCTGATCGTTTTGGTACCTCATTTGTGAATTTCCAATTATCGATGAATAATTGGCGAAATAAAATAATTATTTGATTTTAATTCTTTTAATCAATTAAAGAATAACTTCAAAAGAAAATTTGTGATCATGATGTGATATTAGCATGGTTTGATAGTATTTGGCATGTTGGTCACTTTGATATTTTATTCACAAATTTTGGTTAATTAATTATCAATTTATGATTTTCCCAAATTTGGTATTATTTATGCCATTTTAGGATTTCCTAATTAAAGGCAAAAATATTTACTCAAAAGAGCATGGCAATGTTACCAATAGATAGGTATTGTTTTTCTGAGCAATTTGGTATTTTATTTGCTATTTTTAAGCAATATTCAATTAGTTATTAATTTATTTTATTTTACTGTTTTTACTGTGCGGGCCGGCCTTCAAATCGGCCCAGGACGGTTTCCAGGCCGGGCCTGTGGCAGAGGCAGCCGGCCTCCGGGCCAGCCCAGACCGGGGCCAGGCCGGGGCGGTGCCTAAGGCTGCCGGCCTCGTGGCGGCCCAGGTTGGCGTGCAGGCCGGGGACCAGCCCGAGGCGTCCGACCTCCTGGCCGGCCCAGGCTGGGGCCAGGCCGGATGCACGGCGGCGTGCGGGACGGCGGCGACGTGCGGCGATTTGGCGGCGGGAGAGGGAGAGAGGGAAACGGAAGGAAGCCAAAAAGGAGGAGCTCACCCTAGCTCCGTGGGGGCACTCGACGGTGGAATGGATGGACGGAGACGCAGGGATCGAGCTCGACGGAGCTTGCCCGAGGTTGAAGATGTCGCGGACGCGGGCGTCGGCTCCGGGCTTCCCGGCCCGATTCCTTGGGCTGGGAGGAAGAGGAGCTCGTGGCAGAGCTCCCTATGGTCTTCGATCTGCGCGGGAAGTACCGGAACGATGGCGACGGGCTCGGCAACCGGCAGCGATGAAGGAGCTCGGTAGGAGAGAGGGAGCGAGACGAGAGGGAGCTGGTGGGTGGAATGGGTAGGGGAGCTAGAGGGGAGCAGGTGCGATGGTGGCGGCCTCCTTAGTCGCCCCGGGGGGGGGGGCACGGCATGGTGCGGCAGGACAGCATGGCGCGGGAGCATGGCGCCAGTGCCGCTCGGCACTGTGGCGAAGGAGACGAAATCCCAGAAAACCCCGTGGCACCAATTTTCTTATTTGCAAAAAGGTCCAGCCACACATTGTTGATTTTAATTGGGGCCCTAAAACATTTTCTAAATTCCACAAAAATTCATGTGTCCTTCCCTTGTCCTTTAGAAGATCCACAAAATTTGATGTGGCAAAATAAAAAGTTTTGCACAACATTTGTTCATAGGGTTTGATAAAGGTCATTTTTAATAATTTCCAAATTATAGTTATTTGGAGCACTTAAGCACTTCCAAAAATAATGAAATTATTTATGGAGGCTCCCAATATATTAAAGAAGCTCCCCATAATTTTATTTTGAATTTTTGGAAAGTTTGACTTGATTCCAAAATTAGAATTTGATTTGAGCCAATTTTGGATTCTCAATTTTATTTATTTCTTTGACAAGAATTGGATTTTGACAATTTGTTATAATAAGTAAACGTGGAACTTCCTGAACAATTTGGAAGTTCAAATTAATTTGGTTTCACCAAGTTGAGAAAAAGGCATTAAGGTTGGAGTTTTTTGGGTTTGGAATTTGTTTCCTTTTAATTGCTTTCCAAACGTGCTTTATTTTAAATTAGCAATTTAAATGGATGCCATGATGCATTGCAAATCAAAAAGTGAAAATTTGGCCCATATTTTAGGGTACCAAACTGGGGCTGTTACAACTTTGCACATGTTTTTATGGATTGATATGTGCACTTTTTTCAGGCCAAATTTGTTCATACAAGAACAGATCTACAACTGGAGCTATAATTTGGGGGACCTGGAGGGGGTGGAGACGCATGTGCAGCCTAATTTAGGAGGGAGGAGAGGAGCAAAAACATGCCTGGCTGTAGGGGAGTTGAGATCAATAGGTATGGCCATGGAGTAATCTGGTTATATCTTCAGTCGTTGGTGCCATCTTCGTCCCCCTCCATCCCCCGCTTTTTCTCCCGCGTCGTGTGTTCTCTGCTGTTTCTTCGCAGCTCTCTTCACTTCCTTATTCTTTCTTTCTTGTCGACCAAGAATCTACAAACTTGGGTTCCTTTTTTTTCACCTTTCAAAGTCCCAGAAGCCCATTTTTTGATGTTCCAGGGAGGCGCTCGAAATCAAGAGGGAAATCAAACAGTTTTGGTTTTTTCTACGATGGAAAAAAAACCGAAATGAAAAAACCAGAACGCTCAGTAGGGAATGAGGGGAAACGGAGATCAAATGAAGAAATTAGAAGTATGCAGCAAAAAATCTGACTTATGGCCAATTCAGATTTCATCTAGATGATGAGACAGTCCCATAATAAAATACTACCTCCATTTCAAGGATTAAGGCCTATATTATTTTTGAAAGTCAAACCATCTGAACTTTGACCAAACTTCTAGAAAAATCTATCAACAAATATGATATATTGTATATATCATATGAAAATATAGTTCATTATCTATCTAATGATATTGATTATGTATTTTGTATATTAACAATTTTTGGTAAAAACTTGGTCAAACTTAACATAGTTTGACTTTTCAAAAAAAATATAGGCCTTAAGCCTTGAAAAGGAGGTAGTATATAGGAAGAAACAGAGAATATAATAAGGAGATATATATGTGGGCTCTAGGTCCAGTTGGTGCCCGATCCGGCCCAGTCCGTGAGTGAGTTGGGTCCGAGTCCGGCTCGTAGCCGTACCTAGGGTTTGGCTATATGTAGATCGAGACCGAGCCGCTCGGCGAGTCGAGAAGCGATGGCCGGTTCCGACGCGGCGGTGATCCTCGAGGGGCTTCCGTGGATATCCCTGGTGAGCGGTTCCGGAGCCATGGAGCAATTGAAGGGCAAGGAGTTGGGGAGGGAGGTCGTGTACGTCCGCGCCGAGGTCAAGAATACATCGGGGGACCCGTTGGACCTGGCGGCGCTCATCGACCAGATGCAGAAGGTGATGGTTGCCGACGGTGACAAGATTCGGTTCTCCATATTGAAAGATGGGACGCCATCCCACACAGGGAAGTTGGCGGCGCCGATCGACGAGATCCAGAAGACAGGGAAGGCAGCGGCGGTGATCCAGGCGAAGAAGATGGACAAGGCTCGGGTGGAGGTCCAGACGGACGAGGCCCCTGTGGATGTCGACAAGAACCCGGTCGAGACAGGGAAGGAGGCCGAGTCGGATGATTCTGTTGGCGACAACGGCAAGTACCGCCTTCCTGATGACTACGTCCGTTCCATCCTGGCCATGCAGAGATCGACGCCCCATGAGGAGCTCGCCTATCCCCCGAATTTGGCGGAGCTCCTGGGCGTCACGGAGGAGTCGCTGGAGGAGCGTCGGCAGCGCTTTTACGGTGAGGAAGCTGCTGCCCGTTCCAAGCGGATCAACGACGACTTTGTGCTGTTCCAGGACAAGATCCGTAAGCAGTGGGAGCACCATGGCTATGTCGAGGTGGACGAGGAGTACCTGAACAATTTCGACAAGAGGCTGGAACACCACAATAAGCTGTGGAAGGACTTTGACTGGACTGGCGTCGAGTTCTCGGACCCCAACGACCCAGATTACGCTAGCTGGTATGAGCCCGAGAGGGAGGGCTTGCGCTGTGAAGTGAACTGCATATATGTATGATGGCTCCCAGGTGACAAGATTACCTAGTATCCGGCTGCCTAGTATCTCTCCATGTCAACTGCAGCTTAACTTATGCCCATCTATGTTATTGAACCATCCATCCATGTATCTATCTATCTGTGTTATTAGTAGTACTCCTGAACTAAGTTATGACCGTCTATGTTATCTATCTATGTTATTATTAGTAGTACTCCTAAACTAATTAAGGTGTGTTCCTGAACTGATTAATGTATGTTTTGTCATCAGTTCCCTGTTTGCAATTGACATGTGACTGATTCATTCTCATTGTCTGGCCCGCAATGTTATTGGTATCTCAACTCCCTGTGCCAGATGATATGCATGCTTTTTTCTTCACTTTAGGTATATATCTAGTCTGGTGATCAGTTCTTTGTTTGCTATTGCAATGTCACTGTTTAGATTCATTCGCATTGGGAACCAGTGTGTTTGGTCCTCCCAATGTGCTTGGTCTCTGAACTCCCCTGTTCTAAGCATAATAATATATCAAACCAAAGCAACCTTGCATTGTACTCCCATGCCCAATGATGCCTGTGGTGGTTGAGTTTGTTAGGATCTTCTAGCTGTTTTAGCTAGTGTAATAGTGTCCCTCAAGAGATTTCATGCTGTCTCCCATGATGAAGAGTAGGTTTTATTTGGTGATCTCTTTTCTGAGTAAAATGTGCTGCTTTAGCAAGTTGCCTAATCGAATGAATAGTTCCACACTCAATTAGCTTATCTGTTTGAAGCCCATAGATGGATAGGCCTCAAGACAAAAGGCCCTGGCACGTAAACTTTCAGGTCAATCACACATTGGAGACATCTTGTTTATTATGTCAATAGCCACTGCCCACCGCTGCTGCTACAGGAATTGGTACAGGGATGGCTATAATGCATGTTTAGTGCCCCTTATCTCCTCTCACTGGATTTTGTATGATGTACTAGCTCAACTATCCCATAAATTAATCTTCATTTTGTTCCGTCTGCATTGTCTGACTTGTTGAACTGTATCTGAACTTATGGGTGTCCTGTATTTTTAGCGTCCATATATAGCCTGAATATGTTCGGGGAAACTAACTTTCAGCAGCGCATGCACAATCTGCTTGGTTTTGCCATATTGGATTGTTCTGGTACATAGACAAAGAGGATTTGCCCATCAACATCTTTTAGCTGTTTTGGCTAGATAGGGTATAGCTTGCCCCAAGACTGAATGCTGATTCCCATGATCTCTTTGTTGCTAGACATGATGGCACCTTAACTTAGGGCCATGTGCTGTAGATTTACCTGAAAAGAAGTCATTTGTCATAGGTTTGTCATAGGTATCCCGAGATTTAATTCAACCAGAGACAATAGGGCTATGAGCTTTCATACACAATGGTTCAAACGGCCTATATATATATATAGTGAGGGGATTCCACTGCTGGAAGAGCTATGGCAGTGTAACTATCATTCTATCAGGTGATCCTTTTTCCAGTAAAATTATGTTCGTAGTTCTGCGAACATGATTTCACACAACAAGATAAGGCAAATTCAGTATACCTTTTTGCATCATAAGACACTTTTTATGGATCGGAGGGAGTATATATCTATGTTATTTGTACTCCTTAATATGCTATTAGTACCCTGAACTGATTAAGGCATGTTTTGTGATCAATTCTCTGCTTGCTATTGCGGTGGTCCTATTGTGTTCATGCACATTGTTCGCATTGGAGAAGCAATGTCTCTGGTCCTGAAGTCCGCAATGTTTTTGTTGTGCCAAACGATAAGCATGTTTCTATCTCTATAATAGTCTATCTTTCATTGTACTCCCATGTTGTGCTGCTGCCCAATGATGCTATGACGGTTGAGTTTGTAAACATCTTTTAGCTGTTTTGGCGGAAATGCAAAGGTGAACATGGGGGCATTTGCACCCGGTTCGAAAATGAATTCTCACAATGTTCAAAATTCTGAAAAAAATATGCACGCATACATGTTGTAGTTTCTATGTGTGCGCCAAAAGTTTTACGGAGAAGCGACTTCTTACTTCACTTGTGTGAAAAAGAAAAAAAAATCTGCCATATGTATGTCCTATGTATGTTACTATATGGAGGAAAACTAAAAAGTAAAATTTCCACGAAACTTTGTGTCGTGAACATGTTATGCGAGAGGTATGGGGTACTTTTTTCCAGATTTATTTCGACATTTTTTAAAAGTGTTTTAAATGCTTTTTTCAAAAGTAGCTGCAAATGCCCCATGTGTTCTTTATTCACTCGCATGTTTCTATCTGTAATAGTCTTATCAAAATTAAGGTATGTTTGGTGATCAATTATCTGTGTGCTATTGTGGTGACACTATTTATTTTTACCGTGAAACCCCTACGGTATAGATTTTATAAAATTTATATACCCAAAAGGGTAAAAGAACAAAGTGCGGGGTAATTACATTGTATACATAAAAAGAGAGGAAAAAGAACTGAAAAAGAGCTAACACAAACGGAAGCTAAAAAGAATTTAGCCAAGCAACTAAAGGGGCTTTATGCGCGGTCTTAACCCTACAACTGACGAGAAGAAGATCTGATTTGAAGATCGCCTTCCAGGTCGGAAAGTTTGGTCTTTTTTCGTCAAAGATCATAGCATTACGGCTTTTCCATTTCCCCCATAAAGCACATCTGGCAATTTCCGAAAAAGATGGCCCCAAAAAACTTTGTTTCGCCTCCTGAAACATCTCCGCGATAGTCTGTTTAGAGGTCGACAATATTCTGAATTGACACCAAATATTTGCTGCAAACGGACAGTTCAAGAACACCCTTGCCTCTTTTTTATTTGAGTTGCACACATCATAATTAACTCAAGAGTCAAGATGCCAATGACGTCTATACATCATATCCCTAGTGTTCAAGCGATCCACCAAAAGTAACCTTATGAAAACCTTCTGTTTGTGCAGTCCTTTGCTCTTCCGCAACTTTTGAAAAACTGGTGACACTACCAGTCCATCAAACATCAGTTTATAGTATCCAGAAGCAGAGAAAACACCATGTTGATTGCAGAACTTCCTGTAGGATCAACAAAAATATTATAAGAAATGCTGGTTGTCTCAAAAAGGGATACACTTATGGATACAAATAAGTAAATTGAATGGTTATGCCAGCTAGGTTTTTCTCTTCCTCGAATGTGTGCATTTGCCCACCTCAATTTTGCATCGTTTTGCATGTCTGCAGAACTGAATATGCTTTCACACTCTTCTATCCAAAAAAAAATCATTTCTCCATATGGAACAAGCTACGACAATTCGATATGTGGTGTTCTGATATATGACTCATGTTGATTTCCAGAAGTGTTGTTTCGTGGAGTGAAACTAGTTGAATTTGGCGTGGCGTGAGGTGATTTTTTTTGTAGAATATATATATTTTTTTTTGTTCAACAAAATGTTGGCTAAATTGTAATGTTCAAACATTTTTTTTATGAATAGGTAGCATTTTTTTGTGAGCATTTTTGATAAATTTTCTATAATGTTCAAATATTTAGTAGGGTGAAATGGTTGAACATGTTTGTATTTCGGCTGGAGTATTTAATTTAAATTAGGGAAGATGCATTTGAATTACTTCCAAATAGTGACAACAGTTGAATATTCCAAAAAAAAAATTCCTTTGGCATACGCTGCACCCGCTGTATTTTAAAATGTCCCAATTTGTCGAGATTTGTCATCTATTTTATCCAAAATATCACTAAATTGTTTCTTTAAATTTGGACTAATTGGGAAATGTCAAAATCCGTTGGAATTCGTCGTCTATTTTCTTTAAATTTTCACTAATTTGGAAGTGTTCAATTTTTTTTTGTTTTTTTTCTAGTTTTCTGCTATAAGTAGGTTGCATATTTTATGTACTTTGGAAATCTTGAGATTCGTTGGAAATTGGTGTCGATTTTATCCAAATTTCCAATAATTTAGAATATCTTCTTTTTGTTTGTTGGCCATCAATGGGTTGCAATATTTTTTTATAAGAATTCTGATGCAATTTCCATTTATCTTTTTCGATTTGTAGATTTAAAGGTGTTGATATTAGGACATTTATTATTTTTTGGATATTGTTTAGGGAAATTGGATCGGCATTTGAAAATTTTAAATTTTCAAATTTGAGTTGCGATCCTCCGAGCTCCTTGGGGCGGCTTTTCCTACTTTTCTTCATGTAGACCGAACCGGATCCAGACCGACCTGTATTGAAGTTTTTGTTCATATTTTTCTATTTTTGGCCAAGACGGTTTTCAAAAACAAGTAAATATTTTATTTTTAATGGATATCGCTAGTTCAATACAAGTTCACTAACTATAAATTCCGTATATATTTTTAAATTTTGATTGAATTCTAGTGAAAGTTACAAAAAAATGCAAGAACATCCAATGGTTATGGAAATGAGTTCAAATTTTCCTAGTTTACTTATTACATATACTTTAAATTACAAAATATTCTCATTTAATTTTAAATTTTTGAACAGTTTTTGGCTGTAACATACATAAGTGAGAAAACTTCCAACTGGTTGTGTGTCGTGGGGCTACCTTTCGGGTACCCCACGGTGGTGGTACCTGGGTCACGCCAAGGGAAGCCCATTGAAGCCCATGAAGTGCACCGTGAGGCCCAAGTAGCCGGTTAGATCGGTGATGAGACTTTCCTTATCTTGTAATGTGCAATCCGCACCGTCCACCCGAGACCTGGCCTGTGATATAAAGGCCAGGAGGGTGCGCCATCTAGGGCAAGAAACACACACGCAAACCCTAGCGAGATTGCCATCTCGCCATTGTAGCCACCTCGATAATATCAGACAAGCAGGAGTAGGTCTTTACCTCATCTCGAGGAGCCGAACCTGGGTAAATTCGCCCCCTGTTAGCCGTCGTAATCACCAACGTTCATCCTCTCTTCCCCTCAATCAACCCGGGGTACCTAACCTTGGGAATTGCCGAGCCCCAACCTCGACAATTGGCGCCGTCTGTGGGAAGAACAGATCGTTGGAGTCATGGTTGCGCCGGCCTCATCTGCAATGAAGAACGGCATCAGCGCCAGGGAGTCGATCTACACCGGCTTCCTCGAGTTCGTCCAGCACCCGCCGGCGGATCTCCCGGCGTACGCTGAGCTGCAGCAGAGCACGTGGATTACCTTCGGTAGTCTACGCTATCTGGTGGACAGTCGTGGAACGCTCCGGCCCACGCTGGCCACGTTGCGCGCGACGGATGCGCCTGCATCTACATCGACTGCGCCGACCGCGGCATCACCCGCCGCGAAGATCGCATCTACTACGGCCACGGCGATCGCGTCGTTGACTGCCGTGAAAATCGCGTCTACTTCGACTGCGTCAGCACCATCTACGATTGCGTCAACGGCGACTGCGGTGACCACACCTGCGGTTGCCAGAAAAATCGCATCTACTGCAACCCCGGCGCGAAACAAGTCTACTCCGACCTTCTTATCCGCGCCAAGACCTACACCGATTTCGACTACGCCAACCGCGCCTCCGCATCGCGGAGTCGCCAGTAGTAGCGGCCGTGGCACCCGCCACGTTGCTGTGATCTTCGACTCTGAGCATAGCTCGGACGAAGGAAGCAGGACTGGGAGCATCAACCCCACTCGACGGGTTTACCCCGCGCAAGTTTATATGACCAACTCATCACGACCCAACGGCGGGGAACCCGCATACCCGCTGGAGGTGACCATGCCGGACAGGGTGACAAAACTCACCATCACCCGGGAGATGGCGATCAAGGCCATGAAGCACGTGGACGAAGGCACGTTCCCTTCACCAGATGAACCCCGAGAAGACCAACTGGCGGTCCAATACCTGCTTTGGAAGGAGTCCGAGCAAGTCCGCCTAGAGAAGGCCGGTCTGATTCGGCGCAAAGAACAAGCTGACGCGTCGAGTGCCAGAAGGGCAGCGCACTCGTTCATGGCTGGTTCGGAGGAAGTCACACAAGGAGGAGGACGTCACAGGGCTCGCATGCCGCGGGTGCCAGAGGCTGATCGCGTCCACCTCACTCGCAATCTGGAGTCGTCATTTATGACGGAGGATGCGGACGGAATCCCCGTCCCCAAAACACCCGCTTCGGCTCTCATGGCAGTCGAAACCTACCTGCGACTAACACAGCCACCGGAGGGTAACGCCCGCGCTCGCCTTCATAGGCGACAAATTTAATCCCTCAGGGAAGTCGAGGAAGTCCTGGCAAAGGCAGCACCAGCAGAAAGGGTGCACGAGAATCGAGGCCGCCGCGATCGTGAACCTGCACCACTTGCAGACCCAGCCCCAATTCGACTGCGACAGCCGCAGCCAGGCGAAGATGTCCGCAACGTCGTCACACAGAGAAGGGTGGATCGCAGTCGACGGATGCGAGCAGCAAGTGCACAGGCCAACGACGACGACGATGACTTCGAGCCACGCGGAGCCGCATGCTTCAGCTTCAACATCCGTGACACGAAGATGCCCAAAGGCTTCAAGCTAACAGCGGAGACACCCAAGTATGACGGGAAGCAAGACCCAAGAGACTGGCTGGAGGACTACCTCATCGCGTGCAGCTGTCAGGGTGGTACTTCGACTACAGCCATGCAGTACATCCAGTTGATGCTCACAGGATCTGCACGCGGGTGGCTCAACACTCAGCCCAGGGACGCTTTCAGCACCTGGGACGAGTTTAGGAACGCTTTCGTGAAGAGCTTTCTAGGAACATACGCAAGGCCAACAACCCTCATTGAGCTCCAGGCGTGCAAGCAAGGTCGAGACGAGCCACTCCGCTCGTACATCCAGCGGTGGACTTTGCTTCGCAACACCATGGACGGAGCCACCTCAGAAGACAGGGTAATGGACGCGTTCATGCACGGCGTTTACCGCCGCGACCTCCGTGAGGAGTTTGGTAGGCTTAGGCCGAGGAACATGATCGAGCTCATGCAGATAGCCAACCAGTGGGCAGATGGAGAAGACTCGGTCCGTGACGCACCACGATCTCCGAAACAAGAAGCGGGACCTAGCAACTGGCGAGAAGGGCGCCTGAAGAAGAAGCCGCGTTACGTCGGCAACGACTCGATCGAGTTAGTAGCGGCGGGATTCGAAACCCCCCGTGAGGATGAAAGACAGTACAACCAGGGCGGTGGAAGCAGTTACCGTGGTGAAGGAAGTCGCAAGCGCGAGTTGCGGAGACGCCCACTGACTGACGAAGAAGAGTTAGAACAACCCTGCAAGCATCATATGTTTAGGGACCCGGAGACAGGCAGGTCGGGATCCCGCCACCTATTGAAGGACTGCAGAAAGGCGCGTAAGATATACAGGGCGTTTGCGCGAATAGTCCCTCAGAACGGACAGCATGACAACCAAGCGGCACCCGTGGCACAGCCAGCCGCACAGCTGGCTCTCCAGGCGCCGCCTGCTCCTCCAGTCGCCAACCCAGCGCAGGCAGCGCTGGCCTTCTACCCGCAGCAGCAACAGCAACCACAGCCACAGCCGCAGGATCCTGCTAACGTGTTCCCGGCAGCACGTGGGCAGATTAACATGATACAGAAGGGACGTCCTTCCAACAGGACCCAGAAAATCATCACCCGCCAGGTCTACCAAGCACTCACCAACCCACCTGCAGTACCCGATTACCTGAGAGGCTCAGAAACAGCGATCACTTTCTCCAGAGCGGACCACCCGCCGGCGATACCACGACCCGGGCACGCTGCTCTGGTAGTCGAAGCTCAGATCGGGGAGTACACCTTGAAGAAGCTGTTCATGGATGGAGGCAGCTATATTAATATCATCTTTGCCGACACTCTCAGAAGAATGAACAAGTCAACATCCAACCTGACGCCATCAGCGAATACTTTCCACGGCATAGTACCAGGGCAAGCAGTCACGCCCATGGGAACAATCACACTCGAGGTTATATTCGGCACACCCGAAAACTTCCAGCGAGAGGCGATCGACTTCGAGGTAGTCGACTGGAAGTCGCAATATCACGCCATACTGGGTCGTCCGACCTTTGCCAGGTTCATGGCAGTGCCCCACTATGCCTACCTCCTGCTCAAGATGCCGGGACCTAAGGGTGTCATCACGGTGAAAGGCGATTTCGACCGGTCTGATAGCTGCGACCGCGAGTTCAGCAGGATTTCTGAGTTCTTTGGGATGGACGAGCACCTGGAGATGATGGCAGTCGACAACGACAAGACTCTGTTCCCGCCACGGAAGAAATCATCCAAGGACTCGGCATTCAACACAAGCGACGACACAAGGGCCCATCAGGTACACCCGACGGACGCCGATAAGACCGTCAGGGTGTCATCAAGCCTGACTAACGCATAGGAAAGTGCGCTCGTCGAGTTCCTGCGCGAGAATTGGAAGATATTCGCCTGGCAACCTTCTGACATGCCAGGTATACCAAGGGAACTCGCCGAGCACTCCTTACGCGTACACAAAGACGCTAGACCAGTCAAGCAAACCATGAGGCGTTTCGCGGGTCCAAAGAGAGATGCCATCAGCAAGGAGATTGACCGGCTGCTTCACGCCGGATTCATTCGAGAGATAAAGGAGTCAGAGTGGGTAGCAAACCCGGTATTGGTGGAAAGAAGAAGACGAAGAAACTCCGCATCTGCGTCGACTTCACCGCCATCAACAAATGCTGCCCCAAGGATCACTTTCCGCTCCCGCGGATTGATCAGATCGTCGATTCGACTGCAGGTTGCGCACGCCTATCCTTCCTGGATGCCTACTCCGGGTACCAGCAGATCAGGATGAAAGTCGAGGATCAGGAGAAGACGGCGTTCATCACACCACATGGTGTATTCTGTTACCAGATGATGCCCTTCGGGTTGAAGAACGCTGGAGCCACATACCAGCGCACGATGCAGGCCTGCTTGAAGAAGCTCATAGGACAGATCGTCCAGGTCTACGTCGACGACATAGTCGTCACCACCCGCACAGAGGGCAGCCTCATCGACGACCTCCGCAAGGTCTTCGACGCGCTCAACAAGTACCAGATCAAGTTAAACCCAGACAAGTGCGTCTTCGGTGTCCCAGCCGGAGAATTACTGGGGTATCTTGTTTCTGCGAGAGGAATCGAAGCCAACCCTGAGAAGGTGCAGAACATACTTGACATGCCTGCACCGACCAAGCTTCATGAAGTACAACGCCTAGCCGGCAGAGTCGCAGCGCTCAGTCGGTTTATTAGTAAGTTGGGAGAAAAGGCCCTGCCCTTCTACCAACTGATGAAAAAGGCAGACAAGTTCGAGTGGACAGAGGAGGCACAAGATGCATTCGACAAACTGAAACAGACCCTCACAACCCCTCCAGTGCTGGTGGCACCACATGAGAACGAGCCACTGTACCTGTATGTGGCGGCCACGAACAGAGTGGTTAGTACCGTACTCGTAGTCGAGCGGGAGGAAGAAGGAAAGAGCCACCCTGTTCAGCGACCCGTGTATTACCTCAGCGAGGTGCTAACTGATTCCAAGCAGCGGTACCCGCACTATCAGAAGCTAGCATACGGAGTCTTCATGACGTCCAGGAAAGTGGTACACTATTTCTCTGAACACCCGATCACGGTGGTAAGCTCCTCTGCCCTATCCGACATTCTCACCAACCCGGCCGCGACAGGAAGAGTCGCCAAGTGGGTTGTCGAGTTAGGGCCATAGGGGTTGAAGTACGTACACCCGAAGGCAATCAAGGCCCAGGTCCTCCCAGAGTTTACCACAGAGTGGATAGAAGCACAACTGCCTGATGAGCCCGACTTGTCCAATGCATGGACAATGTATTTCGATGGATCCAAAAAGTTCAACTCAGCCGGAGCAGGAGTCGTGCTCATCTCACCCAAAGGCGACAAGCTGAAGTACGTGCTGCAGATGAAATTCTCAACACCTTCCAACAACGAAGCAGAGTACGAAGCCCTGATCCACGGCATGCGGATGGCCAAGAACTGCGGCGCCACTCGCCTCATGATCTGCGGCGACTCCTACCTTGTCGTACAGCAAACCATGAAGCATTGCGATGCCATCGCTGACAACATGATAGCCTACAGGGAGCTGTACAATCAACTGGAAGGCCTCTTCGACGGCTGCGAACTGCGGCACATCGGCCGCGAAAGCAACGAAGAAGCTGACGCCCTGGCCAACCTAGGTTCGGATCGAGCTCCGGTGCCACCCGGAGTCTTCCTCGAGTGCATCACGCAGCGCTCAATCAAGGTCCGGCCTCCGCCAGGACCCTCTACATCGACAATAAGCACCGCCAACCCGCCAAGCACGGAGAAGGAGCTCATGGAGGTAATGCTGGTCGAGCCCACGTGGACAAGCCCGTATCTGGCTTACATGCTGCACTAGCGGCTGCCGGAGAACCCAGTCGAAGCCAGGCGCATCGTCCGCCGTTCCAAAGGCTTCACCATCATCAATGGCGAGCTCTACAAGAGAAGCATCTCAGGAGTCCTCCAAAGGTGTATCGATCCAGCCGACGGCCAAGCTATCTTACTCGACATCCACGCCGGCATCTGCGGGCACCACGCAAGCAGTCGAGCACTGGTGGCCAAGGCCTTGCGAGCAGGGTTCTACTGGCCCACCGCAATGCAAGACGCGGAAGAACTGGTAAAAAAGTGCGTTGGCTGTCAGGAATTTGCCAACAAGCCGCACGCACCAGCGTCCGCACTGAAGACAATACCACTCGCATGGCCCTTCGCGCAATGGGGGCTCGACATGGTAGGTCCCTTCAAGAAATCCTCCCCAGGTGGGCACACCCACCTCCTGGTGGCAGTCGACAAGTTCACGAAGTGGATCGAGGCGGTCCCAATCACAAGCTCAACTGCAACCTCAGCGGTCAACTTTATCAGGTCGATCATCTTCAGGTTCGGTGTGCCACACGGCATCATCACCGACAACGGGACGAACTTCACAGCCGAAGAATTCAGGGACTTTTGCTCTGAACAAGGCATCAAGCTCAGTTATGCATCCGTCTCGCACCCGCAGTCCAATGGGCAAGTCGAGAAAGCCAATGGCCTAGTCAGCAAAGGCATCAAGAAGCGTCTGCGAGTACCATTGAAGCGAGCCGCAGGAGCCTGGGTGGAGGAGTTACCAAGTGTGCTGTGGAGCCTACGCACCACGCCAAACAGATCTACCCAGTATACACCATTCTTCATGGTGTACGGCGCCGAAGCAGTCCTGCCCTGCGACATCAAATTTGATGCTCCACGGGTGGTGGCATACGACGAGTCTGATGCAGAAAAAGCACTCGAAGATGACGTGGACACCCTGGATGAAGCACGCGACATTGCCCTCAGCCGCACAGCCGTGTACCAGCAAGACCTGCGCAACTACCATGGGCGACGACTGCGGCCTAGAGCATTCGTCCCAGGGGATCTGGTTCTCCGGCTCAAGCAGAAGAAGGTGCACAAACTCGCCTCCCCATGGGAGGGTCCATACATTGTGACAGAGGCAATCGGCAACGGAGCTTACCGCCTGAAGGACTCGAAGACGGGGACAGTCTGCAGCAATCCATGGAACGTGGCACAGCTACGCCGCTTCTACGCCTGATCGACCCCAACTTGTAAACTTCATCTTGTCAAGTAGCAGCAGGTTTCTCACGCACTCTTTCCCTCGCCAGGGTACCTAAGGGGACTGGAAGGGTTTTAACGAGGCGGCCTGTTTGCGAGAATCAATAAAGATATTTGAAGAAAAAGACTCATCATTTTTTTCCTTTGCGAACAATCAACCTAAATCCTAGGCCGCCACTCGAACCACTCGGGGGCTCGCGCCATACAGGTCTAAGTCCAGCCTAGGCCGCCACTCGAATCACTCGGGGGCTGCGCCACACAGGCATAACTCGAAAATCCTAGGCCGCCACTCGAACCACTCGGGGGCTCGCGCCATACAGGTCTAAGTCAAGCCTAGGCCGCCACTCGAATCACTCGGGGGCTGCGCCACACAGGCATAACTCGAAAATCCTAGGCCGCCACTCGAACCACTCGGGGGCTCGCGCCATACAGGTCTAAGTCCAGCCTAGGCCGCCACTCGAATCACTCGGGGGCTGCGCCACACAGGCATAACCCGAAAATCCTAGGCCGCCACTCGAACCACTCGGGGGCTCGCGCCATATAGGTCTAAGTCCAGCCTAGGCCGCCACTCGAATCACTCGGGGGCTGCGCCACACAGGCATAACCCGAAAATCCTAGGCCGCCACTCGAACCACTCGGGGGCTCGCGCCATACAGGTCAAAGTACAGCCTTGGCCGCCACTCGAATCACTCGGGGGCTGCGCCACACAGGCATAAACTCAAAAATCCTAGGCCGCCACTCGAATCACTCGGGGGCTGCGCCACACAGGCATAACTCGAAAATCTTAGGCCGCCACTCGAACCACTCGGGGGCTCGCGCCATACAGGTCTAAGTCAAGCCTAGGCCGCCACTCGAATCACTCGGGGGCTGCGCCACACAGGCATAACTCGAAAATCCTAGGCCGCCACTCGAACCACTCGGGGGCTCGCGCCATACAGGTCTAAGTCCAGCCTAGGCCGCCACTCGAATCACTCGGGGGCTGCGCCACACAGGCATAACCCGAAAATCCTAGGCCGCCACTCGAATCACTCGGGGGCTCGCGCCATACAGGTCTAAGTCCAGCCTAGGCCGCCACTCGAATCACTCGGGGGCTGCGCCACACAGGCATAACCCGAAAATCCTAGGCCGCCACTCGAACCACTCGGGGGCTCGCGCCATACAGGTCAAAGTACAGCCTTGGCCGCCAATCGAATCACTCGGGGGCTGCGCCGCACAGGCATAACTCGAAAACACTAGGCCGCCACTCGAGCCACTCGGGGGCTGCGCCGCACATGCCTAACTCAAACATACCTAAGACGTCACCCGATTCACTCGGGGGCCGCTCCATACAGGTTTACGAGTGCAAAATCACATGTTATACATTCAGCGAATAACATCACATGGGCATACATACATGCATATTTACGTTACAAGCTAACACTATACAACAACAAACTGCTGTTCTTAGTCGACAGGCTCTTGCTTTGGCGCATCCAGTGGCCCTACAAGTCGCTCTGTATGATTCAGGACCTGTTGCATCGCCTGACGTGCAGCCGCAAGGGATTCAGCATAATCAACATCTCTAGGCAAGCCATCAAGTATTCTGTCCAAGGGAACATGAGGTCGATGCAGTCGAACATAAGCAAACGCCGTGTTGGCCCCGGCAACAAGCTGACCGAAGACGACCTCCTTCAACGCCCTGCTACTGCGGAACCTATCCAGCAGCGCAGCCAGCCCAGAAGGCTGCTCGTTATGCGGAAAGTACACCCTGTTGATCTGCCAGAGTGCCTTCCGGCAACCTTCCAAGAGCACAGCAGCTCGCCAGGTGCGATCCAGCATCTTCGCGAGTATACGGCCTGCGTTTTTGTTCGACCAGAAGGTACGAGCTTCAAGTGAATCACCGGTGGCCTCCCTTTCCACCCGCTCGTCCATTTGACTATTCTCGGCTTGCCAGTCGGAATTAACATCTGCAGAAAAACATCCAACACTTAGAAGAATGAAAGCATAAAGAAGCCGAAACAAATCGCTTGAAGGCCAACCTTGCAGCTGTCGACTGATCAAGTCTATCTGGCCAAGAAGGAATTCCTCACGCTGTGAGAACGGCGCAACAGGTGAACACTCGCTGGTCATTGGCGCTTCGTGCGTGGGCTGGAGGAGCTTGACGACGAGGGCGAGTGGGTGCAGCCGAAGAGGCAAATTCATATGACACAAGACTGGAAAACAAAGATTATATTTTGACACTAGCATGTTCGCGGCCAAAAGACTTCGAAGATCATGAGTTTCATTACAGACCAAGTTCAAAAGAAGAAGAACCCTAAAACAAAGGAAACTACATGGCAGACTCCGACCGAGAACGGCCCTTCCTAGCGGCCAACTCTGCAGCCTTGGCGATTCTCTTCTCGAAGGTGGCAACCAGCCTCGCAGCCAGCTGACTCGCCCGCGCCTTCACAGAGCTAAGGGACGCGGTCTTGCCATCAGGCCTCCGAGGGAAGTCGTTGACAACCTTCTCAAAGTCACCTGCGACTTGGTGACCAAGTAGGAGCTGGAAAGTGAGCTCTGAGCCGCGTACCGTCTGAGCACGCGTGAAGTCCGCCAGGGTGGTCGCTTCGCCTTCAAACGGAGCCGCAAGCGCATCAACATCGACCGGCGACGGCTGGTCGGGGAAGATGCTCCGGTGCACACTCGCCAAGGCATCTTTCGACTTCTGCAGTGCCGCCGAAGATTGCTGCAGTGCAGTCGAAGCATACGCATAGGCGCGGTCAACGAAGCCAACAGCTTTCTCCAGGTCGACATTCTCACTGGAAATCTCTTCTGGAGGAGCGCCTCCGCACGGCTCTGAACAACGAAGAGGATCACACTTGTAAGACATCAGAAGTCGACACAAGACAAAGTAGGCAATGAGCCGAGATACTTACCTCCGATTACATTGGCGAGTGCGAGCAAGCGTTCAACCTGGGTCTTCTCTAGATCACCCCGGGTTCGCTCACGCTTTTGAGCTGCACCCAGGGATTTCTCCAGCTCCGCGACCCGCTTCGCCATGCTCTCCTTCTCGCCTATGGATCACCGGAGCAACGTCAACAATGAAGATAGCCGCAGTACCTCTCGAACACAAGGGTTAGTACTTACTATTAGCTTGCTCCAAAGCAGCGTGGAGTCGATCCTTTTCCTTCTCCATCCGCACGAAGGCTGCGGCTCCCTCCATCAGCTGGCGGCAAAATGGTTGTGGAAAGAACAAGATATTAATCTGTGCCCGACTATTCTAGCCACGCACATCTTCGGGGGCTACTCCCATCGGGAGCGCTGTTCGCGCACCCGATATAGATCTTACAGACTGAGGTAAAGCACACTTACATGCTCAAGCAATCCAACGTCCACCGAGGTCACATCAATAGTCTTCTCTGGGACGGAGGAAGTCGAAGCCTTCAAAGTCGACACATCGCCCGCCCGCGGCTCCTCATCGGTCGCCTTCGCGGTTTGCTCGAACACGGGAGCAGACGTGTGCTCCATCTCTGGAGGCGAAGAACCGACAGCGCCAGTACGGTTGCTGCGACAGGATAATTCAATTCAAATACTCGCAAAGGCAAAAAGGGCACTCGACAAAACAAGATGATGGCTGAAAGACTAACCTGGTGACGTCCTGATCATCATCGCTGCCCAGGGAGACGGAGGGCAACCTCGCGAACCTGGTCGGCGGCGCAGAGCTAAGGGGAGGCACGACCAACGGCTCTGTCGGGTCGCTCGTGTACCTGGCACCCGAGGACGACTCGCTCGCCTCGTCCACATCCTCCACCTCCACCTGCTTTGCGGGTGACGAAGCCGAAGCAGACTCGCCAACTCTTCGCCTTTGCCGCTTCTGCAGCGGCTCTTCGTCTTCATCGTCCTCCTCCACCTCTTCGCTCGGAGAGTTGGCGGAAGGGAGTTCGTCGTCATCCTCCTCGTCCTCCTTCACGACCTCTGCCTCAGCGTGAGGACCGTTCTCCATCAGCGGAGGAAGGCTGACAAAGCTGGAACGACCCTGTCAAAAAATTCGAGTCAAGCAATAAGATTCGACTGAAGAAAACTCAAGACGAGCAAGGTTCAAGACACCTACCTCAGGCACAGGATTGTCGAGGCCGTATGGCTGCACCGGGCACTTGACGCTGCATGTGTCTGCGGCTCGGAGGCTGGTGATGATCCTCACCTTCGACTCGACTCCTTCGTCATCAAGTTCATCGCCGGATGCACGCGCCCACATTGGTTGGGCACGGCGGCGGAGCGGCTGCACTCGGAGCCTGAAGAAGGTCGCGATGAGGTGCACCCCACCCGACTCGCGACCAAGGGTCTTCAGAAGTTCGCGGAGGAGCGCCAGCAGCGGCTTGGTCGCCTCCCTATCTTCCTTGGACAGCGGGTGCGCCCACGCCTTCGTCTTCTGCAACGCGCGGTCAGTCGCGAAGTCGGGAAGGCCTTCTTGGTCGCACCTGACGTAGAACCACTTCCTCTGCCAATTCTGGACGGAGTCGGATTTCTTCATCTGGAAGAACGTGGTGTCGCCACGCACTTGGATGTTGAAGCCGCCGACTGGGTAGACCTGCTTCGACTTCCCAACGTTCTTGCGAATGAGGAATAGAGACTTCCAGAGAAGCCAGTTGGGAGAGATTCCCAAAAAGCACTCGCAGAGCACGATAAAGCTCGCGATGCTCAAGACGCTGTTGGGAGTCAGATCGTGGATCTGAATCCCATAAGCGAACATGAGACCACGAACAAAATCGTGGATGGGGAACCCGAAACCCCGTGGAAGGAACTCCACGAAGCAAACGCGTTCCCCATCGCGAGGAGAGGGGAGTACCTCTTTTCCCGGAGCGCGCACGGCCGCCTGGTCCGCCGGCGGCAGCAGCCCCTGCGCGCGGAGGCTCTCCAGATCGGCTTTCTTCACCGACGACTTCACCCAGTCGCCTTCCACCTTCTTAATGCCTGCATCGGCGGCGGCGGCGGCGCCCTCGGTGGTCTTCGCTCGTTTCGAGCCCATCCTTGCTCGAGGAAATGGAGAAAGCTCGGGAGAAATGGGCGCAAGGACAGCAATAGCGGAAAAGATTGCGGAGATGGCGAGAGAATGAAGATGGAGTGAACTGTTTCACCGTCGCGGTGGAAAATATGTACCGCGGGGACGGTTCATCGAGGCCGTCCTCCGTGGAACGGTAATCGAGGACAACATCCGGCCGTCCACGTGTCGCGCGGAGAGGGCAACCGTCGCCGGCCACGCCGCCCACTACGCACGGGAATCAAGGCGTCATCATTATCCCACGAAAGTTTCGCACCCAACGGTCCAAATTCACCAGCGGCCGCTGTGACAGTGGGCCCACTTCGTCACGTCCCGTCGGGCGCAGAGTGTGCCAGGAAGCGTCATCACTGATGTCATCCCTGACGTCACTACGGAGTCGTATCAAGTAAGCCAACGATCCGGCAGAGCACTCGACAATCCATTCGAGTAAGACAAGTACGTAGTAAGCTTTACAAGCTGATGATACCCGAATTTGTCATTCGAGTGGACGAACAATCAGTAAGCTTTAAGAGCTGAGTTTAAACCACTTCAGTAGGCCATCAAGGCTGAGTACAGAGTAAGTCGAGCAAGGCCAGTTTTTGACTCGGGTATTTCGAGACATCTTCTTACTCCCATCGGGAGCGGGTTTTTCGACTGAAGAAAAATTGAGTTTAACCTCAATTGCAAGCAATTCAGATTAATCTCGGGGGCTACTCCCATCGGGAGCGCTGTTCGCGCACCCGATGACTAAGGACAACGACAGTCGAAAGTTGGCGAATCAAGAAGATCATGCGGCACACCCGATGATTCAAGGCAAATACGCTCGAAGGTTGACTCATAAAGGAACCAGATGGCGTGCCCGGAGGAAGGAGTCCTTTACTCGACTCTGCGATTCGACTAAGCACTCGGGGGCTACTGTCGTGGGGCTACCTTTCGGGTACCCCACGGTGGTGGTACCTGGGTCACGCCAAGGGAAGCCCATTGAAGCCCATGAAGTGCACCGTGAGGCCCAAGTAGCCGGTTAGATCGGTGATGAGACTTTCCTTATCTTGTAATGTGCAATCCGCACCGTCCACCCGAGACCTGGCCTGTGATATAAAGGCCAGGAGAGTGCGCTATCTAGGTGAAGAAACACACACGCAAACCCTAGCGAGATTGCCATCTCGCCATTGTAGCCACCTCGATAATATCAGACAAGCAGGAGTAGGTCTTTACCTCATCTCGAGGGGCCGAACCTGGGTAAATTCGCCCCCTGTTAGCCGTCGTAATCACCAACGTTCATCCTCTCTTCCCCTCAATCAACCCGGGGTACCTAACCTTGGGAATTGCCGAGCCCCAACCTCGACATTGTGAAAAATGAGCTCAAACTTTTCTACTCTAGTCACCTCATGTAGTTTAAATAACTGATTTTTTGGATAAAAAACTAAAGTTTCGAAATATTTTGGCCAGAAATTACGAAAGCTTCCAAATAATCCAGTTCAAGACATGTGGGCCCGCTATTTACATTGCTTATATAAATATTTTTGAAAAAACAAATCTAATTTTGATTGAGTTCTAGTGAAAGTTACAAAAAATGCGAAAGGGAAACGCGTTCAGAGTTTCCTACTTTACTCACTTTATATATTTTGAATTACAAGCTATTTACATTTAATTTTTGTGATCTTGCAACAAATTTTGGTCGAAACATACTAAGTGATTAAAGTTCCACTTGGAATATTGTTCGCATTAAAAAAAATGATTTTTGAATAAATTTTGGCCGAAAGTTACAAAAGCTTCTAAACTATTCCGTTCAAGACTTGTTTTTGCGCAGGCAGCGTTGTCTTTTTCATTGGTCTCGGTTTCAACTCTAGGCCACTCGAGCGCAGCCCAAACTTCCCCTGCCTGTTCGGCAGGGGCTCACTGTCACTGAATATTACTTCTGCATGAAAAGACCACGCTACAGGTACAGGGCCATGGTAATCGTTAGTAATTGCTTTCTTCTGATCTATATACTAGTTGAATTTTGGCGTGGCGTCACGCCACGCCCTTGGTGATTTTTTTTGTACAATGTATATTTGTTGTCAACCAAAATGTTAGCCAATTTGGAGTGTTTAAATATGTTTTTATTTTGTTGTAGATAGGTAGCATTTTTTTTGTGAGCATTTTTGAAATATTTTGTAGAATGTTTAAATATGTAGTAGTTTGTAATGGTCGATCATATTTGAATATTCGCCTAAATGTTGGCAAATTTCGTGTTTGCAAACATGTTTTTTATTTTGTAATGAACAGGTAGTATTTGTTCTTGAGCATTTTTATATATTTTGTATAATATTCAAGTATGTAGTAGTTTGTAATGGTCAATCATGTTTGTATTTCGGTGTCAATATTTAGTTGTATTTAGAAGAAATGCACTTGAATTACATCTAAATGGGGGAAAATGAATATTTGGGGAAAAAATATCTCAGCATAAGTATTTTGCATGTAATTTTAGGATTGCTTTCATATATTTGTCGTAATTTTCGAACGGATATATTCAGAGATATCGATGTATACTCTGTTTGAATTTCAAAAGTTGTTGGAAGTGGGAAGTTGTTCGCATGTTTTTTTTCTTTTTTTTGAAATGCTCAAATTTGGAAGTCATTGAAAATTTTAAAGTTTTAAATTTTGAATTTCGGTCTTATGGCACAAATAGCGAAAGTTTTTGTTTATGTTAATGCTCATATGCTTGTCATATTTTTTAACATGGTGGTGGGAGAAATTCAAATTTGAAGCTTTGCACATTCGGAAATTGTTTAGATTTGAATGTATCGAAATTAGGAAGGAAAAGTTAACAATTTCAAATTTATTCTAATTTGATTAAGTAGGGTAGGCCCACACGTCGAGAATTGTGGTGTTTTCTGAAATTATTTGTGAAAAGAAAAAAAGTTCGACACGTTTAAGAGCATGTCAAGTTTTTAAGCTAATTAGAACGTTAAAAAAAATTGCTTGTTTGTCAATTTGTAATCGAAGTCCATAATGAGTGCGAAAGCATATTTATTCAGCTGAATTTCATAATTAGAAGTATGTCAAATTTTAAAGCTAATTAGAATGTTTAATGAAAATTGTTTGTTTGTCAATTTGTAATTGAAGTCCATAATGAGTGTGAAAGCACATTTATTCAACTGAATTTCACAATTAGAGATTTTGTTTTGTGAAATTCAACTACATATATTTAGGCATATATTTGGAGCAACTCTATTGGTTATTTTCTTAGATTGTGGGCAAATTGAAATGTTCTGTTCACATAGCGTAGAATGTTTCAAATTTTTAAGCAGTTTGGAATGTTTTAAAATCTGTGTTTTTTATTAATTTTGTTGTGAGGCATAATGAATGGAACTGCACATATATTCAGTTGGATTCCATATTTGGGAGTTTTTCTGTTTATCTCAAATCCTTACAATTCGCCACATAGTTAGAATGTGCGCATGTGTTTGTTACTTTTTTTTTCTGATTTAGAATGTTTAAATATGTTTGTAATCTGGCCTAATTAGTAGGCACTTTTTTTGTATGATTAGTTTGAGTTACTGTTCATATTTTCCTGGTAGAAAGATTTGAATTTTTTTTGTGTTTGTAACATTATTCGTTTTCTGTAATTATCATTTTCCTAGAAAGTTTTGGAGCTCATAAATTACAGTAAAAAATTTGTTAACCGTGGGGCCAATATTTTGAAGAAACAATTAACAGAGGATTTCTAAGAAACTGTTACAAAAAAAACTTTGTCTAAAAGTTGTGTTAAAAAATGTGAGCGTCAGAAAAAGACTTATGGCTTTGCAAAAGTCTTATAAATTGTGGTCAAAAATTTGTTCATAGTGGAAAAATATCTTAAAGAAACTATTGCTAGACAATTTACGGAACCTACTATTGTAATTAAAAAGGAATTAAAGTTGATTAATAATGCAGGGAAACAAATTCCATTTAAAATTTACGGTAGCGGAATAAGTACTGCTGAACAATCATTGCTAGGAAATTGTTGTAAAATTATCTTTATAGTTTTTAATTATACAAGGGGAAGGACGCAGTAGTTTTCCTTTAAGTTGAAGTAGCATTTAAATTTATAGGGGGAACAAAAAAGGGGGGAAAATGACATAATATTAAATGCATTTTGGGGAACATTTAATGTGCACATTGATATGAAAGGAAAATATATTAGTAGTGAATATTGTAGTAATTGTAATCTTTAGATGGTACCTTGAATTTTCCAAGTCAGTATTTAAGCAGTAAATACATCACAATATGTGGAACTTGAGTTGAATTGGATGAAAGATCTGATTAGCAAAAAAAGGAAATGAGCGAGTAGTAGTACTTATTTTCAAAAATATGGCATATCATAGTAGTGAATTATGTAGTAAGCGCAATCTTTAGATGGTACTTTGAATTTTCCAAGTCAGTAATTAAGTAGTAAATACGTCACAAAATGTGAAAGTTGAGTTCATTTGGAACATGTTTTTATTTTGTTATGAATAGGCAGCATTTCGAAGGCGGCGGCGACCTACCCTCCGGCTCCTGCTCAAACGGCGGCGGCGTCCCATTTGGCTCCTGCTCGAACTGCGGCGGCGGCGGCCTCCCATCCGGCTCCTGCTACAGCGGCGGCGGCGGACGGCGCGGTGAGCCTGAAGGAGTTCTGGCTGTTGACATGCTGGCGCACCTCTCCTGCTCGGCTGCTCGTACCACCTCAACTGGCGCACCTCTCCTGCTCGACTGCTCCTACCAAATCGTCACCCCGGATGGATTTTCTCAGTTGCAAGACTCACCAGGTAGTGTATTCTTGTTGTTGTTGCTCGAAGACGGTTTCTTTAGCTCTTATGTGTTCTTATTCTGTAATACATAAAGGAGAGCTCTCGGTAATACATGTTTGGAAAATCAAATTGTTAAGAGGCTATTCTAAGTAAATGAATAGTTTGGTGATCACTTGATCCTCTGCACTGATAATGCCGTAATGCATTGATAAATCTTAAAAAATGTTATAGAGTAACAAAATTTTTGCGATGTTGTCCCATAGAGGTGAGACTATCCTCATAAATCAAACAATGCACTAAAGGATCTCGTAGAAAATCACATATACATATTTTTTGATGAACTTATAATTACAATTGAGTATTTCTATTCCTATGCATCTAGACTGTACCTTCGGAGTGTATAAATTTCGCAAAGCCTGACCCTTTAGATAAATCCAAGTCAGGGAAAAGTAATTGTCCCAAGAAGGCAAATGATTATAACACTTCTTATCTGCATGTAACCATAGCAGGGAAAATTTATATGAAGAGAAAACTAATAAGCAGACACAATTGTTTTAGATCCAATCCTATAAATTTAAGCCTTAATCAAGTCATCCTTTTTAGCAAACAAAAAGTAATTATGCTTCACATGAGAAAACATTAGGCATCACACATTTGAAATCTCACGCAATGTGCTTGACATGTGTAATCATCAGGCAGCACACGTTTGAAATATCACGCAATGCACCCAGTCCAAAGGCGGATCTCCCATATTGGATCAAGATGAAGCTGTACACATAATCGTTGAATACGTTTGAACACATGAAATCTGGACAACGAAAGAACTACGAATTAGTCCTCCGTAATATTTTAGCAATCAAGAAACTGAGCTCCAACCTTCCCTAAGACTTCCTCTATAAATTCTCAAACATGGTGACGGTGAACAAACAAAATACCCAAGTATTGATTCACTGATCCAACTAAAAATTTAATTGCAAGTAACAAAATAGAAAAAAATAGAGAAATTCTTGCAAACCCATAGAGGGAGCAAAGATGAATATGGAGTCGCAATTGAAAAAATAAAAGAGAGATTAATGAGGGGACGGGATTAGATGGGGCACCTGTATGGATGCAAGATGGAGCTCCAGGATGACGACATCACCAGCGCCATCTAGGGGTCGCACGACCCATATGAACCAGTGGCCGGAGCTCTCCAGATCGCGACACCTCTCTGAGCTGCTCCTCTGAGTGCGCCATGGAGGAAGCAGGGAGCGGAGGAGCAGGGCCCTGCTGCTGGGACTTGGGCAGCGGGGGCGTGGGCTGGAGGTCGGGGAAAGGGGGCGGCCGGCCGGCATGTGCAGAGGCGAGGAGGGCTGCTTGGGTGGCGGCGCGCGGCGTGGGGGACGCGTGTGGAGATGGAGGTGAGCCGGAGGGGCGGCGGCCCGGACCATTTGGTCGTGGAGCGGCCGGTGGCGAGCAAATCCGTCGCCGCTGACGGAGATCGCGGCAGCAAAAAATCCGGCACGGCTGCGGTGTCCCGGCGGCCGATCTGCGGCGACGAAGTGGAGGAGATGGCGGCGGAGCGCTACTTGGTCTTCGATCTGACTGGAGAGGGGCGGAGGGGCGGCGACACGCGTCGGCGGCGGCGGCGATTTCCGCCGTCGCGGGAGAGAGGAAGAGGGGGGAGAGGTATTGTGGCGTTTTTGCAAGGAAGACCTTTAGTTTTCTGGAAATTGTAAATCGGTCTGTCGTCTCGCGATTTCCTATGCTGCGGGTTGATATCCGATTTTTGGAAGGGGATTTTCTGCAAAAGCATCACGGGGATGCGCGTGGACCGTCGGATCAGCAACGGACGGCGGGGATCGAGTTACTGTAGTACTGTAGCAACTACAGTACCTACTGTTCCTAGCTACAGCGCCCGAGCGCTCTCAGGCCCCGAAATGGTTCGTCTTTAATATATAGTATAGACAAGACACACGTTCGTGAGAGCTATATATTGTTTTCTTCATCTCGATCGCTCCCCAACTTGCTGCCCATTCGGACCGCTCTCCTTGAAGCAGATTTGTTCACTGTCAGATGATGCACCACTGCAGTCGTCATCGGACTACTCAACTTGTGTACCCCTGGATCCAGTATTTTGCTATCTCATGTGGCGATTAAACAGTATAGAGAAAACCAGTAGGGAGAAAATGCAGCCTACAATGGAGCCTCTGAGAATTTCGATCAGTACGAAAATGGATGCGGTGGTGTTCAACAGTGTACTCAACTTCAGTGAAGCAACTTGCCAATGGAGCACCTAGAAAAAGCCTGCCATTTTGAAGTTCCCTTTTTTTTTTTTTTTGCGGGTACCATTTTGAAGCTCCTTAGACGAACTCAGACATACTACTAGTGAGGACGAACTGAGAGATAGTGTTGGATCTAGTATCAGTATCGTCCAACCCAAGCTTCCGTCAGACCATTTGTGCAGTATAGAGGCATAGAGCTATACATGTTGCATTCATTCTGAGCGCTGGACAGAGATGAGCCTTCAAAGCGGCGTCCACAGATATTAACCAAAAGGAAGTGAACGGGCCGGACTGAACTTCAGAACTTGGCATATGGTTGTGATAGATGGCAGGCAGGAGAGCGCTCCAGGTTTTGCTGCTGGAGCGTCAGCGTGCGAGATGCCAGCGAGCCAACCAGAAAGCAGCTTGCTTGCCATGAGAGATTTGTTGCGCATGAACACGTTCCTGATTCATAGTCCTCCTTGAATTTCATTCTCTGAATCACCACTGGGTTGCAGCAAGCAAAGCTCGTGAGGTTTTGACGGTTTGTTCGTCCACAACGGGTGGGAGTCTTGTTCTGGCTGGCATATCAACTTTGCTCTTCTGATGATTATTGATCTCTAGCCCGTCGGTAAAACAGTCGAAAGCGTCTAGCAGAATTCTTTTCTGACAGACGTTGCAGAGCCGTGAAGAAGCAGCAGTGGATCATCGGCGTACTGTAATGCAATGCAGCTCCCTGTTGGATCGATTGAACGTACCCCGCATCTGTTGAGACTTGCAGGGTTCCAGTTCTGAATTTTCGGACCCATTAATTAACAGGTGAGGCAGTTAGCAAGTGCTTGATCCATTTGCTGAAAGAGTATGAAGGATTGCTTCGCAGTGCAAACTGTCACGCAAACCTTCTCCAACACCTCCTGAGAAATCCCCAAGGACTTGTCAGTTTTGCTTCCACTTTTCGCGACGTGGACATGGCCGCGTCGATTTGTGCCTTGAGCATACATAAGTGCGGGCGAGGATGGCCGGCCGGTCAACATGCATGTAGGTGACTAACAAAATGGGATATGGTCAACTGATCTATGAACTCTCCAAACACTGCCCAGATTTTGATGAGAAGGTCGACGGTAAACTAAGAAACATGTTGCTGTTGAGCATTTCCATCGCATTTCCGTTCCTGTGGTACCACGGAACTGGAAAGAATGGCGTCATCGATAATAAAGGGAGTATGAAACCGAAAAGTGTCTTTGACTCCCGAACTCAAGTGATCCTGGTAGTTTAAAAATATTTAAAATATATTTATGAGCTTTAAAAAATAAAAATAAATCCCGGATGTAGCCAATTGGTACATCTCACAAATACATAAAATGGCAAAATTTGAAGATTTGAAAATATACATACTTAGATCCGCACTTTTCTCATTTTGTGTAGCTCAAAATATAAAGTATTTAAAGTTGGTTTTTTTGCATCCGTGATTTTTTTCAAAATTTTTGAAACTCATCAATAGTTTTTCAATTCTTTTAAAATGTCAGGATCAATACTAGCTCGTATGAAATAGATACTTAGGTCTCAGGGTGCACATACTTGTGAGGTTTGTCGCTTGGCCTGTTTGTCTCGTGTCCCCAAGCAGAACGGGTCAGGTGATGGGGCCTCGTCATCGTTTCAACAAAGTTGGTTTCACTTCTTTCGGACTTCATTTGCAAAAGATATGGTTTTCCGGTCTTCAATAGAAAGGTTTTACCTTTCATCTTTTGATTCTACCATATCCTTTTGAACAATGATGTTTCTATGCATAATATTGTAGGGCTCGTTGTGACGATTCCAACGAGTCCAAGATTATCGGAAACGGAGTTCGTATGTGGAAGTTATTGCGTTTTCAGTGTCGAATAGGAGGCTCCCGTATCACACACAACCGTCTAGGGTGCACAATGCACCCAAGAGGCACAAGCTCTTGGGAGCCCTATGCACCCAAGAGTAAAAAGCTTCTCGAACTTCAATCCCACGTATCACCGTGAGGAATTCAAACCGATGCACCAAATGCAATGGCAAGAACACACTAAGTGGTCAAGTCCTTCTCTCCGAAATCCAACCAAAGAAACTAATGCTAGGAAGGGATTTGAGAGAAGAACAAAGGAGAAACCCAAAGCAACTCCAAGATCTAGATCTAAAGGCTTCCCCTCACTTAGAGGAGATATGGCTTGGTGAAGTGGTAGATCTAGATCTCCTCTCTCTTTTCCCTTTAGAAGGAGGCAAGAATCATGGAGGGATGGAGAGGTAGCAAGCTCTCAAAAAGGTCAACAATGGAGGAGAGAGAGAGTGCAAAAGAGTTGGAAAGAGTTAGGCAACCATTGGGGAAGAAGGCCCCTTAAATAGGTTGCCCCAAAAATCCAGCCGTTGGGGGCAGAAACCCGCAGGGGCGGTACTACCGCCAGTGCTGGCGGTACTGCCGCCCCCAAGGGTTTCAGCCAGCCAACGGCTAGCAAAGGATCCCGCAGCAGCGGTACTGCCGCCAGAGGCGGCGGTACTACCGCTGGGGTGCAACAGAGGGTATCAACGGCGGCAGTGCTGGCGGCACTGCAAGCAGTGCTACACAGCCCAGGAGAGGGCTCAAAGTCCCAGCAGCGGTACTACCGCCGGAGGCGGCGGTACTGCCGCTGAGGGCTAACAGAGCACCTCCCTGGCGGAAGTGCTGGCGGCACTGCTGGCGGTGCTGCACAGCCCAGGAGAGGGCTCAAGGTCCTCAAGAGCAGTACTACCGCCAGAGGCGGCGGTACTGCCGCTGAGGGCTAACAGAGCTCCTCCCCGGCGGTGGTGCTGGCGGTCCAGAGCTTCGATCAAGGTGAATCCAATTTTGTTGGAAAGAGGACGACAAGAGCTACCCAACAAAATGCAGAAATATTGAAACCAAGCAAGGGATATTTTGCTAATAAATGGAAGAGTGAAACCTTCCGCACGGATGGACCGGCAAAATCTCCAAAACCGAAAACGCAAGAGAAGATGCATACGAAAACCCTTCTCCTTCATAGGGCAATCTCTAACATGATGCCCTTCTATCTTGCACTTGAAGCAAGTAATCTTGGCCGGATTCTTCGTTTGTTCTTGGCCCTTCTTCTTGTTAATTTTGGACTTGTTCTTGTTGTTGGAGTTGAATCCAAGTCCACTCTTGTCATTGGGGGATTGTTGCACACTCAACAAGTTGTCAAGTGTGGTCTTCCCTTCATGACGCTTTACCAAGCCTTTCTTCAAAGAATTGGCTTGGGCCTTGAGCTCGCTCCTTTCCCCTACATGGTTAGTGACAACACAAGCACTAGAGGAAGTAGATGCATCATTGTTAGAGCAACAAGGCATGGAAAGTAATTCATCACATGATGTGCCAACATTGTGAGTGGATGAACTACGAGGACTAGCACATGGCAATATAGCATTATTAGTAGAAGATGTGCCAATGTCCACACGAGGCTCACTAGATGTTACCTTGGTAGTGGTAGCCTCAAGAGCTAGCTTTAGCCTATCATGGGACACTAGAAGATCATCATGGAGCTAGATAGCTTTTTATGACTTTCTTCCAATTTCCCATAATTGCTAGATAGCAACTCAAGTTGAGCCCTTAGCTCAACGTTCTCCCTTAAAATGGATGCTTCACAAGGAGTAGAGTTAGTAGCACAAGCATCATTATTAATTGCAATAGGAGAACAAGTAGGAAGCTCTTTTAGCATTTGAGCTTGGAGTTGATCATGAGACTTAGTGAGATTAGCGAGAGAACCTTCCAAGGACTTGAATTCCTTTTCAAGCTTCTCATTAGCCTTAAGAAGTCTAACATTTTCAACAACAAGCTCATCATTTTTAGTTTTGATTATTTTAGCAAGAGCTTGAGCATGATCATGTTCTTTTCTTAATTTGGACATATCTAGATTATTGGACTCCTCAAGATCTACAAGAGTTTCCTCAAGGGTCTACCTACGACCTTGCTCTTCTTCAAGAGCAATAGAGAAGTCCGCAATCTCATTGGCATAATCACGCTCACGAGCTTCCATTTTCTCAATGGTGTCTTCATACTCATCAATAATGTTTTTACTTTCATCAAAATAGACATGATGTTTAAGAAAGTAGTGGAAGCATTATTATTTTTACGAAGAGCATGAAGGACAACATTTTTCATCTTATCTAAGAGAGCATCATTATCAACATCATCATTATTATCATCATCATTATTGCTTGTAGATTTAGCCATAAGGCAAAAGATGGTTGATGAAGATGAACCATTAGTTGATGCATCACTTAAATTAATATCTTGTCGCCTAGAGGGGGGGGTGAATAGGCGATTTAAAACTTTTATGTTTAGGCTTGATAAATGCGGAATAAAACTAGCGTTTAATTTATCAAGCACAAATCCTAATATACTAGGTTCACCTATGTACACCAACAACTTATGCTAGGAAAGTTAAACAACAAGGATAGCAAGATATAGTACTTCAAGCTCGATGGCTATCACAAGGTAAATGCATAAGTAAAGGGGTTTGGTTATAGAGATAACCGACACAAGTGGAGACGGAGGTTTGTTTCCCGTAGTTCCTTCCCAATGGAAGTACGTCTACGTTGGAGAGGTGTGGAGGCTCCTTGGCCCTCCTACAAGCACGTCCGTGCTCACTCTATTCTCCGTGAGCTCCTCCCGTGGGGAATACCCGATGGGGGATTTGCTCATCCACTATGAGGTCGTCTTGAGGGCGTTGACCAAACCCGTATAATGAGGTCTTCTTGAGGGCGTTGACCAAACCCGTACAATTTGCCCGAGCCTACCTCCACACAATAGGAGGCTCCTGTAGCACACACAACCGTCTAGGGTGCACAATGCACCCAAGAGGCACAAGCTCTTGGGAGCCCTATGAACCCAAGAGTAAAAAGCTTCTCGAACTTCAATCCCACGTATCACCGTGGGGAACTCAAACCGATGCACCAAATGCAATGGCAAGAACACACTAAGTGGTCAAGTCCTTCTCTCCGAAATCCAACCAAAGCAACTAATGCTAGGAAGGGATTTGAGAGGAAGAACAAAGGAGAAACCCAAATCAACTCCAAGATCTAGATCTAAAGGCTTTCCCTCACTTAGAGGAGATATGACTTGGTGAAGTGGTAGATCTAGATCTCCTCTCTCTTTTCCCTTTCGAAGGAGGCAAGAATCATGGAGGGATGGAGAGGTAGCAAGCTCTCAAAAAGGTCAACAATGGAGGAGAGAGAGAGTGCAAAGAGTTAGGCAACCATTGGGGAAGAAGGCCCCTTAAATAGGTTGCCCGAAAAATCCAGCTGTTGGGGGCAGAAACCCGCAGGGGCGGTACTACCGCCAGTGCTGGTGGTACTGCCGCCCCCAAGGGTTTCAGGCAGCCAACGGCTAGCAAAGGATCCCGCAGCAGCGGTACTGCCGCCAGAGGCGGCGGTACTACCGCTGGGGTGCAACAAAGGGTGTCAACGGCGGCAGTGCTGGCGGCACTGCAAGCAATGCTGCACAGCCCAGGAGAGGGCTCAAAGCCCCAGCAGCGGTACTACCGCCGGAGGTGGCGGTACTGCCGCTGAGGGCTAACAGAGCACCTCCCTGGCGGAAGTGCTGGCGGCACTGCTGGCGGTGCTGCACAACCCAGGAGAGGGCTCAAGGTCCTCAAGAGAAGTACTACCGCCAGAGGCGGCGGTACTACCGCTGAGGGCTAACAGATCTCCTCCCTGGAGGTGGTGCTGGCGGTCCAGAGGCGGCGGTACTACCGCTGCACAGAGAAAAAGCAGCAAAACCCTGAAACTGAATAACTTTTGCTAGGAAGCTCCGATCAAGGTGAATCCAATTTTGTTGGAAAGAGGACGACAAGAGCTACCCAACAAAAAGCAGAAATATTGAAACCAAGCAAGGGATATTTTGCTAATAAATGGAAGAGTGAAACCTTCCGCACGGATGGACCGGCAAAATCTCCAAAACCGAAAACGCAAGAGAAGATGCATACGAAAACCGTTTTCGGTGAACTTGGCCTTGTCATGACAAGCACGACAAGCACCAAGACCACACCACGATAAGAGCCAAATAAGAACCAATAAAGATGATGCCAAGGATGCAAAGGTTTGAGCTCTCTACGACGATACGATCAAGATATTCGCTCGAGAGCCCCTCTTGATAGTACGGCTATCTATCCTATAACCCGGTCTCTCAACTAACATCATGAGACCGGTAAAACAGAAACCCTATCAAGATCATACCTTTGCCTTGCGCATAATCCACTTGAGCTTGATGATGACGATCTTGACCTTCTCAAGTTGGACCACCTTTCTTGATTGCGCTCCGCTTGGTGAAGACTCACAAATTGCTCCCCCATACACCAAGATGGGATAGGCACTCTTCGACATATCTTCACTTGGCCTTTATCTTGATGACGATCACCATGTGACGCCATCCTCCATGGGCTTCATAGGATCTTCCTCTTGATTCATGCTCATGGAGAAACACCTTGGCCTTGATCAACAAATGATCTTTTTCTTCTTTTAGCCTTCACTCCAACATATGGAGTTCAAAGCATGCTAATGGACCAAACCTACAAGTATAGCTCAAAGCACACATTAGTCCTTAAGGATTGTCATTAATTACCAAAACCACACATGGGGGCAACCATGCTCTTTCAATCTCCCCCATTTTGGTAATTGATGACAATCCCTTTTAAGAGGGTTTATATAATGAATTAAGCGTTCTTGCAGGACAAATAAGCAAGCACGCAAGAGCATAAAGGCAAATGCTTAAGTACCAAACAAAAGCATGATACCAAATTCCCTTAAACCCTCTAAACTTCTCCCCCATTGGCATCGATTGCCGAAATGGGAAGAAAAATTTAGAAGGCCAATATAATATGAGTTCCTCCATAAAGTGTGCATTTCTCAAGATATGAGTGAAATCAAATGCACTTATTCATTGACGAATAACTAGAGAGAATCAAACTATATTGAGGATCGAAAGATTGCAAAAAAAGATGGAGTCATTCTAGACATCTCCACAAAGGAGAAAATCAATCAAAAAGATCCAAAGCGAGAGTTCTAAATAAAAATGGAGAAGCTCCCCAATGTTCATGCACTATTGAGGAGTGCACAAATATGGCATCCTCGCTCCCCCAAAATCATCTAGAACATACAACAAGTGCAAGAGTGCATAAAACAAAACATAGCATATAGCACTTGCACCAAAGATATGGTTGAGCCATGAGAAGATACCAATTGAAAAGATTCAACATAAGAGAGGCCCAATCGAGATATAAAGAAGACCTTTTTAAAACAAAATGTTCACAAGCTCAAGGATACCAATTGGAAACTAAAACCAATTGAAAAAGCCAAAAGCTAGTAGGAACATGTAGAGCCAATAAAAATCAACATGCTCACCATGATAAGCATGAAGTCAAAGATCTTCGATAAAAAAATGAGTGCGTAGAGAAGCAAATAAAGATAAGACGAGCACTCACGAGAATTTTTTTTTGAAGCCACCAAAGAATCAAAGATAATAATCAAGGTGACTCGAAAAGAGAAGGATACCAATTGAAAAAGTTACCTCTCTCATATGTATAGGTTTCTAAGTGGATAAATCATTGATGATATACACCCACAAAGAAACATGTACATACGAAATGGTTAGAGAAGAAGAGAACAAGGTATCCAAAGGGAAGTCATAAATACACAAATAAGATTATTGCTTAAAAGCATAGCACATAGCTCAAATTTATCTTATTGTATATAGATGAACTTCAAACACATCAAAGACATCACACATATCACTAAGGGAACAAGAGATAGTGGAGATGCTTTGAGATAGGCAACAAGTATCATAAGAAGGATATCAATTGAAGGAAAGTTTTTTGCAATTTCATCACAAATATCACAAAGACATATCAAGTGAAAGAAATAGGCCAAAACCACAACAATTGCATATAGAAGCATTACATGCCAAGAAGCAACCTACACAAGGTTGAAACTAGAAAATTTAGCATGAGTAGATACTTGTTACCGAGATGTCATTGGTGATGAAGAAGATGAGAGTTCGTTAATCATCGTAGCTTGGCTCCTATAATCACATGGTGAGAAACACCTTCCTTATGAATGAGAGACAAGCATCCAATGCATTTCCATTGTACCTAAAACACAATTCAAGTACAAAATGGTTCCCAAACTCATTGGGTCCCATAGTAGTTAGATACACTACAATATATAGGACACACTCCACTTAAATATGTGCATATAGATATGAAATAGAATTTCATGCACATCTTAGCCGATTTAGGATATGGTGGTGTATACCCTATATATTGGAACAAAAATACAAGCATGCCATAAGATATATATATTAATACATATGCATGCAAAGACTTTCTAGAACCAAAAAGATACAAATTGGAAACAAACACCAAGTAAACCAAAAGTAGGCACACCAAGGTGTGACACGAAAAGGTTGTCCAAATTATATCAAAATCCAAATCAACACATGATCAAGGAAAAATCAAAACAACCAATGATTGATTCCAACACATCAACACATGAAGTGAGATATCAATAGGAATCAAATCAAACAACACATGCGAGATAAGACGCCAATTGAAAATAAGATACCCGCAAGAGGCAAAGATGCCAAGAGAAAGAATATTACTTGAAAGATATCAAGTAAAATAAGAATCAAGGAACAAGGTATCAAAGCTCCCATAAGAGATACCAATTGAAACAAATATCTATGGATGAGATATAAAATTTCAATAGATACAATTGAAGGTACCTAAGCAAGATCAATGAGCATAGAAGATAAGACAAAAAGATAGATGCTCATTGGGTTTTCTCATTTAAGAAGATAAGACACAAAACAAGAAATGAGAAAGCAAACTCCCAAAAGAGAGCAAGGTTACAACAAATAAACCAAGCACTCTTTATTTTTCAAGATGGCACAAAGCCTAAAAGAAAAAGAAAAGGTTTGTCTTCCACAAACACAAAGGATATAAATTAAATGCCAATTGAAAGGATCAAATGTCAATTGATAAGATAATATTATAAATAATGAAGAATAGCTCCCCCAAGATTCGTGCATTATCTTTAAGATTTGCATTTGAATACAAAACGCACACACAAGGGATCATTACTCTCCATATGCCATTTACAACACTAAACAATACCAATTGAAAAATAGGATCCAAGAAAGAGGCAAGGAAGACAACGGGAGTCAAAGCAAAATAAATACTTGGCAAGAGATAAGGCAAAAACTAGCAAAGGCCAAACGTAAGGATAATCACAAATATTCTACCACACACATGAGTATCAATTGTCCAAGGACAATGAGTAAAAGGAAATATTTTCCCGGTGATAGAGATATTCAAGAATATCCTCACAAGATAAATCATATGGCAAAAGATAAAAATTAAAACAACGCCATATTTGATAGAGTTTGTTGGTAGCTCCAACTATTCGAACCAACCGGCAAAGCCATGGTTAAAATAATATGGAGCGAATGATTTCTCAAATAGCATATGGAAATGCATATTTGAGGAAAACCACACCAAGCAAAACTCATGCAAACAAGATCCAAAAGAAAACCAAATAGAAGCACTCAATAAAAATGGAACTTGTTCGAGTAAACATGCCACATGGAAACAAGATAATTTGCAATATCAAACCCAAGTGGCAAAAACTTCAAATATTCAAATTTTCTAGGATTGTGATATGTACAAAACATATTACTCCCCCATAATGTGATAGTCCATTTCTTTCTAACAAGAGGCAACAAAAAACCAACTAGAGAAATTAATGGACATTAACACATGCAAGGGGGCAAGTAACTTTCAATGTAAATGAGTTAAGTACGAGTTACCGCAAGGAGGAACATTGGGAATAAGATAGATATGTGATAATCCAATTGACTTGGCTTGAGGAAATATAACCATAAAGATCCCTTAATTATTCATAAGATAGCCAAGTCTCCAATGTCCTCCAATACAACCTATTGATCAAGTTTGAGCTTGTTGGTCCCCAACCAAGTTGGGTCCTAAGATGTTAGTCACAATAGGTTTGGGTACCCAAATGGTTCTTTTCTTGACACCACTTAGAGCACCCACATATTTGGCAAACACATTGCCAACCCTATCCTTCCTAAGAGAATAAACATCATCAATTAGAATGGGGTTGGATAGGGTACCACTAGTGCATGAAGAAGCCAAGTGACCCTTCTCACGGCATAAGTAGCAACTTCGACTCTTCTCCTTCTTCTTGATAGGCTCCTCAACTTGAGGAGCATTGACTTGAGTCTTCTTAGGAGGTGGCCGTTGTTCAACTCGTGATTGAGCACGAGATTGAACAAGAGGCCGCTTCCCTAGTTGCTTCTCACTAAGAGGCTTCTTCTTCATAGGGCAATCTCTAACATGGTGCCCTTCTATCTTGCACTTGAAGCAAGTAATCTTGGCCGGATTCTTCGTTTGTTCTTGGCCCTTCTTCTTGTCAATCTTGGACTTGTTCTTGTTGTTGGAGTTGAATCCAAGTCCACTCTTGTCATTGGGGGATTGTTGCACACTCAACATGTTGTCAAGTATGGTCTTCCCTTCATGACGCTTTACCAAGCCTTTCTTCAAAGAATTGGCTTGGGCCTTGAGCTCGCTCCTTTCCCCTACATGGTTAGTGACAACACAAGCACTAGAGGAAGTATATGCATCATTGTTAGAGCAACAAGGCATGGAAAGTAATTCATCACATGATGTGCCAAAATTGTGAGTGGATGAACTACGAGGACTAGCACATGGCAATATAGCATTATTAGTAGAAGATGTGCCAATGTCCACACGAGGCTCACTAGATGTTACCTTGGTAGTGGTAGCCTCAAGAGCTAGCTTTAGCCTATCATGGGACACTAGAAGATCATCATGAGAGCTAGATAGCTTTTTATGACTTTCTTCCAATTTCCCATAATTGCTAGATAGCAACTCAAGTTGAGCCCTTAGCTCAACGTTCTCCCTTAAAATGGATGCTTCACAAGGAGTAGAGTTAGTAGCACAAGCATCATTATTAATAGCAATAGGAGAACAAGTAGGAAGCTCTTTTAGCATTTGAGCTTGGAGTTGATCATGAGACTTAGTGAGATTAGCGAGAGAACCTTCCAAGGACTTGAATTCCTTTTCAAGCTTCTCATTAGCCTCAAGAAGTCTAACATTTTCAACAACAAGCTCATCATTTTTAGTTTTGATTATTTTAGCAAGAGCTTGAGCATGATCATGTTCTTTTCTTAGTTTAGACATATCTAGATTATTGGACTCCTCAAGATCCACAAGAGTTTCCTCAAGGGTCGACCTACGACCTTGCTCTTCTTCAAGAGCAATAGAGAAGTCCGCAATCTCATTGGCATAATCACGCTCACGAGCTTCCATTTTCTCAATGGTGTCTTCATACTCATCAATAATGTTTTTACTTTCATCAAAAATAGACATGATGTTTAAGAAAGTAGTGGAAGCATTATTATTTTTATGAAGAGCATGAAGGACAACATTTTTCATCTTATCTAAGAGAGCATCATTATCAACATCATCATTATTATCATCATCATCATTACTTGTCGATTTAGCCATAAGGCAAAAGATGGTTGATGAAGATGAACCATTAGTTGATGCATCATTTAAATTAATATCTTGTTTCATAGAGAGTTGAATTTCCTCTACATTGCTAGAAGCACAAGGACTAGAGGAAACACACACATTTTGATCATGGCAACAAGATATAGCTAGCATATCATCATGAGATTTATTCATGCAATTTCTACATGATATGCAAGGACTATCAACACAAGCATGTAAATCATTTATAGTGCTAGAAGTGTTTAAGTCCTTATATGAGGCATTGCAATGAGATAGAGACAAAGGATCGTCAATAGTGAACTCACTATAAACATTGCAATGACCATCACTACTCACCATGTCATTAGTTTGTGGTTTACCACATGTAGGTGAAGTAGAAGAAGTTGAGAAATCATTACGTCCGGAGGTGGAATGAGAACAATCATCCTCATCAATCTTGGACGTGCCATATTTATCTTGAAGCTTCGTCCATAGCTCATGAGCATTTCCATAAGGCATGATTGACCCGAGAACTATGTCACTCAAAATATGGACAATTGCATTAGATACTAGAGAATCAAGATAAGAGATTTTCTCATCCTCTAAAGACAACATTTGGGAGTCCTTTGGAGGAGGAAATCCCATATCTAAGATTCTCTCTATATTTGGACTTATGTCCCTAAAAAGATTAAGCATGCGAATTTTCCAAGTAACATAATTTGTGCCATCGAATATAAAAGTGGGATCGTGCACTAGTTTACTAAACGACATCTTTGCTCTCAAGGCGGTGAAGCCTAACAAGGAGAGACCTTGCTCTGATACCAATTGAAAGAACGAGATGTCGCCTAGAGGGGGGTGAATAGGCGATTTAAAACTTTTATGTTTAGGCTTGATAAATGCGGAATAAAACTAGCGTTTAATTTATCAAGCACAAAACCTAATATACTAGGTTCACCTATGTGCACCAACAACTTATGCTAGGCAAGTTAAACAACAAGGATAGCAAGATATAGTACTTCAAGCTCGATGGCTATCACAAGGTAAATGCATAAGTAAAGGGGTTTGGTTATAGAGATAATCGACACAAGTGGAGACGGAGGTTTGTTTCCCGTAGTTCCTTCCCAATGGAAGTACGTCTACGTTGGAGAGGTGTGGAGGCTCCTTGGCCCTCCTACAAGCACGTCCGTGCTCACCCTATTCTTCGTGAACTCCTCCCGTGGGGAATACCCGATGGGGGATTTGCTCATCCACTATAAGGTTGTCTTGAGGGCGTTGACCAAACCCGTACAATTTGCCCGAGCCTACCTCCACACAATAGGAGGCTCCCGTAGCACACACAACTGTCTAGGGTGCACAGTGCATCCAAGAGGCACAAGCTCTTGGGAGCCCTATGAACCCAAGAGTAAAAATCTTCTCGAACTTCAATCCCACGTATCACCGTGGGGAACTCAAACCGATGCACCAAATGCAATGGCAAGAACACACTAAGTGGTCAAGTCCTTCTCTCCGAAATCCAACCAAAGCAACTAATGCTAGGGAGGGATTTGAGAGGAAGAACAAAGGAGAAACCCAAAGCAACTCCAAGATCTAGATCTAAAGGCTTCCCCTCACTTAGAGGAGATATGACTTGGTGAAGTGGTAGATCTAGATCTCCTCTCTCTTTTCCCTTTAGAGAGGCAAGAATCATGGAGGGATGGAGAGGTAGCAAGCTCTCAAAAAGGTCAACAATGGAGGAGAGAGAGAGTGCAAAGAGTTGGAAAGAGTTAGGCAACCATTGGGGAAGAAGGCCCCTTAAATAGGTTGCCCCAAAAATCCAGCCGTTGGGGGCAGAAACCCGCAGGGGCGGTACTACCGCCAGTGCTGGCGGTACTGCCGCCCCCAAGGGTTTCAGCCAGCCAACGGCTAGCAAAGGATCCCGCAGCAGCGGTACTGCCGCCAGAGGCGGCGGTACTACCGCTGGGGTGCAACAGAGGGTATCAACGGCGGCAGTGCTGGGCCTGCAGCAGTGCTGCACAGCCCAGGAGAGGGCTCAAAGTCCCCAGCAGCGGTACTACCGCCGGAGGTGGCGGTACTGCCGCTGAGGGCTAATAGAGCACCTTCCTGGCGGAAGTGCTGGCGGCACTGCTGGCGGTGCTGCACAGCCCAGGAGAGGGCTCAAGGTCCTCAAGAGAAGTACTACCGCCAGAGGCGGCGGTACTACCGCTGAGGGCTAACAGAGCTCCTCCCTGAGGGTGCTGGCGGTCCAGAGGCGGCGGTACTACCGCTGCACAGAGAAAAAGCAGCAAAACCCTGAAACTGAATAACTTTTGCTAGGAAGCTTCGATCAAGGTGAATCCAATTTTGTTGGAAAGAGGACGATAAGAGCTACCCAACAAAAAGTAGAAATATTAAAACCAAGCAAGGGATATTTTGCTAATAAATGGAAGAGTGAAACCTTCCGCACGGATGGACCGGCAAAATCTCTAAAACCGAAAACGCAAGAGAAGATGCATACGAAAACCGTTTTCGGTGAACTTGGCCTTGTCATGACAAGCACGACAAGCACCAAGACCACACCACGATAAGAGCTAAATAAGAACCAATAAAGATGATGCCAAGGATGCAAAGGTTTGAGCTCTTTACGACGATACGATCAAGATATTCGCTCGAGAGCCCCTCTTGATAGTACGGCTATCTATCCTATAACCCGGTCTCTCAACTAACATCTGAGACCGGTAAAACAGAAACCCTACCAAGATCATACCTTTGTCTTGCGCATAATCCATTTGAGCTTGATGATGACGATCTTGACCTTCTCAAGTTGGACCACCTTTCTCCCCATACACCAAGATGGGAGAGGCACTCTTCGACATATCTTCACTTGGCCTTTATCTTGATGACAATCACCACGTGACGCCATCCTCCATGGGCTTCATAGGATCTTCCTCTTGATTCATGCTCATGGAGAAACACCTTGGCCTTGATCAACAAATGATATTTTTCTTCTTTTAGCCTTCACTCCAACATATGGAGTTCAAAGCATGCTAATGGACCAAACCTACAAGTATAGCTCAAAGCACACATTAGTCCTTAAGGATTGTCATTAATTATCAAAACCACACATGGGGGCAACCATGCTCTTTCAATTTGGAAGCCAAAAAATCATTGGGCCATATAATATTTATTTTGAAGCCAAAAACAATGATTATGGACGAATAATGTAATGGAATTGGTGGACTTTGTTGAAGCCAAGATAGTATTATGATTATCGAAATAAATATTTAATCTGAAGCCAAAAATCATTGATTGTGGAATCATCTAATGGATGCGACAAAATCATTGGGCCATATATTATTTATTTTGAAGCCAAAAACAATGATTATGGACAAATAATGTAATGGAATTGGAAAAAGACTTTTTTGTTGAAGCCAAAGAATCAATGATTATTGAAAAAACTATTTAATTAGAAGCCAAAAACAATGATTGTGGATAATGTAATTGGGAAAGACTATTTATTTTGAAGAAAAAAATATTGATTGTGGAGAAATAATCTAATGGATGCGATCTCTAGTGAGTTGTCACACGCCTTAATTTATTTAACCACAATCAACTTTTATTTTTGTATGCAACACCTGAATTACGAGGGTGGGGACTCGAACTTGGGTGGGCAGGAAAGGCGCCAACATCTCCTTGCCACTAGGCCTAGCCTAAGTCTGCGACATTGCAGAGACGTCGCAGAATATAAGCCGTTTTCGAAAGGTTGATTCCTGAGAGGACGATAATACCAACCGTCTGAGATGGTGTAGAGGCGGATGGATAAGTGGACCGTCTCAGATGACCATAGTTTCCTAGACGGTTTAGAAATAACGACCGACTCTAGCTTTATTAGAGACGGCCGAGAAATTTCGGTCGACTGAGGGGTTTCGTCCTAAACGGTTTGACTGAGGGGTTTCGTCCTAAACGGTTCAATTTCATTTTCACTGAACCGGCTCTAGGTCCTGTCTCCTATGTGAGGTTTTGTACTAGTGCCACGTGGTTTTTCCCACAAGAGCTAGTTGTATAACATTAAGAATGTTTTATTTTTCGTCCACAGTAGGAGTTGTTCGTTAGTGGGAATTGTCTGGCTATCCCGAGCATCCTACGGCCCCAAGCAGCCTCCGGTCAGGATCGGCCCAAATCGATGGGTACTGCTATGGGCAAAATTTTAGTCCGGATCCCCATTGAGCCATTGGATATGCCGATGGAGATGCTTTTAAGGGTCTCCTTTACTTACACAAAAGACATTCACCGATTAATGGTGTACTTTTACAGGAAAGACACACGTAAGGATACATTTATGAGAAAGACATGTATACGACGATAACATGTGCAGAAAGTGCTCCATTCATTTTAAAAAATTATAAAAATAATTAGAAGTTTGAAAAAAATTGAAAATAATTATGGAGTTAGTCCATGAAGTAGTCTACAAACGTGTAAAATCGAAAATCAAAATTGTTTTTATTGTGAACTACACAAAAATGATAAAATCTTACAAATTTTGGAGATTTGAAACACTATTCTCAGATATGTACATTTGTCTTTTTTATAGATCAAAATAGAAAGTATTTCAAATTGAAATTTTGTACATTTGTAGAATACATCGTTGAAAACATTCAGTACTTTTTTCACATTTTTTTAAACTTTGAAATATGAGTTTTGATTATTTATTTTAAATACAGGAAACACTGCAGCTCGAAACGTTTGTAGGATACTCTTTTTCCTTCGGATTGTGGAATGATAGGAAGGCCTCAGGTATGGGCACATGCGCGCGTGTACAAGCCTCGTCTAGACTCTGGACACATTCATCCGTGATTCCGTATAATCCTAACCATATGAATTGGTCCAAAACAACTAGAACACTGCCAAGTACATTATGATAGCTGGCCTACTGTGAAGAAAACAAAACAAAACAAAACGTATACTAATCCACAAAAGCTGGTGAGTTACCTAGTAGTACGATCAGCATGAATCTTCTCTACAGGTTGTTCTACGGGTTGCAGAAAGAAAAAACACAATAACTGCAGCATAAAGGAAATGGATGTTTCATGAAAATGGAAAGACTAACTATCAAATCCACATGATCAGAGTCAATTTCCATTGTTGCCTTTTGATATGAGAACGGGCAATATAATAACAGTTGACATGCCGTAAGAACAGCAAGTACAATCAATAAGTGAGGCTTACGACACGAGCAAACTTTTAATTTCCACCTCATGATTTTGCAGACAGAAGCGATTATGTGGCACAAATCACTAGCCTCAATACGAAGCTAACCAGCAGCAGTTAAAATGAATTTCAGAAAAAAAAGGAAAAAAATAAGCAAAACAAATAAGGAGCGGATCCTCCTGACATCGCATCTCTATACAGGTTCGTTTTGCAACAAAAACTGTCAGCGATGCCCAAGGGTTTGTTCAGCAATACTTATTTCTCCTCGATATATCTCTCGTATTAGAAGAGTGCCCTTCTTCAGGTTGGAGGGCCTATGGGAGTGTGGCTCTCAACTCCTTCCTGTCTGCGCCAAATGACTACATCATCAAGGAGTGTGTTAGAACTGGTTCATCTCCTTGAATATTCAGAGTGCAACTATGGTTCAACTAGTACATAATCTAGTAGTTAGCTTTCAAGAAGCAGTGAAATTAACAGTTTCAACTAAAATAGAAAAAAAATAGACATCTCGAGACTGTATTAGCTTACTACTGATACGAATGAAACGAAACAATATAATAGACTAAAATGCCAGTTCACAGGACAAAGCCGTGACTATCGATTTGACAAGGTCTAGAATCACTTCAGACAAGATTAAAAAAAAAAGTAAATTCACTTCTGAAGAGGCTAAATAGGAGATTAGACATCAACTAACCTCCACGCCGAAACCCTTGACATATACATTTGTAAAGAGCTCAGAAACATCGGGCATAGGACTTTCCTGAAGATATTTAAATATGTATGTATATGTAAGTAAAAAAGCACAACTAATTCAAAGTGGACTAAAAGTGTATATACAAATGCAATGGTAACCTTGGCTTTAGCAATGGCAGCGTCGACATCTTTCCTGATTTCTTTCTCCATGTCCTGAGAAGAAAACATGAATCCATACTCAGAATAAGAACATTCCTCTGAATGAAATACTCCCTCCAATCCGAAATCATTGTCGCTAGATCTACTATACGTTTGTACTAGCGTAGTAGAGTTTTCACGACACTTAAACTGGACCAGAGGTAGTAGTAATTATGTATTTATAATTCTCAGTGAAGACCGTTTACACAGTAAAGATACTGGACATTTTTCAGTAGAATTTCATACCTTGAGCTCAGCAGGGGTTGCTAGGTCATGAGCCAAGAGCAACTTTCTAACTCTTTCAATTGGATCACGCTCCTGTTGAAACAATAAAACAAATAATTGTCTGAATAAATACAATTGGCACAACCTCCTAGCCTGCAAAATCAAACTAAAAGCTCACAACATTCCAACCTGTCTGACACCTGAGATCTCATCCCTGGTGCGGTAAGTGCTTCCTGGGTCTGACATAGAGTGGCCATGGTACCTGTAGGTGTCCATTTCAAGAACCTAAATAGTAGGAAAACATTAGTAACCAGCATTCACTACTAACAAAATATCTCCACTTCCAAAACTATTGTAAAATCATATTGTTCATAATTAATAACAGGTAGGTCAATATGGAAACAATCACGGACACATATGAAATGACTGTAACTGTCAGTGAAGTTAAGTAGCAATGTGATATACGCATCCACACTCAAGTATGTTCAGCTCATGACCATGCATTGGTAGTAAATTACAATTCCCTCTGTTGCTCGATGAGGTGTGTAGTTTTTTGAGAAAAAAAATCAAAATATAAGGTGTATTACGATTTTTGGACAATTTGACCCCTCCAAAAACATGAGTTAAATCCCTCCATGGATTATGATTATTTCCAGGGGAAAATTCCCATGTCTTAATGTCTGTGCGAGAAAACTATACACCCTACATTAAGGAACGCAGGAGTAATAAAAGGTATCAGCAGCAGACAGTATTGCATTAAAGTTAGCATGGCTTCAATCAGCATTGTTTAATGATGCAATAATTAGGCCATAAGTTAGTGTGTATTACTTCAGTATTTCATATGTGAAGAGGGTGCAAAAAATGGCATGGCTCAACGACTGGAAATAGAACAATCTAAAAAGTTTCAATGGGAAACAATCAAAGGCAAACAAAGATGGAAGTGCCATGTTAGATGGATTGATCATTAACTTATATGACTTATTTTAGCTCTAAGCCTCAAATCTATAAACCTCCTATATTGCAAACATATGTTCGCAACAGCTGTCAAGATCATAATCACCATCTGAGTGTTACTTATTATTCGAGCAACCTACTCTAGCCAGCCAACAAGCAATGCCAAATCCTTTTTGACAAATCCAGCAAGTTTTAATTGTCAGGCAAGACCTAACACCTGTGTTAGGCATTGCAGATGATATTTTCAGGAGAAACGTGAGTGCATCTCAATCAAGTTACTATAGTCTTACTTATTGATCCATAACTAACCAAGAAATACGAAGAACACCTAGCCTGTCAGCACCACTGAACCTAGGCAGCTTGGCGTACCCCTAACCAGCCATCATGCATCCGGACATTCATACTTAAAATTCCAACAAAATATTCTTATGTACTCACAATTGGGCCATTTGCAACGGCATGCTCCTTCGCAAATTTGCATGCCTGCTTCACAGCAAGAACATCCATTCCGTCGACCTACACCAGACACAGTTTGAAGATGTCAGTAGGAAATACTAAATACGTCATAGACATGTCCCACAAGCTTATGTTACCACCTTGCACTCAAAGGAGAAAATGGCTCAAAATTCACAAATGAGGGAAAACGTCAACATACTTGAGAAGTATAAACTGACTCATCATGGACAATATAAAGCTAGAGGGGATGAAATTGGTACTCCTAAGAACACAACAGTGTAACTTTCTATTTGTAAACATATTAGGTCAGGACAAATTAATGTTGCCTTTAGGTAGCCATAGTAAATTGTGAAAGATACTTACAGCAAAATATGTACTATAATACTATACTGAACTGACTACATCCTTCGATCAAGTAACACCTCTTGTGCAACTTAAAAAACAGACATGGAGAGGTCAACCCTACATATAAAAAGCAAGCGAGCATGCCACACGGAAATAAAATTCAGGATGCTTATCAACCATATCAATCTATGCCCGATGATGAGCAAAATCAACAAGAGGAATTTCAAATCACCTTCAATCCAGGCACATAGTCGCCACGCTTGTAGTATGAGGGGCTCTTGGCGGCCCTCCACTCAGCTGTTCCCATCCCATCTGCACATCGGAAATTGCAACCAGATCGCATCACATCAGATGGAAAACAGATACCAATCCAATTTCAACGTAATAATTGGCGGACGAACTTACAATGGTTGTTCTCGCAGACCAGTATGGCGGGCAGCTTCCAGAGGGCGGAGATATTGAGCGCCTCGAAGAGCTGGCCCTGGTTGGCGGCACCATCACCGTAGAGCGCGAAGGAGACGCTGTCCTCTTTCCTGTACTTCTGTGCGAATGCGAGGCCGCAGCCGAGGGGCACCTGCGCGCCGACGATCCCGTGGCCGCCGTAGAAGTTGGCGTCCTTCTTGTAGAAATGCATGGATCCGCCCTTGCCGCGGGAGCAGCCGACCTGGCGCCCCATGAGCTCGGCGAAGGCGGTGACGAGGTCCCCGCCGCGGGAGAGGTAGATGCAGTGGTCGCGGTAGGCGGTGATGATGGAGTCCTTGCGGGTGATGGCGGCCTCCATGCCGACGGTGACGGCCTCCTGGCCGTCGTAGAGGTGGCAGAATCCGCGGATGAGCTTGGCCTTGTAGAGGGAGTCGGCGGCGATCTCCATGCGGCGCATGAGGGACATGTCGCGGAAGAAGGTGACGAGCTCGGCGGGGGTGGTGGTGACGTCGCGGGAGGGCGGGTCGACGATGTGGGCGGTGAAGGGCATGGAGGTCTCGATGGTGATGGGCGTGGTGGAATCGGAGATCGGGCGCGCCGCCGCCATGAGGGCCGCGCAGGGGGAGCGCGCGGCGGGGACGCGGCGGAGGAGGGCGGCCGCGGCCATGGCTAGGGTTCCGGGGGGAGGCGGGCCGCGGGGTGGGTGGGAGGTGGGAGAGATAAAAGGAAGGGGAAGATTATTCTTGTGCGGAATTCTTGTTTGCCTCCTTATTAAGGGGAGGAGACGGTTGCAGGGACGAAGAGGATGGGTAGGTGCCGGTGGTGGGCTTCGCGGGCCGGCGGCGGAGCGTACGGTCCTGCTCCTGCGACGTAATTCTATTGGTTAAAGGCCGGTTTGACTCCTATAGATAATGCAGAAAATCACAACATTGATTAAGATCCTCTGATCTAAAAAAAAATTACAGTAGACGACAACTGCGTCAGGATTTTTTTTAGACCAACCGCATCAGGATTTCTTTAAAATATTGAGAAAAAATTTAAAAATCGAAAATTAAGTGTTGTGTTCTATATCAAATATATGCTGCGATCTGGGAACGTCGCTTTAGGTTCAGCCAAGAATTGGTTATTAGATGCAGTGCCGCTGTCATGACGTTGGGAATATTTAGGTTTAGTTATTAGGAAGACAAAGCTAAACCAACCAATCCTCTTCATCATAAAAAAGTGAAACGACCCTGGCATTAGCCAGGGGGCAGCTCAAGAACTTGGCTCCACTTGCCATCACTTTCATACAGCAAGCAAAGGCAACCTCAGGTATGCCGTATGCAACCCTTCCTAGTACCTACACTGCAAATACTCATACCAAAAAGTTTTCTTAAATTGGAAAATTACAAGTCTGGATGGATGACAGTTGAGTGTTTCACTACTTAGCTTGAGAAGTGCATTCAGTTTGGTTAACTTCGTAGTAAGTGCTTTCATAAGTAAGATGAGGCCATCCAAGTTGTATGCTAAAAAAAAATACAACTGAATACTGTTTTCATGTACCTGTTATCTGAATCAAAAATTTCATGAATGGTTGTCGCCAAAAAGATACGCCCATAAATCACAAAGAATGCTATGATCCAAGCAGTCAGCACAGTGTGGTCGGAAGCTTTAGAAATTAGAATGCAGAGAGATATGCACGCTTTGTAGGCGCAAGAATGAACAGTAAATGAGTTACAGATTGACAATGAGAAAATGTTTCCCTCTCTTTTCTGACTACAAAAGCCTACAGATTTCCTGCATTGAGTAAATACAATGAACCCCTAGGCCTAAGTCATCTACCTGTTTCCCCTCTTCTTCTATTTTGAAAAATTGTACAGGTCAAACCCAAGCACCCACACTAAGAACTGATGTGCTTGAGTCTATGGTTTGCCTACAAAAATTGGTTGTTAACAGGCTTGCCAAAGTGTTGCTGCATGATGCTGCTACCCTGTGAAAATTCCGAGTACCACGACCTCCATGCATCCACATAATGAGAGAAAAGGTCACCAAGTGCTGCATTCATAAAATTGTGGAGGAAACTGTGAGTTTTCGATACTATAATGCAGCAAACTCAGTGTCTCATACTGATCCAATGTTAGGAAATTCGAGCAACAGAATTATATGTAAATGTCAAACGTATGCTTTTCTTTGTTGAGAAATTCCAGACAGTGGCTAAACCTCTGCAATTCATAAAGAATAGAATTGGCCAATAAATACTAGTATAGGTTAACCTATTATGTTCACAGATAACTTGCTTTTAAGAAGAAAAAAAAATCCTTCGAGAGAGCTCATATACTATACTATTTCTATGAGCCCAATCTGATTCTAAGGTTTCTTAGCTATGCTATTCATATATATGTAGAGAGCTACACACATCTTACGTGCTGGAAATTATTCAGAGAACAACTACTACTTGCATAGACCAAGCGTACTAACGAACAGCAACTAAATATTGCAGAACATAGTATGAGTGTGACAATTATAGTAATATTGCAGAACCTAGTATGAATGTGACAATTATAGTAGCATCCATATGACAGTTACAGCATTGGTTACTGGTTAGTATAGTATCATTATTTGAAAGGTCGATTTAAATACCATGTAGTACTTCCTATGGCATCTATCTATTCCCAAATTATGCATGCCAAATAGGAAGCATAGCAAGTTATTGAACATTAGCTAGATTGCTAGTAATAGTGTAATTCCCACTTCCAGCATAATCAAGAGACAACCAATTTCCTATAAGTAATTACTATTCGCGGCGACAAAGTGTTGCTTTTCATTATTTAAAATGGTGCAGCTTTTGACAAGGAACAAAATCATGTAATAGAAGTGCTGATAAATACCCACCTTGGTTCTGGTACTGCGGTCTGAATGAATCAGCAAGGCTCTCCCAATCCTGGGCACTCTTCCTTTGTCCAACATTCTTATAATCATCAGGCTCCTGTTTTCTTGCACAGGAAGGGTGGAAAGGCCCATACACAAAACCACTCTTGTTAACCTGCCTGAGCTGACCCTGCACAGCCACTTTGTAGCTATTCAAGATATCTCCACCACCCTGTGCCAGCTTTGCTTTCTTCTGGATTGTCGAATCCAGCTTGCTTCTGTTTATGTCAATGTTAGTGAGTTCAGTCCCAAAGGCTCTCTTGTTCGGTTGAGCCTTCTTTGCTGGGGAGACAGCAATTGTGACACCATTTTCTGATTTTGGTTTCTGCCCCACGCCCAACCACCGGAATGCAGGCTTCCTTGTGTCTACTTGTGTCTGAATGAAAAGATTCAAGAACAGATTCAGAAATATTGCTTATCACTGAAGTGCAGCTGACTTATCAGTTATTTTCTTACGGCCTACCTTCTCAATGAGCTTCAGTGAAGACAGCACGTTGGCAATGTCATACAATCTCCTGACTTTAGCTGCATCAGGAATGGAGGAAATAACATTAGCTTTTGTTTTTTATTAAGTATCAGTACTCATAGAGCTGCAGAACTACATAGAGGAAATGCGAGTACTAACTTCTCATATTGGACGCCTTGTGGCCTTCTCCGAGGAGGAACATTGCAGCTTCATCAAGTGAGATCATGTCAGCCTGCTTGATGTACAGATTGCATACCAATCAACACCACAGTTCCACAAACCATGAATCTTCCAAACAGAAAAGGAAATGCAGAATTTCCCACCTCCATGGTGAGGAACAGCTTCACAAAATTTTGTGTGAGCAACCCAAGTGACTTCTCCTTCCTATGATCTGAAAAGAAACAAACCAAATTGTAAGCCCTGACATGACAAAAAAATGTGGCTAAAGACACCAACATTAAAACAGATAAGCAGCTATACCAGATCTAAGCCGACAGGGCGGTGCATCAGGCTTGTCAGAAGGATTGTCAACAGTCTGGCTCAGCTTCTCACTCTCCGTGTCGCCCTCCGGATCGGGCGACTTATCATCGTCTTCGTCATCGGACATCTTTACGACATCGAATGGATTAAGGAAAAGCATAGTCAGGAACTACATTCGGCACAAGTACTACATGGATATATTCAAATGCAAGATGCAGGTAACAAAACATACATTAGCAGCAGAGTGCTCCTCCACCGGCAGAGGAACCAGGCCAGACTTTTCTCTTAGTGCCGTCTCCTGAGCAAATAAAGCGATGGTTACATTTGCAGTTCTTGAGTTGAATTACGGCATGGAAAATGCAGATGCAAACCTTGAGTTCTCGCAGCGCCATTGGGACCCCTCCGAAGCCTATCCAGGAGTAGCGATTCTTGGCCTTCCTCACAAGGATCTTCAGTTCTCACGCGGGATTGCGATGCACAAGTCAGAACCCAGTCGATGGAGACGGACAAAGAAGTCATCTATCCAAAAACAGGCAGAAGAACGAAAGAAAGAAGGAAGGAAAGAAAGAAGGAATGAAAGAACTCACCCCGATGCTCTCGAGCACGTTGACAATGTCGTAGATCCGCCGCCTCTCGACGCCGAGGCGCCTGGCGGCGTCGTCCAGCCCGACGGACTCCACGTCGTCCCGGTCGTACAAGGCCACGAAGCTGCGGGGAGAATTTTCGGTGAGGAAGGAAGGAAAAAACGCGGATCGATCTCCGGGAACGTGGCAGGGACGCGAGAGAGAGATCCCACTCACTTGGAGCAGAGGAGGCCGAGCGACTTCTGCTTGCGGCTGTAGCCGTGGTGGCGCAATTTCGCGCCCCCGCCCTCGGGGAGCATCGACCAGGGGAAAGGCGTCGTCTCCGCGGCCGCGGACGCGGCGGCTGCCTCGGCCGTGGAAGAGGAGGTGGGCGCAGCAGCCATCACCGCCGATCCGAGTCGGATGGTTGTCCGCGAGGAAGATATATGCAGGATCCGCGTCGCGTGGTGCGGGTATCCAAGGATCGGAGTCGGAGGATGGAATTCTCGTCTCGCGGTGGTGGTGTTATACTAGATGGGAAGATCTGCGCGGGCGGGTGGGTGGGTGGCTGAGGGAGGGAGGGAGCGGCGGCCGTTGAAACGAATCCGATTTGGCGCGGCGGTGGCGGCGTCCCCCGCTTTTCAAAAATTTGCAGAGCGCTTCCGCCGCTCCTACACGGCGCGGCTGGTGGTTCGCGTCGGGTCGGGTCGGGTCCGGTGGATGGATGGCACGCGCCTGGTTTCAAATTTAAGCGGCCGTCGCGCGCGGACGGAAAGGGTTCCAGCTCGGGGCACTTTGGCCATTTCTCCAGCGGCTCGAGCGTACGGCACGTGCGGCGGTGGGAGCGTGATTGGTGGCCGGTTGTGACGGACTGGCTCCCCTGCCTGCCTGGATGCGCTTTCCTGGCCTGGCGCGCGTAGCACCGGTACCGTGCTGTGAAATCATGTGATGGCACCGCCCGCGCAACAGAATTTGCGCGATTCGAGCTTGATTCGGTCCGAGTCGGCAGCGAGCATGTGGTGACGCTCCAGAGTGATAGGTTTCAATCAGGAGTGGATTTTCTACAAAGGAGATGGAGATTAGTATGATGGGCACGAGCAAGTTTTGACAAGAATATTCACCTCCCTCCACCATGAGCGAGCTCACTTGACATCGGTATTTCTGTCGCGTCAGGCAAGAGCAAGGCGAAGGGGAGGATCCTAGCATCGACTGGCACAATGAGTTTTGAGTTGCGCTTGTCGAAGACTTGAAAGGCGGCAGCGAATAGTGCTACGCCACTATAATGGAGGCGGGAGGTGCCTCCAAAAGTGTTATGTGGCGATTGATAACCCTTTGTTCAATGATTCTGATTCAGATATAACACCATGTCAACAAAAAAATAAACCAGACAAGCCACTACCAAAGAGGAGAAGTCTATATGTACAAAGTATGGTCGCAGTTCCAGACTTGCAACTGGGTCAGCATTAGGGTATCATCCAAACATTCAATACAAATTTAAATCACGTCACCTTTTGAAAGAGAAAAAAAACTAGTTCATTTTGTCTGAACTAAGTAAGGGTCAGAAGGTACCCTAATGGTGACTCGCTTGTATCTCTCTCAGACTCCTAATCAGTAGTTAGTATGTTCAGATGATCAACCACACTAGGATTGTGACACACCCCGGTCGATCGATGCGCACAAAAGAAGAGCTTGTCCATAATGAAAATGTGCCCCATGCTTATGTGTACTAGTTGAATTTGGCGTGGCGTGTTGGTATTTTTTTTTTGTTTGTGTTTTTTTGTTTTTACAGAATATTTTTTTTTTTGTTCAACAAAATGTTGGCTAAATTGTAATGTTCGAACATTTTTTTTTATGAATAGGTAGCATTTTATGGTGAGCATTTTTTGATAATTTTTTTATATTGTTCAAATATTTAGGAGGGTGAAATGGTCCAACATGTTTATATTTCGGTGGGAGTTTTAAATTTGAAATAGGGTAGATGCATTAGAATTACTTTCAAATAGTGATAACATTTGAATTGATTTTAGGGAAGGTGCTCTTGAATTGCTTGCAAATAGTGACAACATTTGAATATTCAACTTTTTTTTCCTTAGCATACGCCGCACCCGCTGTAGTCTAAAATGTCCCAATTTGTCGAGATTTGTCGTTTATTTTATCGAAAATTTCACTAAATTGTTTCTTTAAATTTTGATTGTTTTGGAAATGTCAAAATCCGTTGGAATTTGGCGTCTACTTTCTCTAAATTTTCACTAATTTGGAAGTGATCAAATTTTTTTTCTGTTTTTTTTTTAGTTTTCTGGCATAAGTAGGTTGCATATTTTTTTGTACTTTGGAAATCTTGAATTTCGTTGGAAATTGGTGTCGATTTTATCCAAATTTCCAATAATTTAGAATATCTTTTTTTTGTTTGTTGCCCATTAATGGGTTGCAATTTTTGTTTATAAGAATTCTGATGCAATTTCCGTTTATCTTTTCTCGATTTGTAGATTTGAAGGTGTTGATATTAGGACATTTATTGTTTTTCTGGATATTGTTCAGGGAAATTGGATCGGCATTTGGAGATTTTAAATTTCCAAATTTGAGTTGCGATGTTATGCCATAATTAGTTGCGATGATGTGCAATGTGATGTTTAATTTGAGTCTAAAATTACAGGAAACGTATTATCTGAGCATTTATTAATTTCAATTCCACATAATTAGAGGAAGTGCATTTGGTTTGTTTCCAAATCTTGACCATTAAGCTTCGTAATTAGGAGATGTGCATTTTTTGAGCATTTAGTGAAGTGCATATGTAATTTATGGAAATTGCATCTGAAGCATTATTTTTTTTTGGTGATATATAATTTGAAGTATCGCATATGCATTTCATATGGGAAGAAAAGTGAAGTATTCAAGTTCGTTACATTTTTTTTTCTAAGCATTCTTGTGTATTTTACATGTAGCTACCGTTGAATTTGTGTGGACCTTTTTTATATAGGTTAGAGAATGTCCAAAATATTTAGTATTTTGAAGTATTTAAGTACGTTCGTATGTTGCCATGAATTCCTAACTGTAATTAGAGAAAATGTGTTTGAGGTATATCCAAATGTTGGAAAATTCCGAAACTTTGAGAAATGCTACGGTAATTTCGAACAGTTGGCAATCTTGATGGTCTTATTAAGTTTGTATGTTGGCATAAATAAGTAATTAAGCTTCGTAATCAGGAGATGTGCATTTTATGAGCATTTAATGAAGTGCATATGTAATTTGTGGAAATTGCATCTGAATCATTATTTTTTTTTGTTGATATATAATTTGAGGAATTGCATATGCATTTCATATGGGAAGAAAAGTTTTTTTTTCTTGTCAATATTTTGATTATTTGAGACGGTCATTTAGAGTGCATAATTACAGGGAATACGTAGTGTGAGTATTTGTTAACTTCGATACTACATTGAAAGTTGTAAAAATGTTTCTATTTTGATATAATCAAATTATGTTTTTCATTTTTTCTGATGGGAACAGTTGAATTTGTTTTTTTTCTAACATTTGAGTTTGTTTTTCGAGGGAATTGAAGTATTCAACTTCATCACATTTTTTTTATAAGCATTCTTGTGTATTTTAGCGTATTTCGGAATAGGTAGGAACTTGAATTGTACAAATGAGATTGTATTTGAAGCTTTTTATTTTTCGGACATTCGTTATTTTTATGGAGTTTGTTTGGGAAGACATTCAAAAGTCATGATGTAAATGAGTGATTGTATTTAAATGATTTAGCAAATTCTATTTAAGTGAGATGTTTTGTGCTTGAAAAATATTTGATGTTGATGCTATTTTTTGTTTTTCTGGATTTTATTTGAGTTCAAAAGGAAATTATGGAGTCCATTTTTTATTATTATTTTTTTAAATGGCGTACAGGTGTCAATTGAGCCTTTACTTATTATTCGAAATTTCAAAGATTTGAAATATTTTGGAAAAGGTTCTAAAGTATTTGGAATGACTGTTTTGAAATTTATAAATTGTTAGAATTTGTTAAGAAATTATTTGGAGCTGTATTTGAACCGTTATAGAAGTTTTTAAAAAAAGAAAATCAGAAAAAAGGTGTGAAAAAAATAGAAAGGGCCGAGCCAGCCGCACAACAGCCAGCCCGGCCCAGCAAGCAGGCCTTCTCCCAGCCCAGGCCCGTGGCGACGTCAGGATGACGTCGTCGCCCAGTCACCAGTGGGCGGAGCTGTGCCGTGGCGGCGAAGCACGGCGACCCAGGACGCACGGCTGGGCTCGCTCGGCGCGCCTCGACGCGGGAAGCCGGAGGGGCGGCGCTCTGGGCCGTTTGGTCGCCGGATTTCGCCGGATTCGCCGGCGGCGACCGAATCGGTGGTGACGCACGCGGACCACGGCGGCAGAGATGTCCTGCTAAAGATCTAGAGGATACATGGATTGTAATCATAGGCTTCTTACTCTTATGTTCGCACTAAGAAAAATAATTGAATACTAATTATGTTCTAGAATGAAACGATACACATGTGTCATTAAAGCCCCTTTTTAACAACCGCACATGTGCCTAAAAATTAAGGCAAAGAGTAGCATGTATGACTATCAATCTGAGATCAGTAAATTTAAACAACTGTTTTAGCGAATAAACACGCAACGGTTTGCTTGCCAAGAAAATCAATGAGTCATTCCTTATAAAGCATGTGAAGATACACCTTTGCAAGTTCGCCCTAAGTATACGTATACACAATTGTATTGCTCTTTCTTGCAATGCTCTCCTCTATGTCTTCCTTTTCTGTATACCAAACCAAGAAAAATAATGATGAGGTAAACTTTTGAATAAACCGAGCAAGAAATTTCACCTTTGTTCAACTTTCAGGTAACCTCAGTTTCAAAAAAAAAAAAAAACTTTCAGGTAACCTCTATATGCAGAACCTTGTTGTGTTCTAGAAAAAAAACTGGAAATGGACAGCAAAAAAGACATTAGTGAGGACTTGCAGAATCTAACAGGCTCAATCATACATGCACATCGTACAACTACTGTAACTTACTTCAGGATAAACCAGTCAAAACGCATGAGAACATAAGCAATGGACCATTTAGCATGATTATTTTATGATTGTTGAAGAACTTTGAGAAATGTCTATTCAATAGAAGAACAAATAATGTACAAAAAATGCATCTACAGAAATTTCCTGAAACATGGAATCGTATAAGAGATAATTATCTGAAAGAATGGAGCCCACGAATGGACATGGCAAACAGTTGAATCTAGGCACAGAAATGATCATCTAGTCCAAGAGGCTTACCTGTTGACATGTAGAAGTGTGTTCTGATATTTACTTACCATATGAAAATAGCTCATCAGGACAAAATAATTAGAAGGAGGGCTCCCATGAGATGGAGACTGGCCAGATGTAGGTTCATACTTGCAATCATGTGTGTTACATGTAAAAGCACAAAAGAGTTAAAATCAAATTAGACTGCATGGAAGGTTTCAATGAGAGAATCTGAAATAAAATGGGAGAACAATCGAGCAGGGGTTTGCAATTAAATATAACTGTCCGTGCTGCAGATGGCCGTAGAGGTTTTGTCCGGATTGCATATGAACATTCCTTGCTGTCATCCGAATTCAGAATTAGTAGACTGAATTATCAAGAAAATAAGGATACATTTTCAAGGGGCTTCATTTATGACACTCCAGCCTCTAGAACTTCAGATCCATGATCTAATATGCAAGAAAAAGTAAAATATCAAGATAAAATGCAAGCGAAGTGGACTAACTACAAATTCCCTTGCACGCTGTCTTACTGGGATCAACTCGCGGCTCTATACATAAAAATATGTATGGACTTTGCTGAATATAAATAAGACGGACGCACCAGTGGCCAGCGCTTGACGATCGTGCAATGGAATTGTGGCTGCGGAAAATAAGTACTCGGAGCAAAAAAGAGCATTGCTCAGCTTATAATCATCTGAAAAATCCTAGTACTACAGGTTTCACGAACTCACTGATGCTCACAGAATAAAAACAAAAGAAAACAATCCCAGATTAGCAATTGCTATGTAACAGAGACATCGAAGTGTTGATATAAAATTGGGCGCGCCACGCACGAACCACAAGGGTATTTAGTGTTTTAACAACAGGAAGGGTGTGAAAACTGCATCCAAGACAGACAAATAAAGACAAATACGATATCCAGGAATGCCAAAATTGGGAACCTAGCTAACTAAACAGTGCTTGACACTATTTTTAGCAGCATCATATCAGAAATACCAAAAATAAGCATTAGGAAACCCAAGCATTAATGACCACACCAGAATCACAACATTGTTGTTACGATTTTGTCAAAATTTCCAAATATTGCAAGAGATGTAATGTCATACCTTGTTAACACGTAAAGAATTTTCTTTCTTCATCAACACATCCTTGTGAGCACCCTACAGAAAGAAGAGAAAAATCACTCACACATCTCCAGCGAGTTAAATGAACTTGGAGCACAATGGTCTCACTGTCAAGTGACCCTTAGCCTCAAGGCAGGGTAAATGCTACGACGCCCGATACAAAATTGGCAATCTTTCAAACTTAAAAGCAAAGATGGTATATTTTGAATGCCAACTAAAGAATCCCTAACTCTTTATTTAGTCTAGGCCGACCATATATCAATATCATTTAAATACACCACATTACCCCAGAAAAAAATGAGTACTTTGTGAGATAACATTTGAGAGTTGTGCATGGTGAAAATGATCCCCGATCAGAGCAAAAACTATAAAGTAGAGCAGAACCTTTCGTTGCCATTGATGGCTCTTACACAAATACTCCTGCCAATTATTTATAGACACTGTGTTGGAAAAAAAGTTGACGGTGCAGTCTTGAATTGTCTTCAATCAGAAGCAATGCACGTAATGCACACACACAATATAGTTCTTTTCTAATTTGGTTTTACTTCCTTTCATAGTTGGAAGAGGAATCAAGAAAAAATTCATGTAGAAAGAAAGTGAGCAAAGCATATCTAGTCTAACTGACCAACTGCCCAAGCCTACCGGCGACGGGCCTCGCTTCGCTCCGTCGTTAGCCTTCTCACTTGTATAAACGGATTTGGATCACCATAAAATAACACTCCACCTTGAGCCAAATTCCATCTTGTAGCATCAACAATCCTTCACCCTGAAACATCAAAGAAAACACTTTCGGCGCCAACTAGCCTCTTGGGCTAAACAGTTATACCAACTAAGCTCGAGCAAAGCTCAAACTTAGCAATAGGAACTGGCTTTGTCATCATATCAGCAGGATTATCATGAGTACTGATCTTGCATACCTTCAGCTTACCTTGTGCAACAACATCACGCACATAATGGTATTTGACATCAATGTGCTTTGTTCTCTCATGGAACATCTGATCCTTACTAAGGTAAATTGCACTTTGACTGTCACAGAACAGGTTAATACAAGTATCATCTCCACAAAGCTCAGCAAACAGACCTTTCAACCAAACAGATTCTTTGCATGCTTCAGCAATAGCCATGTAATCAGCCTCAGTAGTAGATTGTGCAACAACACCCTGCAAGGTAGCCTTCCAGCTAACAGCACATCCACTAACAGTAAATACATAACCTGTGAGGGACCTCCTCTTATCCAAGTCGGCAGCAAAATCTGAATCCACATAGCCTGCGAGTCCCTCACCAGTCTTGCCAAACTTCAAGCAAGCGTTGGATGTGCCGCGAAGGTACCTGAAAATCCACTGAACAGCTTTCCAATGTTCTTTACCAGGATTAGCCATATATCGACTGACCAGGCTCATAGCATAGGACAAATCAGGTCGAGAACACACCATGGCATACATTAAGGAACCAACAGCACTAGAATATGGAACTCGAGACATGTACTCAATATCTTCATCAGTACTAGGACATTGCAATGCAGACAACTTAAAGTGAGGAGCAATAGGCGTACTAACAGACTTTGCATCATGCATGTTAAAGCGATGAAGAACTTTCTTAATATAATTCTCCTGACTAAGAAATAGCAATCTAGATTTTCTGTCTCTTGAAATTTCCATACCTAAAATTTTCTTAGCAGGACCAAGATCCTTCATCTCAAACTCACTACTCAACTGTTTCTTCAACGTAGTGATTTCTTTCATGCTCTTGGCAGCAATTAACATATTATCAACATATAGCAGTAAGTATATAGGCGATTCATCAACAAATTTAATGTACACACAGCTATCATATTCAGACCTCTTAAAGCCATGTGACATCATAAAAGAATCAACCTTTTATACCACTGTCGAGGAGATTGTTTCAAACCGTAAAGGGACTTCTTTAGCTTGCACACGAAATCCTCCTTACCAGGCACTATGAACCCTTCTGGTTGGTCCATGTATATCTCCTCCTCAAGTTCTCCATGCAAAAATGCAGTCTTCACATCTAACTGCTCAAGCTCAAGATCATGCATAGCAACAATACTGAAGAATGTACGAATAGAACTATGCTTGACAACCGGGGAGAACACATCATTATAATCCACACCGGGAATTTGGCTGAAACCTTTAGCTACTAACCTTGCCTTAAACCTTGGAGGCTCATTAGGAGACAAACCTTCCTTTCTCTTGAAGATCCACTTGCAGCGGACGGCCTTCTTTTGTTTAGGCAAGCGCACAACATCCCATGTGCCATTCTTCTCAAGTGATTGCATCTCCTCGTGCATTGCACCAATCCACTTGTCACGATCAACCGAAGCAATAGCTTCAGTGTATGTAGCTGGTTCAGCCTCATGCTCCACCTGTTCAGCACAACTTAGAGCAAAATAAACAGCATCACATTCTTCAATTAATCGGTTAGGGGGAACAATATTTCTCCTTGGCCGATCAACAGCAATGGACGGTTGCTGCAAAACAGGAGGTGAGGTTTGCACAATCTCCTCATCAACAGTTTCTGTTACCTCCTCATCTAGGTGCTCCATCTGCTCCACCTGCAAACGAACCTGTGGTTCGTCCTTATCAGAAGAATCTGGCACAACATCAGTAGTCAGACTGTCCTGATACATAACAGATTCATTAAACACAACACTCCGGCTGAAGAAAGTCTTTTTAGTTTCCGGATTCCACAACTTATATCCTTTCACTCCGGAACCATAACCAAGAAATAAGCACTTAACAGCTCTAGGCTCTAACTTTCCATTATCAACATGAGCATAGGCAGTGCAACCAAAAACTTTCAATTGTGAATAATCAGCCGGCTCACCAGACCATACCTCAATAGGAGTTTTCTTGTCAAGGGGAATGGACGGTGACCTGTTGATCAAGTAGCAGGCGGTGTTGGCAGCCTCAGCCCAAAAACGCCTGTTCATGCGGGCGTTGGACAACATGCAGCGAGCTTTGGAGATGATAGTCCTGTTCATCCGCTCCGCTACACCATTCTGCTGAGGTGTGTATGGGATGGTGTGATGCCTGACAATGCCTTCCTGCCTGCAATAATCATCAAATTCATACGAACAAAATTCGCCACCATTGTCAGTACGAAGCAACTTCACCTTCCTCTCAGTTTGCCTTTCAATCATAACTTTCCACTCTTTAAAAGCAGCAAAAGTATCATCTTTATTTTTCACAAAATAAGGCCAAACTCTTCTAGAGTAATCATCAATAATAGTAAGCATATAACGAGCACCACCATAAGAGGGCTTACGTGAAGGTCCCCACAAATCAGCATGTACATAATCTAATGTACCTTTAGTGGTATGAACGGAAGCATTGAACTTAACTCTCTTATGCTTACCAAACACGCAGTGTTCACAGAACGGCAACTTACTCATATTGCAGTCCTTCAGCAGTTCTCTCTTGGCCAATTCTGCCATACCAAGTTCACTCATATGTCCAAGTCGCTTGTGCCAAAGGTTAGTTGTACTTGGATCATCATTAGTAATAACAGCAGCAGTACCAGACAAAGTGCTACCTCTAAGAATATATAACTTGGCAGAATTCATATCACCAACCATAACAATAAGAGAACCTTTCGATACCTTCAGGCGTTTATTCCCTCCGGCATACTTGTACCCGTCACAGTCAAGGGTACTCAGCGAGATCAAGTTTCTCGCCATAGATGGTATGTGTTTCACTCCCGTCAGCGTGCGTGTCATCCCATCATGGGTCTTGATCTGAACAGATCCAACGCCAACAATATGACATTTATTGTCGTTCCCCACACGCACGAAATCTCCAGTCTGCACAATCTCATAAGAACTGAACCAATCTTTGTTACAGCAAATATGAAACGAACAAGCAGTATCAAGAATCCACTCATCATCACGGGTAACACATGCAGCAAAAACAGCTAAGCATTCACCATCAGAACTATTATCACCAGCAACAACAGCAACCTTACCATTACCATTACCGTCAGATTTATTCTTCGGTTGGTAAGTACCGTTCCTTTTCTCCTTGTTCTGCACCTTCCAGCAATCATCAATGATGTGATTGGTTTTCTTACAATACCTGCAGAACTTGTCTCGTCCTTTGGACTTTGAACGGCCTCTGCTCTTATCTCTGTTGTTGTTGTAGTTGTTATCTCGCTGCTCAGGCCTGCCTCGAACCTGCAATGCATCGCCCTTGGAGGGTGATGCGTCAGTCTGCACCATACCTTTCATCTTTTCCCTGGTCTGCAGGGCCTCACATACTTCCGCGAGGGTTAGATCATCGCGGCTCAACAATATGGTATCTCGCAGATTTGTAAAAGAACTAGGCAGCGAACATAACAACAGAAGAGCTAAATCTTCATCATCATATTTTACCTCCATCGACACTAGGTCGGCCACGATCTCCTTGAAGATCGACAAGTGGTTCATCACAGAACCACCTTCCTACATCTTGTGCGAGAACAACTTCATCTTCACATGCATCTTGCTGGTTAGATCCTTAGACATGCAGATCGACTCCAGCTTAAGCCATAACGCTGCCGCAGATTTCTCCTGCAGCACCTCTTGCAAAATATCATTAGATAGATGAAGTTGAATTAATGACAAAGCCTTACGATCCTTGCGCTTTTCTTCAGGAGTCCACTCCTTCGCGTCCTTCTTTCCGAACGCATCCAGCGCCTCATCAAGATCCGAAGCCTGCGAGAGGATCGCACGCATCTTCACTTGCCACAGAGAAAACCTCGTCTTGTAGTCCAGCAACGGTAGATCAAACTTCATCAATGCCATCGCAAAACCCTAATCTGTAACCAATGGCTCTGATACCACTTGTTACAAACGATAGCAAAACAACGATGAAATTAAGCAAGATCAAACCAACGGGGGACACGAGATTTTAACGTGGAAAACCCTTCCAACAAGGAAGAGAAAAACCACGGGCGCCAGCCAGCAATACTTCACTATTTCAGGGTGAGGTTACAAACGCGCCGGGATTTACAATGTGTGGCTTATCTCCGGCGGCGGCTTACAAGACGTATTTATAGTGGTCCTGACCTAATCTAGGTCGGTAACAATCGGTGTCCAGGTCGGTTACAACCGGCGACGGGCCTCGCTTCGCTCCGTCGTTAGCCTTCTCACTTATATAAACGGATTTTGATCACCATAAAATAACAGCAACCATGACCAACAATTTACGGAATTCTTGTTTGTCAATTGATTAAAAATGAAGCAAACATGAATTGCCGTCTATTTAAATCCATAGAGAGAGAGAGAGAACCGGATCTTCCATGAGGAGAGAAGAGCAGCCGGCAGTAGTCAACCATGAGGAGAGCATGGATTAGGATTTGGGGATGTACCTTGCTGGGTAGAAGTCGTGCTCCTCCAGTTGCGCATCGTGGAAGACAGGGGTGCGGAGGCTCGAACGCATGGAGCGGGCCCCTCGTCGCCGCCGGTCTTGTGCGGTACCGCGGCGCAGTGGAGAGACCTTGAGAAGAGAGAGGGGCGGCCGAACGTAATGGAGCTCCAACGGGCAATAACCACATCGGTCCGTCGCTTCCCCGCGTGCTCCTCCGCCGCCAAGCTTGTGGGTGCCGCGGCGCAGCGATGCGAGCTCGGGGAACGGGGGAGAAGGACAGAGGGAAGCAGTGCCGCCATGGGGAGGAGAGAAAGGAGGCGGGGCGTCGGGGCGAGCGGGGAGGAGCTCGCGAAGGAGCTGTCGGCGGCGGCGGCGGCTAACCCGGCGTCGGGGTGGAGGCGTGTGGGGAAAATGACAGGGAATTGCGTCTGCCTGGGTTTTTTTTTAAAATGGAAAATCAGCAGCTGTCGTCAGCCTCCGGCGGCGGCCGCGCTGCCGAGCTCGCGATCGAGCACGCGAGCACGCACGCCGGCCTGAGAGCGCGCGGACCCGGCAGAGGAGGCGGAAGGGAGCCGGACGGGCGGTGCATCGGGCCGTTTGGTCGCCTCACTCGCCGGCGGTGAGCACAACGGTGGCGGCGGACGCCGACGACGGCGAGGAAGATTCCCGCGCGCGTGCGGCCTCCCGGCAGCTGATTTCCGGCGAGGAGCGAGAGGCGACGGCGGCGGAGCAGACCGTGGCCGGCGATCTGAGCGGGGAGGCGTGGTGCGGCGGCGGGGCGCGACGACGCGGCGACTTCGGCGTCACGAGAAGAGAGAGAGGGGGAGGGGGGATTTGGACGGTTTTGCGAAAACGTCATTGCCTTTTTCGTTATTTACATTTAGGTCCATCGCACGCGTTTTCGTGGACTGCGGGTTCGATTTTCGCTTTTCGGAGGGGCTTTTCTGCAAAACCGTCACGGACGCATCGCGTGGATCGTCGGATGGACGACGGACGGCGTGGATCGATCGGGGGACTTTAGTACTGTAGATGCACAGTGCGTACTGTTCCTCACAACAGTACGCGAGCGCGGAGGAGGCGAGGATTCGTCTTGCTTTAATATAGTTAGTAGTTTTCGTGAACTGCGGGTTCGATTTTCACTTTCCGGAGGAGCTTTTCTGCAAAACCGTCACGGACGCGTCGCGTGGATCGTCGGATCGACGACGGACGGCGTGGATCGATCGGGGGACTTTAGTACTGTAGATGCACAGTGCGTACTGTTCCTCACAACAGTACGCGAGCGCGGAAGAGGCGAGGATTCGTCTTGCTTTAATATAGTTAGTAGATGGAGACGTATCTCTGACATGGTCGGAGAAGAGGGAGGCTCCTTGATTACATGGAAATCATGGACTTAAAACGTTGTTGAATTATGTTCGGTTGAAATATAGAAGTTTGCATTATTATGGACTTTAACAATAACATATATATTCACCTAGAGAAGGGAAGAGAAAGAATTATAAAGAACAGATTATGAGGAATCTATCGAAGCAACCTTTCTTATAGACAGATAAAAAATTCAAGGATGTTTGGAAAGGGTTACGAATTTCTGCTACAGTTACTCTAACCTCTTTTATCAAAAAAAATTATTCGTGTGTGAAATAGGAGCAAGAGACTGTCAGGTAGACATGTAGGCGGACGTTCGCCAGAACAAAATTCTGTCCGCCAGGCCACTTCATGTGCTGATTATCCGATTGTCTAATTTAGATTCGCTAAATACAATTAGCACAAAGTGTGTCGGGGAAATATTTAGTGCTACCACCCCTTAGGGTGCTACAAATCCTACCAACAAAAAAATTAATTTTAAATTTGTCAAAAAATTCTAGGAAAAAATGTGAGTGTTAACAAGATATGTTTCTATTACCTCCAAAAATTTCAATTCCAAATTCGAAACGAGCAGTGAGAAACAAAAAAGACAAATCTGCTATGAATAGTGCCATTTTTCTGCTTTTGTCTTTTAGTGACACCAGTAACACTATTCATAGCAGATTTGTCTTTTTTGTTTCTCACTGCTCATTTCGAATTTGGAATTGAAATTTTTGGAGGTAATAGAAACATATCTTGTTAACACTCACATTTTTTCCTAGAATTTTTTGACAAATTTAAAATTGATTTTTTTGTTGGTAGGATTTGTAGCACCCTAAGGGGTGGTAGCACTAGATATTCTCCCAAAGTGTGTCTAGCGGACAGTCCGCCATGTATATTGGACTGTCCGCCTACATCCCCACTGTCAGGTTGATCTCGAATCATGCATGCGTTTACCCGCAGAGTCTTTTTTCGTGAAAACGCAAAAGTTCTGCGTTTCGATTCATTGATAGAAAGAAAGTTGATTACAAGTCTAAGATAGGCCGAAACACCCGTCACTCAAGACAAGACATGACCGACGACCACTAGGCAAACATTACAACACAACTGAAGCCACCAAACACAAACCCTAGCCTAAATGCCATCCAAGCAAGCACACAAAACGTGACCGCTGCCATAGGAGGAGAGAGAACCAATCCGCAAAGAAGGGCAGAGTTGGGACTCCGGCTATGGAGAAGACACGTTCTGAATGCCGCACCACCGTGCACCGCCGCACAATCCGCCTGTTGCAACATGCGCTAGCAATCGTCAGCCGAAACCCGTCGAGTGGAACCATGCGACCCAAACACCGCAACACCGGATCCACCGCAGTCCACAACCCTTGCCAAACAAGGTAGCCAAGGCACAACGTCGGGGTTCCAAGGATCTGCCCGCTATAGCCAAAGCATGCGCCATCGGCATGTGTGCCACCCGGGGTCATATCTCCAAGACAACGCCTCCAGGGAGGGAGCGACGCTCATGACGCTGCCGTCATCCGATCCGTCAAGACAGATCATGGTTTTCACCAGGAGAACCAAACCACCTAGCGATGGAGGTGTCGATGCTCCTCAGCAACGCCACCAAGGAGGAGAGCGACGCGCGAGGGCGCAGTCGTTGCCGGCGCCGACAAAGGTCGGGCAAGGCTTTCACCCGGAGCCACGATCACCACCCACACATCGGCGCAGCACCAAGACACAAGGGAAGTACTTGTCGCCGCCAAAATTGCACCAATCCGAGAACCAGGTCGGCCCACCACCCTACTAGCGGAGGCCACCACATGTTGCATGTCACGGGGCGACAAAATGCATCGCCTGAGGTGAAACCTCGTCGCATGAGCATCCGTGCATCGGTTCTGATCTGCGGCAAAGATGCCCAAACCAACAACACGATGCCGATGCACCTGGCAGCAACCATCCAGCTCCACGGATGCCGGCGCACGGCAATGGCCGACGGAGACGCCAAGACCGTAAAGTCGACGTCTTGCACGTTCGGGGCTCAGCCATCTGCATTACAGTCAGCGCCGAGCAGCCGAGCACACACCCTGCCATGCAAGCCATATCCCATGGCGCTCGAGCACTGGTCAGCCCGCCGGAGGTCGCCGCCAGAGCCTCGCTCCTCCAGAACCAGAGGACGGCGTGCCGCTGCACAACAACCGTCACCCAGTGAGGTACGAGCACCACAGCTCGCCACCCATGGTGGCAGAGCCGTCCCGCCACGGAGTGCGTGGTCCGTCCACCGCAGCTACCGCCGACCAGAGGAGGTGGAGTAGCGCGAGGATGACGAAGCCGCTATGCGTGGCCGGGAGAAGGGGGTCAGAACTTGCCGACCCCGACCCACCTTGAACACCCGAACGGAGGCTGGACGGAGGGGATCCAGCCTGCCGCCGGCACCGCCACGGTGTCCAGCAGCAGACACCATCCGGCGCCACCCCGTGCCTGCCTGCCGCCGGAGCCGGCGCCACCCCGTGTCTGCCTGCGGCCGGAGCCGGCGCCGCAGCCTGCCGAAGCCCATCTGGGCCTAAACAGGCCCGCAGCGCACAGCCCCGACTGCAGGATCGCGTCCGTCGCGAGGAGGTCGAGCTACCTCCATCGTCGTCGATTGGCGCTCGTCGCCGGGATCCCGCGACTCCTCGCCGCCGCCGGAGCCGCACTCCACCGCCACGCGCATGGAGAAAGGCCCGCCGCCGCCGTCACGGCATCACCGCCTACGCCTTTTGCCCGGCGTGACCTCTGGCGGCGGCAAGGAGGAGGGAACGAGTGAGGGGGGCTAGGGCCGACGGCGCGCGGTCGCCCCCGAGTCGCCTAGGTCAGGCGACGCGGGGGGTGGGGGGGGGGCTCTCTCTCACCCCCTCGTGACGGACCCGCAAAGTCAGAAACGTTACTATAAGGGTTACAAGTTATATCGACAATCCTACGGGCGATACAAGAAGTAAAACGACCACACCTAAGCTCTGACTCACTTAAAATAAAATAAGTCCATCACATAGGGCCAGAGCTTTTTAGTCCTTGAACTATTCCACAAGTTCACTTCTTGCCCTAAATGTTTTTTCAGGTACAAAGTGAACCCTAAACTTTGCTAAGAGTAGAAACAGACAGTTTTGTTGATTTTTCTATAGCAGACTTGAAAACCAAGGCGCAAAAGGAAAGAGAAACAGACCAGTACGCTTTATTTCCAACACACAGTTACACAGGTTGATGATTACACTTTATGTTCTGATGAAATTGAAAACCTGTCAGCTCGGACTATTGGCAAAGTTGAGGGTTTATATTGTACCTAAAAAACATTTAGGATGATTTGTAGAATAGTTCAAGGACTAAAACTCGACTTTCTTCTTCTCCAAAACGGAATTGCTCTGCGTGCAACAAGATTTTTGTTCGATCCTACATTCCATCGGTGAGCTTTGTTGCCTTCCTACAATCGGACGACCTCACTTTGTATTGTACGCATGTCGGACACCAAGGACGCATAGCAGTACTCTCTCCAAAATGAGTACTCTCTCCAAAATGCTAACGTTTGTACTAGGTAGCAAATAATCTCAGCCAAATGGGACGATCCAGGTGGTCTTCTGGCAAAGTTTTCTGCTCCAACAATGGGGAGTTAGGTCTGTTTGACATCCGAACACTAGTGGAAAACGGGGCAGTAGTCCCGGTTCCAGACGGCCTCTAGTCCCGGCTGGGCAACCCGGACTACCAAATCGGGACTAGAGCCCCCCCCCCCTATAGTCCCGGTTGGCTACGAACCGGGATTAGAGTGCCTCCCACGTGGCCACGGGCGAGCCCGCGGGCTGGATGTCTTTAGTCCCGGTCCGTGTTACGGACCGGGACTACCGTTAGGCCTTTTTTTTCTTTTATAATTTTTTCCAGAATTGCACGGACCGGGTGTTGTGTACTGTGTTTAGTGCCGGGGTTTTGGATAGTTTCGGAAACACGTCGATATAAATTATATTGTACTATGATCACACGTTGATGCATATATATAACACACTTACAAATTAATTGTAACACATGAATTTGTCGTCACGTTTCCGTACACAAATAAGTACTCAAATGCATTAATTATACATGCATGAAATCATAGTACATTTATATATGTAGATAATAGTGCTCTGAATTTTCAGGTATGACATCATCAAGAAGAAATCCCGCCAGCTCCTCCCCAATTGCTCTTATACGGTCATCTGGTAGGAGGCCGGCCCGCTTCCTTACAATCTTTAAAAGAAGGAGAAAATTAAACAATTATGAATGAAACTCCACACAATTGATATGCATATTATTTTGTCAAAAAAAACTTGTGAACAATGTATAATTACGTACCTCTGCGTTTCTTCGATTTTCAAATTTTTCATAAGTCATCCTATGAATGTACTCGCAAACGTAGTACCCACATAAGAGGGTCCCTTTTGGCTGTTCCAGACACCACTGTTCGAGAATAGAATTCAACACATTAAGTTTGGTAATGGTATTGCAAACTACATTAATTCATGGATATAGGTATAGTACTACTTACTTGGTTCAGAGTCCATACCAGCTTCTCGTGCCATTTACCGGGTACTTCCTTGACGAATGTCTGCCATGCTCTACTCAACAAAGAAAGAACAAAACATCTGTTATTAATTAATTACTTGATATCACGAAATGAATGAAAGAGAGGTCGGTATAGTAATGTGATAAGAATTTAAATTACTCTTTCATGATATCAAACAAGCTCTTGTACTCTTTAGGGTCTCTCCTTAATGAGTCGTAGACTTCAATTATTCCCTGGTGATATCTAATGACCACGAGAATAAAGTGGTAGCTGCAAATTTACATACAGAGGCATGCGCATATAACTCATCAATTAGACTAAAGATACCGGGTGAGCAAAAATAGAATGTGTACAAGCAATTAGTAACACTTACCTGAAGTTGTAAGGAAGAAATATTTCTTTTTTGTCTTGGTGTCGCTTAAAAGCCTCTATCATTACTCCCTTTACAACTTGTGGTTTCTCCCTTATGCTCACTTCATGAATAACATTAGGGTCCATGAAACCAATCTCCACCGGTTTTATTATTTCCCTTTTGTAGTCGATCATCTTCTTTCTGCACAAATAGCGTACCAAAATTAGAATGTGCTGTGAGCTATATATATATATAAAGACTTAATTAAATTACAAAAATAAATAACTTACAGACAAAAGATACTGATGATTGCTTTATCGAGGGGTAAACCATTGTATAATTGGAAAAGTTCGGAGAAATCAATTTGCACACCGTAGTCATCGTAGAAGTGTTCCTCCTTTCTAACTTTTGCCATAATACCTATTATACCTTTCTTTGCGACTTTCATGTACCATGAATTCAACTGACGCATCCTTGTTGGTAGTAACTTGACCACCTCAGTTGTGACCAAAGACTTGCCTTGAACATATTGATAAGGCACCCTATAAGGTTCCTCAGGGAAGTGGCGGACACTTCCCTGAGGTACCATACGGTGGGCGTCTTTGTCGGTAAGTACCTTAAGCGGAGGGAGCGATTGCGTAGCTTGTTGTCCCAGCTGGGCTATCTGTTTCCCGCATTTCCGGTTCTCCAACACCGAGTCGTATGACTTTTCAATAGAGCGCTCATAGTCTGATGACGGCCTTGGTGGAGGGTTGTATAAGCACCTAATAGTGTGATGTAGTTTGTCACGAGGAAGCCCTTTGATGCTGGGTAGTTCTTCCGGGGGCGGTTTCTTTGTAAAATGGGCTGTAACCTCGGCCCTCCTGATGGCTTCGGATTCCTCGACAGTCCTCTCGTAAGGTAACTTCTCAGGAGTCTTCACTTTTCGCGGCTTTTTCTGTCTCTTCTTAGGAGGCGAACCATTAACGGCCCTCTTCGCATCAAACCACTTATAAGGCGGAGACCGCTGGACTGGCTCTGGAGATGGAGACCGTGCTGGTGTAGCTGGAGATGGAGACCGTACTGGTGTAGCTGGAGATGGAGACGGACTCGCGCTGGGGTCCCTCTGGGGTAGGAAGGGTGGACTTGTAGGTGGTGGACTTCTACTTGGAGGAGTCGGTGGCCTTGGTGCTGAGCCTGGAAGCACGATGTATTTCTTGTTCCATAGAACGAAACCGTGGTTGACTTGTCCCAGTGTCGTCTCATCGTCACCTCCAGGATAGTCAAGCTCAAGTGCCTCAAATCCCGGTATAATAGCATCCACCCCGACACGAGCATAGCCAGCTGGAATCTGACCAAGATGGTAGCTTGCTCCAGGTTCGTTTGGTAACGCATAGCCGACCGCCACCTTGAAGGATATGTTCTTCATTAACATATGAAGCTCACACTCCGTCTTCTCCGTGATATCATCCACGGGGTAGTGAGCCGCCGGCGCAGCCTCCTCCCCAATCACCTCCTCGACGACCCGGCGTACGCGCCGGGCTCCCCCTACTGGGACCAATGGTTCCGGGAGGAGCACGACGAGCGCCGCCGGAGCTACTTCGCGCCGGCCCCGGAGCCGCCGGAGGAGCGCACGGAGTACCCGGTGCTCCCGGAGGGGATGGACGACCTCGACCAATGGTTGGAGGTCGACTCCGACGGCGAGGCCGCCCCCATGGAGGAGGACGACGACGTCGACGACGCCTTGAAGGCAGCCATGGCGGCGTCACGGCAGGCCTTCGTCGACGACGAGCGCCGCCGCTGGGAGATGGTGGTGCAGGACGCACTGCCGCCGCCGCCGCCGCCGCACGGTCTGCCGCCGCAGGGACCGCCTCCACCCCCGCCGGGGCTGGACTGGGTGCAGGCCCTCGTCCAGGAGGAGGAGGCCTACGACCCGCCGGAGGAGGAGTACCAGGAGCCGGTGGGATTCCCACCGGAGCTGTTCGGGCAGTCGTGGGTATTCACGACTGTGCCCCAGCTGCCGCTGCCGCCGCCGCCGCCGCCGCCGCCCCAGGACGCCATCCTGGAGGAGCCAGGGACGCCGCCGCGGGACGTCCCCATGGAGCAGCAGCAGCAGCCGCCGGCGCATCTGTGGGAGGCGCCACCGTACGTCGTCCTCTCCGACGAGGAGGGCGACGAGGACTAGATAGGACCTCCCCCTCCCCCCCTAAGTAAATGTAATGAACCCCTAGCAATGTAATAAAGTTTATTTCCGATCTACGAACTGTCCCCGCCGCCGATTTAAGGTCACCGGACCACCGCCGCCGCCGATTCTAGCTAGGGTTCGTGCCATCGGACCACCGCCGCCGCCGATTCTAGCTAGGGTTCGTGCCATCGGACCACCGCCGCGCCGATCTAGAGTTTGAGAGGGCCGTACCTTAGGCGGAGCGCGCGGGGACGGCGGCGAGGAAGAGGGACGCGAGTGACGGCGGCGGCGGCGGCGGCCAGATTTTGGCAGCCTGACGGCGTCGTCGCGTGAGAGGAGCCCGGAGGCGTCTGCGTCTTGGGCCTGGCGGCAAAAATGGGGAAGAAATCCGCGGAGAGGGACCAAGTAGGCTCAAATCGGCCTTTAGTCCCGGTCCGTGACACCAACCGGGACTAAAGACCCCTATAGTCCCGGTTGGTGTCACGGACCGGGACTAAAGGTGGGCTTTTTGGCGCGCTAAGTTTCGCAGCGGCCCGAAAATGGCCTTTAGTCCCGGTTGTAGCCACGGACCGGGACTAAACGGCCGTTTGTATTTTTTTCTTCATTTTCAAATGTTCATATTTTATAAACTTTACATGTTTTCAAATGTAAATATGAATATGTTATATATATTGAACATTTAAATAGATGAGTTGAGTAAAACCGTTGTACTAATAAAATCCGAGGTTAGGATAAATATATTTAACATTTTAAATATTTAATGAAAAACCCTCAACTTTTTAACAGTCAAAACAAAATTCTACCAATTATTACAAATGACCACAATACATCAACATCATTCAACACTTCTTCGTGTCTGTCATTTTTTCTTCTTATCGCGTCGTATCCATGGACAATCTTCATCATTCAACGCGATGGTTGGGTCAATTTTCACTGTGAAGGGGGGAATTTCATCAAACTTATTGTAATCTTCTGACATGTCTGTCTTGTCCTCCACTCCCACGATGTTTCTTTTCCCTGAAAGAACTATGTGGCGCTTTGGCTCGACGTCGTACGATTCATTCACTGCTTGCTTATCTTTTCTTTTCTTCGGTCTGCTAGACATGTCCTTCACATAGAAAACCTGAGCCACTTCACTGGCTAGGACGAATGGTTCGGTGTCGTATCCAAGATTCTGCATATCCACTGTAGTTATTCCGTACTTCGGGTCTACATGTACCCCGCCTGTCAGGTTGAACCATTTGCACTTGAACAATGGGACTTTAAAAAATGGTCCATATTCAAGTTCCCATATCTCCTCTATGTAACCATAATATGTGTCCTTTTGCCCATTGCTGTTTGTTGCATCAAAGCGGATACCACTGTTTTGGTTGGTGCTCTTTTTATCTTGATTGGCCGTGTAAAATGTATTTCCATTTATCTCATACCCTTGATAAGTCAATATAGTCGAAGATGGTGCATTGGCCAACAAGTATAGCTGTTCTCCAACAGTGCTGTCATTAAAGAGACGTGTTCGCAACCAACCTCCGAAATTCTTCACGTGTTCTTCATCAATCCAATATTTAGATTGCTCTGGGAAGTTCAAACGTAGAATATTCTTATGTTCCTCGATATACGGAGCCACCAAGCTGGAATTATGTAGAACCGTGTAGTGTGCTTGACTATAAGAATGCCCGTCCATACATATTATTGCTTTCTTTCCCAGCGTGCCTTTTCCCCGCAGTCTCCCCTCATAGCGTGATTGAGGAACCCCGATTGCCTTGAGGTCAGGAATAAAATCAACACAAAACTCAATGACCTCCTCTGTTCCATAGCCCTTGGATATGCTTCCTTCTGGCCTAGCACGGTTATGAACGTACTTCTTTAGGACTCCCATGAACCTCTCAAAGGGGAACATGTTGTGTAGAAATACGGGACCGAGAACGAAAATCTCTTCGACTAGATGAACTATGAGGTGCGTCATAATATTGAAGAAGGAGGGTGGGAACACCAACTCGAAGCTGACAAGACATAGGACCACTTCCTTCTGTAAATCCGGCAGAGTTACTGGATTGATGACCTTCTGAGAAATTGCATTGAGGAATGCACATAGCTTAACAATGGGTACTCGAACATTTTCCGGCAGGAGCCCCCTCAGTGCAATCGGAAGTAATTGTGTCATAATCACGTGGCAGTCATGAGACTTTAGGTTCTGAAACTTCAACTCTGTCATGTTAATTATTCCCTTTATATTCGACGAGAAGCCTGATGGGACCTTGATACTGTTTAGTACTTCAAAAAAGATCTTCTTCTCTTCTTTGGTAAGAGCGTAGCTGGCAGGACCTTGATACTTCTCTGCATTCAGGTTGTCTCGTTCGTGCATATGTTGCTGGTCCAGCCGTGATTCCGGTGTATTTTTCGTCTTCCCATACACGCCCAAGAAGTTTAGTAGGTTCACGCAGAGATTTTTCGTCACGTGCATCACGTCGATTGCAGACTGAACCTCTAGGATTTTCCAATAGGGTAACTCCCAGAATATAGATTTCTTCTTCCACATCGGCACGTGTCCGTCAGCATCATTTGGAACAGATTGTCCGCCAAGACCCTTTCCAAAGATTACTTTTAAATCCTTTACCATATCATATATAACATCCCCAGTAGGCCGTCTAGGCTTTGGCCGGTGATCTGGCAAACCTTTGAAATGCTTGCCTTTCCTTCTTACGTTGTGCCTTTCCGGAAGAAACCGACGATGCCCCAGGTACACATTCTTGTTTCCCAGATATATACTATCAGTATCACCTAAACAGTGTGTGCATGCATTGTATCCCTTGTTTGACTGTCCTGATATGTTACTAAGAGCTGGCCAATCATTGATGGTCACGAACAGCAATGCTCGTAGGTCAAATTCATCTTGTTTGTGCTCATCCCAAACACGTATACCTTCTTCGCGCCACAATTGTAAAAGTTCTTCAACTAATGGCCTCAGGTACACATCAATGTCGTTGCCGGGTTGCTTCGGGCCTTGGATGAGTACTGGCATCATAATGAACTTCCGCTTCATGCACAACCAAGGAGGAAGGTTATAGATGCATAGAGTCACAGGCCAGGTGCTATGACTGGAGCTCTGCTCTCCAAAGGGATTAAAGCCATCTGTACTTAGACCAAATCTTAAGTTTCTTGCGTCATCTGCAAATGTCGGAAACTCTCTGTCAATTTTTCTCCACTGCGACCCATCAGCAGGGTGTCTGAGCATCACGTCTTTCTTACGGTCTTCCTTGTGCCATCGCAACAACTTGGCATGCTCTTTGTTTTGGAACAATAAGTTAAAAAGGGATAAAAACAAGACTCACCGAGGAGGTGCCGGCGACGGGATGGCGCGGGCGATCGACGATGGTAAAGATGGTCACCGGACAACTGTAAACCCAATACATTATACTTTAATTTGAGCTAAAATTGCATGTAAAAAAAATGAAATCTCTTACTTAGGCATTTCATCAAACACCTTGCTAGCACTAGAAAAATAAAATTTTCTAAGTAACACCAAAATGAGCTAAAAAAGGAACACCGGAGTGCTAACCGTCGGGTAGATGAGGTGCCGCCAAACTTGACAAATGGTGGAGAAAATAGGGGCCGAACTCGTGGTTGGGAGGAGCAAGGGTTAAGAAAATGGAGATGAACCCGGAGCTAAAAAATGGCCACGGCCTGGCCACGGCCGGGTCGGGGGGTGGAAGATGATATAGAATATATTTAGTCCCGGTCCGTAACAAGGACCGGTACTAAAGTCCCTCCATTAGTCCCGGTCTGTAAATAGAACCGGGACAGTGCATTGTCCGGGCTGGTCCCACCTCTGTCGCCTCCTCCCGCATCCCTTTGTCACCGGTTCGTAACACGAACCGGGACGGTAGGTCCCCTACGAACCGGGACTGGTCCTCGCGGGCGCCCTGGGACCAATGACCGGGACTAGTGCCACGATTGGTACCGGTCCGTAAGGGAACCGGGACGGAAGGGCCAAACCGAAGCCCCTGTTTCCACTAGTGGAACTATCAAACTAGCCATAATGGGACTATTATAGGTAGTGCCATGCATACAATGTTAGCACAAATTTATCTGACATAACAATTAATGAAAAAAAAAAGATGATAGTGAGTATCTACTTATGTTAGGGTATCATAGCAAGTAAAACTGAATGTTTTAATAGCAAGTTAATCTTATGCACACATTTGTATTGGGATTCTACAAATCAATTAATAAGACTCGGCTATGATATGATACTATGTATTGTATGGATAGTATTGTACATTAGTATCACATAAGATGCGGCTATAATATGATACTATGCATTATATGATACTTTCTATTGCGACTGGTCTCAACATCTCATGCTCGTGACGCTTTCCACTGTGATACTTCCCTAGATCATTAAACGGTCCAATTAATTCCCTACCTATGATTTTGGGCTGGTTGATTCGGCGCCGGTTCACATCATTAGAATATTAGATACGCCACGCGGGTGCTTCCGTCAGAGGCAGGGGTTAAACTTGGCCCTGCATACCATATCAAGGCGTCATTGTATTTTCGATCTCTCTCCTTCAGTATCACAAATGCAGCGTCAACAACGACGAAAACCTTTGCTCCTTGTTGCAATCTCATATCCAGGAGTGAGTTCTCCTCCAATTGTGTCGTCTCCTGCAAATGCAAAATTACATTCTCCTGTATACTACTAACAGCTGCTTCAAGAACGGAGAATATGCATCATCTTGTCTGACACCTGAGGAATCAATCGACCACACTTGCTATTGGAATGGAAATCATCACAAAGAAAACAACAATAAATATGAGAAGAAATAAAAACTGAAACAACCACATGTTTAATTACTACGCCACACGAAATCCACTAGGGCTCTTTCTCCCGCATTAACACTTGAACGGCAGCTCGTACTAGAGGAGATGCCCACGGTATTGCACTGTTGAAACTTGAACGGGATTGATCCCTTCCTACTCTTGACATGGGAGATGCACTCGATGTTGGGGATATGCCGAACAGGTACCATCACGGAAGTGACTAAAGCCAGCGTATCAGGGTGGCCCAAAGTGGTGGTAAGCCGAAATCCGGCTTACCGGGCGGCCTAGTACGATGAAGCGCAGGAGGCCCATCCGGCTAAGGGAAGGTTCCAGAAGGTGGCCTGCATTGTAGTTGACTTAGTTCTCAAGGCAAGGCCCAAGCCGAATTAGAGTAGAACTCTGTAACTTAGTCGGTTAGGTTGCTTCCTGTAAGCCCTAAGTCCGGACGCCTTTATAAGCCGGCCTAAGGGACGCCTCAAAGGCAGACGCTCTAACTTTCGTTGTAACCGGCTCATATTGACTTATAGTGAATTATAGCAGCACGTAGGGTTTCGCCACCATTGCAAGATCCGAAGCTGGGTAAAATCGTGCTCATCCCGTCACCGGAATCGCCTACATCTCCTATACCCACCTCTCTACCTAGCTCGATGGCACCCCTATCGCGGCTAGATTTGCAACCCTAGCTTCCTCTCCTCCGGATCTCATCTCTTCCATGCTCGAGTTCTTCCACCACACTCCAGAGCTCCATGGCCTTCCGTGTTCCGGGTTCCCCCATCATCGACGCGATGTCGCTCGACTCTGTGCCGCCGATGGGATGTGCGGTTTCCACTACCGCCGCTGCCGGTATCGTCTCTTCTGCCGCTCCCCTGGCCTCTTCTTCCTCGGCTCCGATGGATTCCTCCTCAGCCGTGGTCTCGGGACGCGATGAGATTGCTCTCGCCCAAGCTGCAGCTGAAGCCGCGGCTACGGTGGCTTCGGCTTCTGCAGCTGCCGCCGATGTGGCCGAAGAAGCTCGGGCCACTGAAGAAGAAGAAGAGGAGGAAGCCGGCGACAATGAAGGCGCCGCCAACAACCCTACTCACAACTGGGCTTGCCCAGGTGTGGACGATGGCGAGCTGATGGGAATGGCGGCAGATGGAGCCATCCCTCCATCTTCCGAATCTGCGCCGTCTTGGCGATCCGCCTTTGGTGACCCATCTCCTACTCCCATCAAGGACGAGCGGGTACTTCTCTCTTCTCACATTGCCCGGGGGTTTTCTTTGCCGCCCTCGGCTTTTATGATTGAGATTCTGGACCATTATGGTCTCCTGCTCCAAACATCACTCCCAACAGCCTCTTGTACATATCCGGCTTCGTAGCGCTGTTTGAAGGCTACTTAGGATTAGTTCCTAAGTTAGATTTCTTCCAGTACAGCTTCGGAGTCAAGAGGCAGACAGTCAACAAGGAGCTGTTGGTTGCCGGCTCCATCAGCTTCAACTCACGCCGAGATATAGATTGGTACCCTCAGGTGCCAATTGCGGATTCGGCTAAGGGGTGGGTGTCCACCTTTTTCTATTGCAAGGATGTGGCGCCTCTAAACCGGCAGCAGGGGCTCGCCCCTTTTGAAGATAGGGCCGGCATGCCCCTGCCTTCATGGAAGAAGAAGCCAGCAGCGAAGATGCCGGCTGACCTTGCCGCCATTAAGGCAAGGATCACGGAGTTGACCACCGGCTCTGAAAGTGCATGGTTGATCCCATGCATGGTTTTGGTAATTAATGACAATCTCTATGGACTAATATTTGCATTGAGCTCTATGTGTAGGTTGTCCTTTAGCTTGTGTCAAGATCATTTGTTGATCAAGGCCAAGCTTGCTTGTCTCCATTGGTTGGAGTCAAGGTGCTTTGCTTGATCTCCATTTGTTGGAGTCAAGCTCAAGGGAAGAAAAGATTTGTGTTGATCAAGGCTAAGTGCGGGTTGATCGACACTCAAGTCCAAGTGAAGATATCCCGAAGAGTGCTTTCCCCATCTTGGTGTATGGGGGAGCGTCATGTGAATCTTCACCAAGCGAAACGAGTTCAAGATCGTCTTCATCGACCTCAAGTGGTTTAAGTGCAAGGAAAAGGTATGATCTTGCTAGGGTTTCTATTTTACCGGTCTCATTATGTTTAGTGAGAGAACGGGTTTTAGGATAGATAGCCGTACTATCAAGAGGGGCTCTCGACTGAGTATCATGATCGTATTGTTTGTGGAGAGCTCAAACCTTTGCATCCATGCAATCATCTTTATTGGTTCTTATTTGGCTTTTATCCATGTGAGAATTTAGAGCTTGTGTTCATCTCCATACCAAGCTCTAGTTCATCAAAAACGGATCTCATGAATATCTTCTTGCATTTTTGATATCGGAGGTTTTACCGGTTTGTCTCTTCTACGAGAGGTCAAACTCTCTCCTTATGTTTTCCTCCTCACATGATAGACTATGATGTGTATATGCATGATCTTGTAGGGCTTGTGATTATCTTCGAAACAAGCCCAAGATCATAGAAAACGGAGTCTTGATGAAAAGCTTGTGCGTTTTCGGTGTTGGAGATTTTGCCGGTTCATCTGCTTGGAAAGGTCTCACCATTCCATCCCTTTGCACAATCTCCTTGGCTTGTTTCAATATTTTGACTTTTTGTAGTGTAAGCTCTTGTCGTCCTCTTTCCAACAAAATTGGATTCACTCGATTCGGAGTTGCCACGCAAAAGTTATTCAGTTTCAGGGTTTGCCACTTTTCTCTGCTGGCCGGAAGTACCGGTCCCTGGACCGGTACTACCGCTGGGCACTTCCGGTGCCCAGTTCCGGTCCCACTTCCGCTTATTTTTCCCAGGTACTGGAACCGTGAGTTCCCCCGAAATTTGGACCGGAAGTAGAACCGGAAGTACCGGTGAGCTTGGCGGTACTTCCGCTCTCTACCTCCGGTGGAAATTTCCGGAGGCACTTCCGCTTATGTTTTTAGGTTCTGGATGTTTTGGAGTCTCCCGGTTTTTGGCCGGAAGTTGCCCCGGTACTACCGGGCGACCGGAAGTACCGGGAGCCGCAGCGGTACTTCCGGCCCTGCGGGTCTTTGCAAATGACCGTTGGTGCGCTGATTCGTGTAGGGCGATAGTACCGCCCTTTGGGCCGGTACTACTGGTCCTGCGGGAATCTGCGCCCCAACGGCCAGATTTTTGGGCCACCTATTTAAGGGGCCTTATTCCCCAATAGGTGGTTTACTCTCTGACCATCCTTTTGCTCTCTCTCTCTCCTCCATTGTTGCAAATCTTGAGAGCTTGATTCCTCCACTTCCCTCCAATGATTCTTGCCCATCTTTAGGGAAACAAGAGAGGAGATCTAGATCTACCATTCCACCAATCAATTTCTCCTCTAAGTGAGGGTAACCTAGTGGATCTAGACTTGGGGTTGCTTTGTGCTCATCCCCTTTGTTCTTCCTCTCTTATTCCCCCCAAAGCATTTGTTGCTTGGTTGGAATTTGAGAGTGAAGGACTTGACCACTTCGTGTGTTCTTGCCTCTTGCATTAGTTGCATCGGGTTGCTCTCTCCATGGTGATACGTGAAGTTGAAGGTTGAAGAGCTTGTTACTCTTGGGTGCATTGTGTTCCCAAGAGCTTGTTGCCTCTTGGGCGCATTGCGTACCCTAGACGGTTGGAGGTGCCGCGAAGACTTCGAGTTGTGAAGCTTCGGCACGAGTTTGGGAGCCCCCAATTGAGTTGTGGGTGTGTGCCCCAAGAGAAGTTGTAAAGGGCTCCGGAATCCGCCCCGAAGGATTCCGATAGTGGAAGGTGAACCAATCCCTTGGGTGAGGTTCATCGGAGAATAGGGTGAGGCCTTTGTGGCATCTTGAGTAGGCCTCTTGTGGCGAGCTCACACCCCTCCAACGAGACGTACTCCCTTAACAAGGAGGAACTCGGAATACATCCTCGTCTCCGCGTGCCTCGGTTATTTCTATACCCGAGCTTTACTTATGCAATTTACATTGTGATAGCCTTCGTGCTTGAAGTTCATATCTTGCTATCTCCTTGTTGCTTGAATTGCTTAGCATAAGTTGTTGGTGCACATAGGTAACCCTAGCATATTAGGCTGTTGGCTTGTTAATTTAAACACATAGTTTTTTCCGCAATTATCAAGCCCCTAATTAGAAAAAGTGTTAATCGCCTATTCACCCCCCCTCTAGGCGACATCTCGGGCATCGTTTGTTCTTTCAGGCTCTCCTCCCCTAACGGGGGAGGACACAATAATATGTTGGATGAAGAGGCGGATCCAGCCCCTCCAACATCGTGCTCGCCTCTTCTGCGAGTACACGGACAACTCTGATCCCATGCGGATCAGTGAGAAGGACCTGGAGCAAGACCTCTTTGAGGCTCGCTTCAACAAGCTCATCAAAGCCCGGCCTAACGAAGGCCAGCAATACGAAGAATCGCTGCCAATGTTTACGGCGGCCAACCCTCCCCCAAAGGTACTTTGTCGGACCAAAGTTCAATTCTTTCAGGGATTCGGCTTTGCCTTTAACTGACTAACATGTAATATTTGTCAGATTCCCGGAGTCTCCACCGCTCGTCCTGCTGGCACATCCTCGTCCAGCAAGGCGGCCAAGCGGCCCATCTCCTTTTCTTCGGCTTCTGCAGAGAGCCGGAAGAGGAAGAGCTAATCACTCATGATTGGCGCCAAGTCATCCGAAGATGATGACGCCCTTGATGGGCTTAACATTCCCAGCAAGAAGTAAGTCGGCTAACACATCTCTCCTTTGCTCTGCAATATTGCCGGATCTTCTATTCTTACTCATTTGTCTTTGCAGGATAATGAAAGGCGCACCTTTGAAGCAAAAGGTGTGTGCCACGCGGAAGAAGGCCTCTCCCGCTATTCCTCCCCCAACTCCTTCAGCTTCGAAGCCGAGGAGAACTCCACCCGTGCCATGGCGGCAAGTCCAACTCTCGGGAGAGCCGGGATTACACCTCCCACCCAATGGACGGAGATGACAGGGAAGGTGGCAGAACCTTCCTCTCCCCCAAATGCTAAAGCTCCGGCTAATGATGCCCTGACTTTTCCTCCGATTAAGGCGGAGGCTTTCGACGACGAGGGACACATCAAGCCGGAGTTCATGATCCGGTTCATGCGTGATCCTCAGTTGCCCGAAAGAAAGGAACAACCGTCTGGGACGATGAGCCGGACGAGACCAAGACCTATGCCACCTTTGATGTCATAGAAATCCTTGAAGATCAGCAGAACTACTTTGCTGATAGCTTTGAGGCCGGCATGACCCTTCTCCGCGAGCATTACCAGGTAAATAACTTCCCCAGTAGCCCCCGAGCACTATGCCGGGTTAAGTTTTACAAACTAGCCGACATAGTGGTTCGAGTTAATGCGTATGCATATACTTAGCCCCCTAACGATGAAATGTCATCCTGTAGCCAGTCTTCCTCGTCAATATAGCTTTAGGTTTTTAGCGCCTCCTTACGCAGATCCATCGCAAAATTGGTGCTAAAACCATCAACTTTTTGGGTGTGCGAAATCAGAAGATGCGCCGTCTAACAACGGAACTGGCGAACAAGGACGCCATCATCGCCGGCTTTGAGGCGGATCGCGTCGCATACAAAGGTATGAATGCTGAAACCTTAACTTTTTATAACAGGCTTATCTTTATACTGCTGACATTTTGTCTTGCAGACGCCATTATCAAAGCCAAGGAGTTTGCCGAGAGTGCAGCCAGCCTCGACCGGCTCCACGACGAAAACATTGAGCTGAATAAGGTTAATCAGTCAATGACGGCGGAGCTAGAAACAAGCCCTAGAAACAGAGAAGCAGAAGCACAAGGATGCGCTCCGTGAAGTCCAGGATCGGCTTGACAAACGCCTCGATGAGTCGGTGGCTATAGACGACCAGCTTCTGAGTAAGTTTCGTTTAAAACCCCACACTAATTGCTTTCTGTCTTAACCATTTTATAATTTAACTTCGCTTTTCCGGCTCCGATGGGTTACGGCCATGAACTGTCAGCGGAGAACCGGCTTCACCGGATTTTGGAGGTAGGGGAACTCCTCCCGAAGATTCTTTCTTCGGGAAAGAAGTTTGTCGAGAAATTCTTTCCCGGCAACCCCGAGCCACTGACGGATCTTGCGAGCCTACCGGCTGAACTGGACGAAGCAACTTCGTCATTTGATGAACGGCTTTGCTCCAGTGCATGAGGAGGCGCAAAGATAGCCCTGGGCCTGATGATGGCACACTATCCGGAGGCGGAGGCTTGGCGTGTAGTGTCCGGCTTTCCTCTTGAAAAAGAGGACGACACCCTGCTGGACGAGAAAGACCGGAAGAAAATCCTACACTCTGTCTCCGGCTATGCCAGCAAGATTGCCAAGATGGTCTCCCTCACCACAATCTTCAAGGAGGTGCCATGTCCGCTGACTCCTGTCCATTCTGATGACGACGGTGAAGAGGCGAACAAATTTGCATAAGCCGAACTTGCTCCTTGAGCCAGCCATCCTTGAAAATGCAATCATTTGATGTAAAGCCATCCAAACATTATGCATGTCTGTATAAACAACTTAGTCTTTTGCTGTATTAAGTCAGCTTTTTTATTTGCAAATTTGTGATTTTTATGCCTCAGTTTATTCTGGCCTTGACACCTTATCCTTTAAGCGCCGGTAAACCTATTGTGAAACAAACTTGCTGAGTAACAGGGTACGCAGTGACCAATCTGTTTAGACCCAGAACAGGTGCCGCCTTTCGGTGCCGAAACGCTTTGAAGCAACCCAGCGCAAAAAGCTATCAGACAAACATTATTTTGGCAAAACATTATTTTTTCATCACCTTAAGGCGGATTCAACATGAAAGACAATTTACCAACAAGCAACACAGGCAATTTCGGGTAAACAGATGATAACAATAAGATCATTGGGAAATAAAGGATGGTACAGATTCTCGAATTTCACATGAGAGAAACCAATTTTTATTTCATGATCACATTGACATGGTTACAATAGAATTTGCTAAGTGTAAAAGGGACGTAGCTGAGCGATATTCCACGGACGTTTCGTCTCATCTAAGTCGTCATCTACATGCCTTTTCTTCTTGCGACCTTTCTTCCTAAGATCTTTCTTTGAATCCCTTAAGTTGTGGAGATAGTATGACCCGTTTTTCAGAGCTTTGATGATAACGAAAGGTCCTTCCCATGGAGGGGATAACTTGTGCTGCCGGTTTTGTACAAGCCGAAGCACTAAGTCGCCTTCTCGAAAATATCGATTCCGCACTCTACGGCTCTGATAGCGACGTAGATCTTGCTGATAGATGGCGGATCATTGGAGAGCTAACTCTCTTTCTTCTTCGAGGATATCTAAGTCATCCTGACGTGCTTCTTCTGCGTCTTCTTCGACGTAGGCTGCAACTCGAGGCGAATTGTGGATCATGTCGGTTGGCAATACTGCTTCTGCTCCATAAACAAGGAAGAAAGGGGTGAAGCCGGTCGATCTGTTTGTGGTAGTACGAATACTCCATAAGACTGTCGGCAATTCATCAACCCAAGCGCCGGATACTCAATGCAATGGGGTTTCAAAGCCTCGTCTTAATACCCTGCAGAATGATGCCGTTAGTGCGCTCTACCTGTCCATTGGACTGCGGATGTGCCACCGATGCCACGTTGAGTCAGAATTTTGATCGGCTGCAAAACTTCGATAGCTCACCGACGGCAAAGTTTGTGCCATTATCAGTGATGATGCTATGCTGTATGCTGAATCGAGTTGTTATCTCGACGATAAACTTTGTAGCTGTAGCTCCGTCGAGTTTCTTGATGGGCTTTGCTTCCACCCACTTTGTGAATTTGTCGACCGCCACCAGCAGATGAGTTAAACCTCCCCTTGCAGTCTTGAAAGGTCCTACCATGTCGAGCCACCAGACCGCGAACAGCCAAGTTATAGGGATCGTCCGGAGCTCCTATGCTGGCAAGTGAGCCTGATTTGCGTAGCGCTGACATCCTTCATAAGTTTTGACAATGTTGATAGCATCCTCCTTAGCCGTCAGCCAGAAGAAACCGTGCCGAAACGCCTTAGCGACCAACGCCTTTGCCGCCACGTGATGCCCACACTTGCCGGAGTGGATTTCCTCAAGGATTTTCCGCCCTTCTTCTGGAGAGACGCATCTTTGGAAGATGGATGGATGGCTCCATCTGCCGCCATTCCCATCAGCTCGCCATCGTCCACACCTGAGCAAGCCCAGTTGTGAGTAGGGTTGTTGGCGGTGCCTTCGTTGTCACCGGCTTCCTCCTATTCTTCTTTAGTGGCTTGAGCTTCTTCGGCCACATCGGCGGCAGCTGCAGAAGCCGAAGCCACCGTAGCCACGGCTTCAGCTACAGCTTGGGCGAGAGCAATCTCATCGCATCCCGAGACCGCGGTAGAGGAGGAATCCATCGGAGCCGAGGAAGAAGAGGCATGGGGTGCGGCAGAGGAGACGACACCGGCAGCGGCGATAGTGGAAGCCGCACCTCCCATCGGCAGCGCAGTGTCAAGCGGCGTCGCGTCAATGATGGGGGAACCCGGAACACTGGAAGACATGGAGCTCGGAAGTGTGGTGGATGAACTCATGCTTGGAAGAGATGAGATCCGGAGGAGAGGAAGCTAGGGTTGCAAGAATGGATCGGTGGTCGCGGTGAAGACGAGGAGGTCCATTTTATAGCGAGACGCCAAGATTTGTGCAACGGCTCCGGACCGAGATTTCCGCCACGCGTCACAAGATCGTGCCGTTAGGGGGAGATCTTTCCCTCCGACGCCTCGGTTCTTACGTGGGAAAAAACGGAAACTAGCCCCCGCATTCAAAGATGCCGCTCCACTCACTCTGCCGGGTCTGACAAACCTATCAAATCGCCGGACGCGTGTCAATACACACTCAAGTGTATTTCCGACATGAGAAGCCGGCGTACAAGGATCGACGAAGTTGTTCGGCATGTCTTGAAGACTACAAGTTTATGGGAATGCTCCAAGCCTAACAACGGATGAAGAATTCCCCGGACAACACATTGCCGGAAGACCAAAGCCAACCGCTGAAGTACTTAAAGCTTTCCAGGGGCTACTGTTGGGGATATGCCGAACAGGTACTATCACAGAAGTGACTAAAGCCAGCGTACCAGGGTGGCCCAAAGTGGTGGAAAGCCGAAATCCGGCTTACCGGGCGGCCCAGTACGATGAAGCGCAGGAGGCCCATCCGGCTAAGGGAAGGTTCCAGAAGGTGGCCTACATGGTAGTTGGCTTAGTTCTCAAGGCAAGGCCCAAGCCGGATTAGAGTAGAACTCTGTAACTTAGTCGGTTAGGTTGCTTCTTGTAAGCCCTAGGTCCGGACGCCTTTATAAGCCGACCTAAGGGACGCCACAAAGGCAGACGCTCTAACTTTCGCTGTAACCGGCTCATATTTCCTTATAGTGAATTATAGCAGCACGTAGGGTTTCGCCACCGTTGCGAGATCCGAAGATGGGTAAAATCGTGCTCATCCCGTCACCGGAATCGCCTACATCTCCTATACCCACCTCTCTACCTATCTCGATGGCACCCCTATCGCGGCTAGATTCTACAATACCACGACACTCGAAGAACATGGGATCACCTCTATGGGTAAATTTGGTTGCTATGCACTCTCTGCCGGACGAACCCTAGCAATTGGGAGAAGGAGTCGGTGTAATATTCTCTCAATAGTTAAATGATTGCATTACTCCCTCTTTTCTATGTTACTTGACTCTAATATGGATGTATCTAGCACTAAAATAAGTTTACATACATCTATTTTAATGTAAGTAATATGGAACGGAGGGAGTAGATACGAGCGGTTAGCCATGAACACATTATGGTCTACAACCATTATTCTCAACTCGAGCCAATCTTCACGGCTGCACTGTCATAATCACGAGTTGTTGAGAACCGACACTAAGCCGGCTAAAAACCATGGTTAGGGAGTAAAACGGACCGTTTACTTAGCTCGGGGGTTATACGTACCGGAAAAGAGGTCAAAGTGAAAAGCGTCTGAAACCTGATACTTTGACATGTCAAACAGACTTATCTCAACAATGGGCCGGGCTATCTGTCTACGTTCCATTTCATTCAGAATTTTCTCGATGAACTTGAGATTGTCAAACCAGCATCATGCAATGCTAATCGTCAGAATAAAGTCTTACGACCACATCCACTGTCCACCCCTTTTTGGTTACTTCAACATATAATTAACTAGATGGTGCCCCGCGCGTTGCAGCGGGATTCTATTGTATGATGCTAATGAAAGGGTTGTTGAACTTAACACGTCTCTATATAGTAACAACATAGCAACACAATTTATGTCAATAGTGAAAGGTATTGTTCATATATGTATGTCAATAGTGAAATTTATTGTTCATATATGTTTGGAACAGTAGAAAATAATGCATCGAATGAGTTGCATATATAAGCATAATATCGTGTGCACATCATGGAAAGTGTTATATGGAAATAAGTAATCACGCAAGCATTTTTGGTATTAAATAATTAGGTTCCTATTACATTGGAATATTAGTATGTCATCATATATAAAAGATAATGTACTATGGTTAATACCCTTATACCTAAATAAATTATAATGATCTATAAAACTTCTGCAAAAATCTAACATGTACAACAAAAAAATCAAGGCCACAAATTAAAAAAAGTGTATATATGATCAGCTATGAACTGATGGATAATTTAAACCAGCAACGAACTGGTCATCATTCTTATGTAGCTTTATGAAAATCAGTGTTCATATACCACAAAGGAATATAGGAAATAAATGGCAAAAAGGGCTGCTATTATTAAATATGTATGTGACTGTTCATAACCCACCTTGCATCAAACACAATACCCATAATCACGTGAAATCGTCAAATAAAATATCAGCATAAACCAACCTCGCACTAGTGGAAATGCGGGACTTTTGTATGCTCCACCCAGGCTACCAAGAAGACCATGGGTGCCTGGAACCAATAACATAAGAAACCCTGAACAAATCGATAGAAGCATTCAACAATGTTTGGAAACCGTCTGACTAATGTAAATCTATCAAGTGATTCGGCAGAAAAATCTGTGTAAGAAAAGATGGCAAACTTGAAGATTGTAATCTCGAGTGATATTGACATGTACGCCTTGGTTGGCAATAACAAATAGATTAAGCTAATAGTTTCATACCTTTGCTAATGTCTGCTATTCTTGATGCGGCATATTGGAATTTATCTTGTTTCTCCATTCCAATCTAAACGCAACAAAACAACTCCATTTCTTAGAAACGAATGCCAAAATTATCTTGTTTCTCCATTCCCATCTATTGGTTTTAGGAATATTTAGCGGAGATATTGAAAGGCTTACCAGTATGGTGGACTGCAAAAAAATACAAACATGGTGAGGTAAGCCAACTTAAAATATTGTTTCGACCAAACTGCAGTCTCATATTGCCACTTGAACGATTGAGCCTATGTAACCATGCCGGTTTCTCCTGTAAGCGCATCCCGCAGCATTGACCTTGAGATCATGGTTGGAGAGAGCGGTTAATTAACAGAAGTAGTGGCCGGGGAAGACGAAGAGAGGCCGCCTACTCGTCTGCCTCATCCACACGCTAGAGTTTCAACTGCAGGGAATCAATTTGAAGATGAAGAGAGTAGTTAATGCAGAGAAGTTGATAGGACTGCAGGCCTCAGTGGGAGCGCCGTGGAAAAAAGTGATGAGGTGCTAAAGCATTTTAAGCAGATTTTTTATGTGATAGTAATTATTTGTTGAGCTGTCATTTTTGGGGAGGTGGAAGAGGGATTTGCTTAGGTGGCGGGCTAGGATTGGTCAAATATGTTTGATGAGGTGGACACCTTGCATGTTGAGAGAAATACACTTAGTGGGTTGCTCCCATTTAGATATTATAGATTTGTTGTTAACCCATCGGGAGTGGATCTGACGATATTCAATTGTTTAAATACATAACTATTCACACTGATTAATTTTAACGACTTTGAAAAATTGAACTTGATTCATGTTAAAAAAATAGTTAAAATAATGTTTTCGTCCTTACCATGGGGGGAGGGGGCAATTGCCCCCCCCCATTGAATTATCATAACTAGAGTCCGCTCAAGTAGATCAACCATATACTATTTCATAACATAAATATATCAGGGTATTGATTGTCAAAAAAAATTAGAAAATGACGATGCTCCTTGAAAATAACTTTCTCATAACGACACACTGCTACGGCAGGTCCTGCATTTGCTTCTCTAGGTATAGCTCCATCAAGTTGGACTGAATTCTCGTTCTGAATTCCTGGATAACAGAAGCTCGTGGACAATGAGTTCATTTCTCGCACTTGAAACATGCTCCATCGAAAGTAAACAAAAAACATCTGCATGAGAACATGTACAATAAAAATGCAAATTCATATTGCTCTTATGATAACACTTTGTTTTGGTTCATTGATATAATACAATCATCTGTTTGACATCTTGTCTTGTTTTTGGTTGCAACAAATCAAACATTTTGACATTTTGTCAAAGAGATATTTGCACAACGGGTTTTGTTAAATGCAAGACAGGTTAAAAAAAGAATACTAAAAAATAATCAAAAGAAGAGAAATTCTGAAACAAATATTACTCATTTAAGCTATAGTCAAAACCAGATAATAAGTCTATATCAGCATAGAAGGTATCTACACTGTAAAAGTAAGCAACAGTGACCTGATATCTTTCCTTTTTATTGATTCCCCCCCATTTTGTTAACATTTTATGAAAACATAAAATTATGATGTCATTTTCTACGCAATTTGACATCTTCCAAAAGAGATTTAAACTATCATTTTTTGAAATGAGCAAACATGTTTTCACACTGTTAATCAAAGACATTGACTAAACTAATATAATTAAAATTTAGATCAATAAATTATATAAATCTAAAGAAACATAAAATATAATCCATCACATACCTAAAGCTGGCTTCGGGCACCACATACACTTACCAAAATACTCTCAAATTGTAGTTACATACCCCATGTAGGACATTGTTTAGGGTCGGGTTTTCTTAGATTGAGAACTAGATTCCAAAAACAAATAAGATTTTTGACTATATTAGACCTAGTCCATCTATTTGGTTCGGAATCATTTTGTACAGTGTTAACTAAAACAAGCATATATTTCTCATACAAAGTCTGTTTTTTTACGTTCGACAAGTCAAATTGTTCAGAAAAAACATGTATCTAAGTATTTTTCGAAAACAAGATAGGGCAGCCGCCCTACCCTGCCTTACTAGGAGCTCCACCCTATCAGACCGCCTAGAAGTGATTAATTCAACTAGAGATGAAAGTAACAGCGTTAGTACCATTCTGCGAGAGACTGACATTTCGATGCGGTGCGTTTTGTGCATGAGAGACAATGAAGTACTAAGAGCATCTCCAACAGCAGCGCTACGCGCCGGCGCGCTATATATATATTTTTTTGCGGCGCCAGAATTGCCATTTTGCGCGCGCAGCGCCTGTTTTGCTTTAGCAGAAGCGCTATAGTTAGCGCGGCGCGGCTGCACAATTTTTAGCTCCAGCGGACGCGCTAAAAATTCCACCGCGCGCGCCCAGCGCAAACAACATTCACATCAAACATGCAAACAAACCGAATCAAACAGACACGAAATAAATCAACAATAAATAGTTTAATTATTTATTACAACACAAATAAATAGTTGTTCCGAAAAATAGAACAAATAGTTCATTACACAACACAACAAATGAAACAAACACACAAATTCAACTCAATGTTGCCCATTCCATGTCCACCACTCCTCGATAAGATCCTTTTGAAGCTCATCATGTGTGTCATTACGTCGAATGGCATGGTAGGATGCAACAAAGCGTGCCACCCTCTCAACCCTCCTCCGCGGTTGCACGGGAACACCCATTAACTCATAATGAGTATAGTCCAAATCTTGCCCGCGCTCATTCTCGATGATCATGTTATGCATGATCACACATGCGTTCATGATGTACCAAAGCATTTCTTGATCCCAAAATCTTGCCGGTCCTCTAACAATAGCAAATTGGGCTTGCAAAATCCCAAATGCTCTCTCCACATCTTTCCTAGCCGCCGCTTGAGCATTGTGAAAGTCAAGCATTTTCTTACCTACCGGTTTCTGAACCGGTTTCACAAATGTTTGCCACCTTGGGTAGATGCCATCCGCAAGATAGTAGCCATAGTTGTATGTATGGCCATTTGCTACAAACTCCATCGGACAAGTTTTTCCTTTTGCAATCTTATTCATGAGTGGCGACTGATGAAGAACATTAATATCATTGAGAGCTCCGGGCATTCTGAAAAAAGCATGCCAAATCCAAGTCTCATGATCGGCCACCGCTTCAAGAATTATGGTGGAATCCTTCTTATGGCCCTAAAATTGTCCATGCCATGCTGCAGGACAATTCTTCCAACTCCAATGCATGCAATCAATTGATCCAAGCATACCTGGAAACCCTCGAGCAGCATTGAACTCCAAAAGCCTAGCCGTGTCCGCTGCGTTGGGAGCTCTCAAGTATTCCTTACCAAACACTTGCACAATGCCAACTGCAAAGCGCTTGACACACATGATGGCTTGACTCTTGCCCATCGCCAAGTGATCATCCACTAGATCCGCCGGAATACCGTATGCCAACATACGCAAGGCGGCGGTCACCTTTTGAAAGGTGCTATGCCCAAGTTCACCGGCGGCATTCCTCCTTTGCTGGAAAAACCGATCATGTTTACTCAGTTCCTCTGCAATTTTCTTAAACAAGTCAATGCTCATCCGAAACCGACGCCGAAAATAAGACTCGGGGTATATGGGATGCTCGACAAAATAGTGCCTCATCAATCTTTCATGAGCACCCATCCTTTCCCTCCACAATTTTAGGCGACCCATCACTGAACCACCGTGCTTTGGTCGTTTCATAGCACGGATAGCAAGGATCATAGCCATTTCTTCCTCCTCTTGCATATCAAATTCTTCATCAAATTCTTCATCGGAGGACAAACATGAATCGTCACTAGACGAACTCATCTACAAACATGAATTTGTACTAGTTATTTACCTACAAACTAGTTATTCGAACTCATCTACAAACTAAAAAATTAGAGAACAACAAACATACCTTGCAAGTATTTTGTCAAACACCTTGCGCGCGCGGAGGTTCGACGACCGCCAAGCGCTGTTCGTCGGAGGAACTGCGCGCTGGCTGGCGGCGAGGAAGGAGCTGGAACAAGGAGCGGCGACTGCGCGCAGCTCGCCGGAGGAACTGCGCGCTGCGGAGTAGACGCGGAAGCGGCGGAACCGGAGTGGCGTCGGTGGCGTTGCGGACCAAAATCGACGCGGCGGCGACCTGTCCAGCGGTACACCCGGTGACGCGCAGGGGACGAGCGGCGGAAGCGCCGACGGCTGGTCTATTCCAGCGCCATGGTCGCCGGCGAAGATGGGGAGAAGATGCGGACGGCGCGCGGGTGGAGGATTCAGATCCGGCGGCGGTTGGCTCTCTCGCGCGCAATTTTCTTTCGCACCGCGCGCTGGCTCGGCCGCCCCAAATTCAGCGCAGAGAGTACCGCTCGGGCCAGCGCGCTGGCCCCTTTTTACCGCGCGCGGAGTTTTAGCGCGGCTGCTAGAGACACCGAAACGGGTGCGCGCGCGCCATATCGGCGGTTTCTTGGGCGCGCGGCGTTTTTAGCGCTGCTGTTGGAGATGCTCTAACTCTAATACTCAAGTTCATAGCTTAGCTCGTACCCCCCTCTGTCCAGAATTAGTTGACATTAATTTGAAACTGAGGGAGTAGCTTTAGCACACCATCTCTCGCTAAAAAAGGGCTAGCTTTAGATATAGCACACATGGATTCATTTAGAAATTGTAGGTAGTAGTAGGGCAACCGATGACCTCTTCAAAAAGACTAGCAAACTAGCAGCACCTGAAGTTCCGCGGGTTCTTCAGACAATCGCAGCTCATAATGTGAGTGCCACTTTCTAGATCCACCGACTACAGCAGACATTTGTCATGTTGAGTCAGCAAGCAACACTTGGGGAGTTCAGAGGATACACAGAGGCAGTGAAGCAGCATTCACAAGTCATAAAAAAATCACTAGGAACACCTGCCATTTTATGAAGAGCTCTTAAAAACAACTGAAAAACACAGCCAAGATGTTTTATTATCCAAACTATATACATCCATACGTTCCTTAAAGTGCTGCATGCATCGTGGCGGCATTCTTACATAGAAGTAACCGCTTTCTGAAGTAAGCAAGTACTCTGGAGCAGAATGGACGAAGCATAATGGTCGTTCTCATGCCCCAGATCCAAAAGCAGGTTTCGACGAACATTGGTGCGGCTCACTGTTACCACAAGCGAGGTAGTGGAACCTCAGGTGAGGATGCAGCTCAGTAGTTCTACTTTAGACTTGATGCCCAGCCCAGGGGTTTCGACAGCGCATGCAGCAACTCGGATCTCCATGATTCATGTACACCGCAAGCTTCGAGCTCCGACAAAGAGAGAAAACCTCCAAAAGCCGCAGCAGAAGATGCAAATCTTACCTGCACCGATGCTTATATGCTCTAACTAGAGCAGTTCACGCATCAAAATAAAATGTCCTAATCATGCCTGACCAGTCCTGAAGAAATTTGGAGAAATGAAGGGAATTAGTTGTCAAGTAGTTGAACAAAGAAGAATAATACTAGGCAAAATATATTAAAAATTTAAGCTGTGGGTTGGTGGGAATGAGAAGGAAACCCCAGCGGTCTCATAAAGGAAAGTTTCAACAATATGCATTGCACACATATAATGTTGAGGTGACACAATTTCTTAATAATCATTCTAGTGTATTATATCATACATAAGAAAAGCACAGTATTTATGTTGCCATGTAATTGTCGGGTAGTAATTTTTCATATAGAAAATTCTGATTGTCCCAACAACCATGTGTGATCCCACCAACTAAATTGCAGAGCTAGACTGTCACGGTCGTAATTAGCACATGAACAAAAAAAAAATACCTTGACTTGTGTAAAGCCAAATCCTTTCTCCTGCCTTCTTGAGTAACCACGGTTCTCCCAACAGATGAAATGTTTTGCTCAGCTAATGGGTTTGTCACAAATCCACCCTGAACTCCAAATTTCTGCCTTTCCCACTTGTAAGAACTTCTGCTCCCTTCCGAGCTGTTCGGAACACTGGAGGCAGAAAACCTGGAAGAGTTTCTACCACCACCAAGCCTTCTCCAGAACTTTGGGCTAAGAATGCAGCAGGTGTTCACACGAGGCTCACTGTTTGACATCCTTTCTGAAGAAACGGCTAAGTCACGAGATATCTCATCCAGTGCCATCTCTAGCCCATGGACCCTTGTCTCCAAAGAATTCATGCCGTTCTCAGATTTCCCCATAAATTTCTGATAAATAAATAACATGAAATACAACGTCAGATAAGATGCAAAAACACATGGAGGATATCAGAAAATTGTCACGTGAATTGCTGCTTATCATGGTGACTAATGACTGCAGTTTCAGATGCCAATTAATGGACGGAAGGTGCAGGTAAAATCAACCAATACACTTGCACATTCAGATTCGAAATAATTGCAGATTTAAGACACTGTCATATACCATATGTCTTGTTCCTGCCCACGTTGCCCCCATAACATGAGTTGCCCAATGTCACAGGCCGTGAACAAATATTCAAGACATTTATACTGAAATAAATGCCCCCTCTTTGCACAACCAACACAAATGTATGAAATGAATATTCCAAAGACAGCCATTTTAGGCATTACTTATCTTGCCTGAAGTTCACTCACTTGTAAAATAGCCAATACAATGAGGACATTTTTACTTACTAAATCCTGCTGCAATGTTTCATGGCTACAAGCCCTATGAGCTTTGCAAGGAATGCTATATTGCCATGCATAAACTTTTAGCACTTTTTTCAAAAGCCCAGATCTAGTGTACTAACAAACCATGCCGCATTTTAGTGGAATACATACATTTTGTTAATAAAACATGAGCAGAGCAAAGTTGTAAGAACATGCTCAACCTGCTCGGACAGACGATAGCACTAGCTACTTTTGCCCCTTAACATGAAAGGTTTAGCGTCGTAGTTGAATTGAATTTATAAATATAATGTCCAACATAACAAAGGAAAATCACCTGGAGAAGGTCTAGTAAACCAGTCTGCTGTTTTTCAATCTGAAGCAGCTGCGTCCTGATCTCTGATAAGCCCTCATCTTTGTGACCTGACTGAAACCTCTCCGAACCACCTTCAACCTCAGAAATCTCTTCCAAGTTACCACCAGCTTCATATGGAACGACTCGCGAGCCTGCTTTTGCTCCAGCCAACTTGGTTGCCCTCTCTTCACTGCCCTCAAAAAGCGTCCTCCTTGCTTCCAATCTTGATCTCAGATTACCTCCTTTCAGAAGCTTCTCCTCCGTCACCTCTTTGATCGGGGTGGCATCAGGTGCAATAGCAGTGTCAGCCTTGTAGTCGCAGCTCTTAGCTTGGGCCATCTTGCGATGTGAAGGCGGTGAGAGCTTCTTGTTTCTGATGGATGAGGGGCTGTGCTTTCTTGTGACACCGGGTGACCCATCAGGAGGAGGTGACCTGCTTGTCGGTAATCTATTCTTCCTCGATGCCGATTGAACTGAGTTTGAGCCTAAGGAAGCAGCTGGATATTTCCCATCACTTGCACTCCCTATTTGGTTACAAGATGATTTTTGTCAAAACAGTAAGAATAGCTCATGCTCAACTCTTCAGAAATTTGTAGGGAAATCAAACAGTAGCACACCATAATTTTCCTCTTCATAGAAACCCTTAATTATGAGGCGTTTTTCTATTAGCAGCATACAAAGATTACAAGAGACCAACCATAAGTTACCAGATCTGCACAAGTAGAGTAGTAACCAAAACTACAAAAGAGCATGTTCGACATTAATGCAGCATCACCTGCAAGAGAAGATCGTCGTTGTGACAGTGACGCCGGCGCCGTGCAAGAGGATGATTCTTCCTCTTCAATGTCCGGTATCTCCTTCCATGCCTCGATCATCTTGCTCATCGACTCCCGCACAATCTTGACCTACATTGCAAGAAAAGAAAAGAACACGGAAAATCTAAGAGTCCAGACGCAGATCCAGAAAAAGATGTCACACCACGCAGATCCAGCCAAACGAAAGACCAACCTTGTCGAACCTCCTGGCCTCGAAATAGGCAAGGCAAGAAGATTTGTAGGTCGAGAGAAGATCCTTGTATTCCAAGGCGAATGCGGCGAGCGCCTCGGACGCGGCCTTCCTGGCCGCCCAGTCGTCACTGGCGATTGCGTCGCGGAGGCACGGGATGGAAGCCGTGACTTCGGCGTCGCCGGCAGCTGCCGCGGAGGCGCCGATGAGGGCGATGAGGGCGGGCTTGGCCTTGAAGGCATTGGTGCGGAGGAGCTTGAGGAGGCGGGGCTGGAGCCTGTGGAGGTAGGAGGCGAGGTCGGCGGTGAGCGGGGAGGCCTCGACGGCGGCGGCCGTGGCGAGCGCGGCCGCGAGCTGCGCGCACTGGTCCTGCTCGTGGAGGAGCGCGTCCGCGAGGGGCGCGAGCGCGGCGGACGCGGACGCGGAGGCGGCCGCCGCGGCGCGGGCGGCGTCGACGAGCGCGGCGCGCACGGAGGAGTCCTGGTCGCGGACGCGGCGGAGCGCGGCGGCGAGGATGCGCGGGACGAGGGGCGAGACGGCGTCGCGCGGGTGGGAGGCGGCGACGAGCGCGAGGAGGCGGAGCGAGTGGCGGCGGAGCGGGGTCTTGTCGGTGGGGCGCGCGTCGGAGACGGCGGAGACGAAGGCCGGGAGCTCGTCGGCCGCGAGGGCGCGCGCGATGGCGTCGAGCTCGGCCGCCGCCATGGCCTCGGTGTCGCGGTCGGAGAGACGGAGGAGGCAGCGGTTGACGCGCTGCTTCAGCGGCTCGGCGGCGCCGCGTGGAGCGCGCGCGGCGGTGCCCATGGCGCGAGCAGCGGCTAGCGCGGTGGAGTGGCCTCGCGAGGAGGCGAGAAGTGAGGACGGGTTTTTATGGCGCGTGCGGGGTGGGCGTTGTTTTAGGAGGAGGCGGCACCGAGGAGTGGCATGGAAGCTACCGGGGAGGTGGAGGAGGAGCTACGGCGAATAGGTGGCGGGTGGGGAGCAGTACCGTAGTAGAGGAAGAGGGGGGATTCAGGACTGCGCGTGTATTTATGCTTCTCTTTTGTTTTATCCTTTTTTTAGGCTTTTCTCCTTTGCTGCTTTCTTCTCTTTACATGCATCGAAGAGCAACTTTGCATGTTTATCATCAAAATCCAGCCGCATGGATTAAATTGCTCCTTGCGTATATTGTCATCCAAATAAGCCTATCAATTAGTATAACATTTATCCTCCACGCCACCAGGGTTGGCGGGAGAAAATGCGATCTTGCTCTCCTAGGGCCTCCACCCTTCCGTCTCCACCCTCCGCTGGCTCCCCTCCGATGATATCCTCGTGGTCATCGGCAGGGGCGGAGCTACAACTTATGACACCAGGGTGCCTACCGGGACACCAAGAGACGAAAATCATCATTTAGGGGGTGCATCTATGGTGAAAATTTGCTATTTTACCAAGAAAAATTCCCAACCGGGGCCATGTGCACCCCCCGCCATCAAGTCGCCCTTGGTCATCGGTGGTGAGGGCTCGCCAGATCTCGCGTGTACGGATCCATGTGGCTCTAGGGTTAAGACAATTGTACCTTAGATTTTCGGTTGCTCGACGACTTGCCTTCGGCAAAGACGACGACGATGATGAATACTACTAAAAATGTTCTAAATCCTCCTCTGATGCGGTGTTCTACTGTGTGGTTGTCGATGGATCTGGGTGGTAGTTCAAGCGGGATGGTGTGCCGGTGACATCCTTGTGGTGGAATTTTGTCCTCGGGCTCCATCGTTGCGATGATGCTCGCTCCAGCGTCGGAGCGGAGCTTAGGAGGTTGTCCAGGAGCGCGTGATGAAGGTGGTATGCATCGACAGTAACTGGAAGATGGTGAATCTTGTGTTGATTTCGGGGTTGGAAGCTGCCAAATCTGGTTCCTCTTTTGATGTCATCGTACTACCTGCCAGATCTGGAATTGGATGACATGTCCGAGGTGCTGTCTCGGCCAAAAAAATTCAACTGCAATGGCTCATCCTTGGCGAACTATTTTGGAGGTTCGAACAGCCGCAACTCAGTGATGGTACCACGTCGAGCTCAGGTGGATATGGGATATGTCCACTTTTTCTTGCCCGACCGCTACAATGATGTTAGAGGCAAGTGACATGCTATGGTCTCATGCTCATGGGCTTTTTGGGTCTAGATTGTAATTTGCTTTTTGGTTGAGGGGCCTTTTTTTTAATAAAAGTTAAGGTTCTCTTATCTATGTAATTCTGTCAAGTCGGTGTTTGCGTAACTTATAATTTGATCTTTATTCTATAATAAATGAGAATTGTATTACCTTGAAATAAAAGAATCAGTTATCAATACTACCCAGGCAGATTCGATCGTCGAGTCTTCGTTCTCGTCCTCTTTAGAGCGACACTAACTCTGCAATAAAATATCACTTCTGTTAAGTTTTATTTGATTGAGATTTTCTTAAGTTTTAGTAGACTCAAAAAAGTTTAAATTAGATTATGAATGGGTTAAAACTATTGTAAGTTGCACTTTTCCTTAACTCAAGTTGGTATAAAAAAAATTAGTCTACTAAGATGTAGACGGACCCTATAGGTACATTAACACCAAATTTGATGATGTACAGATACATTAAAATCAAGTCTTAAGATTTTATAATCATAGAGCTTGGTACTTACTCTATGAGACAATTTTACTTTGTCCTTTCCATATTTTTCTCCACACTAGGAATTATCTTGTGAGAAGATGTCGAATAAAGATAGCATGCTATTTCCTCTATCTGGAATATAATTTTTGTTAATGACAACTACATGATTTCCAAGATGGCAATTCGACCATAAATTTCATAAGATTTATGTACAAACATGCTGGCACATGTAAATAATTATAAACTACAAAGGTCTATTTAAAAATAAAGTCAGTGTATCACTTGGATGTTTTGGATTAAAGTAATTACTTTTCACATATGATTGACTTTAGTAAATTTTTACAGGCAAAAGATTCAGAACTAGACTTGCATTTTAGATTTTGGGTGCAAAGTAGTGTGTTTTCTTTTCTACTCCCTCCATTCCATATTACTTGACTCCTAAATGGATGTTCCTAGATTCATTTTATGTTTAGATACATCCATTTGGAAGTCTAAGTAATATGGAATGGAGGGAGTACATGACATGCTATCACATTCGTAGCAGACCTCCTCTCGCCGGCACTCCAGTATTTGCCAGCTCTCAGTCCAAGTGTGTTACTTATTGGCAGCGTAGGCAATCCAGTGTGAGCAAGTGGATTTGTAAAACTGATTTACTAGAACCACACAATAAAGGACACGAGCATCACTTGAGATGTCTGTCGGACCAGCATACGAAAATATAGAAACACTGACACTTGTACGTCAGTACGTGTTTGACTAATCTGCACTGCTAAGTCACGTGAAACAGGGGAAAACAACATTCCTACGCATATAGCTGCGGCTTTTGGTGACTGTCAGAATCAAATGGTATGTTACAACAACCTATCAATTAACCTACGCATATTCCTGATTTATTTTCCGTTGAAATTTGTTAACCTACTTAACATAATACGTACATATTCCATTTTTCTCTACATGCAAACTATCAATTAACATATGGATATTCCAACAAGAAATTACAATAAGATAGAATCGAAACAACATCGTATGATGTATCGTTGTGTTATCATATATCCTTCTATGTTTGTTGCCATCTTCGCCCCCATCTTTAAATTCTGGATCCGTCAAAGATATAAAAGTACTCATTAATGTGTCCGGACTACTTCGTATTTTTAATCTTTTTTATGCTTTCAATTTCTCCTGATCTTAATTTTTTTGCCCTGCGCTGTTGGACGCACTAAACCATGCTATACAACATGATATTCTGTATCATGGAGCCATGCTATAAAGCATGACACCCTAGAACACGATGTCATAAAACAGTTGGTTTTGAAATCACTTTCGATTTTAGAAAGTGTTAGTTTTGTCGTAAATCCACATCGATCGAGGAAAAAACTTAGGCCCCTTTGATTCAGCGGGTAGGGAAAATAATAAAGAAATTTGGATTGTGTAGAATTGCGTTGGTTTGTCCTATGGACATAAGAATAAGACGCAGGATTTTCTTTTTCATGAGGTCTGAGCTCATGCTTATTTTTTCCATGAAAATATACTATGAAATTTCTCTAGGAATTGGTTCTACAGTTGTCAATTCTGTGAACCGACGACGGACGGAAGCGAGCGTCCAAAAGCTGCCGTTCTCGCCGCGCTAGGCGTAGCGAGAGGTCTCCGATCCTCCCGGCCCCGACCCGATCAATCCAGGCAGGGTGACGATCGAAGCTGGCGGCACCCACCACCCGCCACGGACGAACCGCGCAGCGCAACTGGCCGGTAGCGGTGCCCACCTTTGCGGCTTTGCGCCTCCAAAGCATGGACGAAAGAAAAGAGAGAAAGGAGCACGGTTCTGTATACGTACCTATAAATACAGACAGCAAGGTAAAAGCTAGATCTCTGCGGAACTGTCTTCCAAAGCTCGACTTTAAAGTAAAATAAAAAGAAAACGGCGGAAAGCAGTAGTGGCTCCCGAGCTCCAGTGCTCCTACTAGTTAAAAAAATTTGAAAATCGTATTTACGAGTTTCAAAAAAATGTGAAAAAAAATCCAGATGAAACCAATAGTGTATCCTACAACCGTGTAAAATATACTTAATATTACAAGCTACACAAAAATGAGAAATCTGATAAAATTTGATGATTTGAAAATATACATACTTAGATCTAAAATTTGTCATTTTGTGTAGGACGGTACACAAATTATTTTAAGTTGATTTTTTGGTAGGTTTGTGGAATACACCATTAGCTACATCTGTGATATTTTTCACATTTTTTTGAAACTTGAAAATAGTTTCTCGAATTTTTTAAAATACCAGGATCACTGGTGCCCGGGAGCACGAAATCTCCACTAAAAAAACGGAGTGAATATAAACATGTGAGACCTGATCACTCGTATTCGTATCTCTTCAAAGTGATCAGAAAAGGGCGTGTCACATGCAAAGGTAACTCGATCGTGTCATCAGAATCTCATCCACCTTCGTCTCCAACTCTCCATGCGACATCTTTCGATTCTTTCCAACAAAGAGCTCACCGCTCACGTATAGATGATTGATGTGCCTAATTGCCTCGCAATACCTATATACAGTATGTTTTAGGATTACATCCCTCTATTATTTCACATGACGGTGGTTCCGTTAGAGGGTACGGCCCGGTACGTACAGCCTGTAGGAACAACACAAGTGCACGACCGAAACACGATGATGCATGCCGTCAACGGCCGAAACACAGAGTTACAGCACTGTTCCTAAACTACGGCTACTACTAGTCCACGGGCACAGATAAGCATGTCACTTCTTCCCACAGTAGTCGTGCCCACTGTTCTCCGACGCGCGAGGGAGGCTATCAACCCCAGAGAGTCCAAAACGAAATCACGCGCGTCCAAATCAAATCAGCACGATCGATCCCCCCAACGCCATGCATGCATGCATCCATCCATCGCCGTGTACATCACGATCCTGTGATGTGATTCGTGAGAAACTGCCAATGTTCCATGATGCACCTGGATGGATCCATCCGCTAGCAGTACTACTGTAGACTGTAGTTTACTCCTGGCTCCGGCGCTAGCTCTCGCATGTGCCGCAGCCGCGCAGCGGCGTGTCGCACCGCACTCGCATGTGACCGGAGCTCGTTTCTTGTTCGTACGTAGTACGGAGTACGTGTTTGTTCGCCCATTCATGCATCCGCGTCGCGCCCTTCTTCATCAGCGCACAGCAAATCCATTAGAGTAACATGCATGTCGATGTTCGTGGAGGCGCAACATTTTGGTTCATGGATATTGCAACGGAAGCCGATCGATCATTGCTGAAGTACAGCATGGGTTGTAGCCTTGTACAGTAGGTAGGTGCCGATCAAAGACGGGAGTGGATACTGAATCGCATGGGATCCACCGGCAGCTGCTGTCTTTAATCGGAATCTAGGCAGGGTTTGGATGCCACTTGGGGATGTTGGTCCGTCTCCAACGGGACATCATCACCCCAGGGGCCAGTGCCAGTGCGTGCGTGCTTCGGGCCGGAGATCGATGCAGGCGACCGAGCTTCTCTCTGAACCATCACCAATGTAGAGAGTTATTTTTCCTGCAAATTCGAGCAGAATAAGCTTTTGTTGAAATTTTGACGGAGTTGTTCAGCCGATGTGTAGTTCACCACGGGAACGGATTTTATCCAAAGCCTGTATGCACACACATGTTGGCGGCAGGGCAGATCGAGCTCATAAAAACCAGTACGAGTACTGAAGTGCTCCTACCGCGTAGGCAGGGTAAGGACAACTCCAACGCGCAGATCTAAACAGACCAAATTTAGGTCCGTTTTTCATCCGTTTGAGTCGTCCCGGTGATTTTTGACCACTGCACAGATCAAGCAGAGCACGCTTGATTTTCACCTCACATGGATCAATCGAGGAAAGAGGAAGAAATTAATTTGCACTGCCGCTTGTGTTGCTGCTGCTCGCCTTCCCAACCGAGCGCCGCCGTGAGTGCCGCTTGCTGCTGCTGCGCGCTGTGGCCGGCCCGCGCTGCTGCTTGCCTGCTCTGCTTGCTGCTCGCGCGCCGCGCCTGCTGCTCGCCCGCGTTGCTGCTTGCGCCTGCTGCTACTTGCGCCTGCTGCTCGCGCGCCGCGCCGTGCCTCCGTCGCTGCCGCTCGCCTGCGCGCCGTCCGCCAGCTCCGTCGTCCGCGTCCTCGCCGGCGGGTGCTGCTGCTCAGCCGCGTGCGGCCACGCGCTGCCGTCGACGTGTCGTGTCTCCAGGACGGCTCCGACGAGCGAGGAGATATTTTAGGAGAGAGAATAGTGGAGTAGGTGGGAGGAGAGAGGAGATTTTGTGACTGCCATGTGGGGCATATAAATCAACGTGTGGGTATGGCCGGATGAAACCGGATGAAATGCACGCTCGGTCTGTGTTCGCCTCTACGCAAATTCGCCCCAGATTTGGACCGGAAATGGTCAAAATGGACAGAAAAACGGATCCATTTGGATCACTGCGTTGGAACATGGTATTTACCCACACAGATACGGAGGGATGAAAACGGACAAAATGGGTATGCGTGCTTGGATGCCCTAACTGATCGGGCTCCTAAAAACCAGTACTACTACTACTTCCAATAGGTACTACCGCGCAGGCAGGGCAAGTGAAGCGGTACATCACGTGATGGCACTGAAAGAAAGAGAGGAGCATCATGGCCCTGCGCGTGCCGCCATGGGTCCGAGATCGAGGACCACCACGGCGTCCAAAAGCGAGGCATCCAGTCGGAGGAGTAACATTCTTTTGTCTTAAATATTCACCCTCTGCAGCTTTGATCTCGATCCCCCCCATTCGCACTGCAGCTTTGATCTCGTCCCGTCGGATGGAGGAGGATGCTCTTCAGTCTTCAGAATTTTTTTTTTAAATAATACACGGAAATTATTTAATTCCGGAAATGTTGCGCAAAATTTATTTTTTTCAAAAATAGAATCCAGTCGGCGTTGGCGAAACCGACAGGACCTAGTCGGTCACGGCGAAGCCGACAAGACCCTAATCGGTCACGGCGAAGACGACAGGTCCCTAATCGGTCACGGCGAAGACGACTAGTGGCGTGTCTCATGGATACACGCCACTGGTAAAGATTACCAGTGGCGTGTATCCATGAGACACGCCACTAGTCGTCTTCGCCGTGACCGATTAGGGACCTGTCGTCTTCGCCGTGACCGATTAGGCCTGTCGGCTTCGCCGTGACCGACTGGATTCTATTTTTGAAAAAAAATAAAAACGCGCAACATTTCCGGAATTAAATAATTTTCGTGTAATATTTAAAAAAAAAATTCCAGTCTTCAGAGCTAGCACCTTTGTTTTCGTAGCAGCTTCGATAAACAGTGTCTGGATCAGAGTCCAAATATTGTTGCCCATGCATATCCTTTTTTTTCACGCTCGGTCGTTGGATCCATGGAGACACGTCTCAAACGTACGTACGTGCAGTAGTAATTAGGCACGGGTAACTTGACCCAGGTGTCAGTGGCTTGATAGCTCCTCTTGAGTCTTGAAGGTCGGGCCTGGACATGGCAGCGAGAATAGAACGTTGCTGCGCTGCGAGGGCTCCAGCAGACCAGCACTATGAACTGAACGTTGCTGACGACGCTTGTCGTTGTTTGGTGGCTTGGCGAGTCTCGCAGGCAGGCATGTGCCCTTGCCGTGTGCTGCTGGCGTGGTGGGTGCCCCCGGTAAGCAAGGAAGGATGGCTAGCCGCACAACGGAAGAAACCACATGTAGTACATATTGTACTGAAAGTTTTTCAGACAACAAGGCAAGACAAAATGGAATGAACGCCATGCCGTCGAGACGCGCGCGACGGTAGCGTTACGCACGCGAGGTCGCACACACGCGCCCGGCGCCGCTCGCTCTCAATTATCGGCAAGCACATGCGCGCGCGGCCGCGCAATCATACATACAAAGACATAGCAGTGCGCCGCCATGTGCTCGCTTTCTTGGACCAAACTCCCCGGCGATCACTGCTGCCAGCCAGCGGTGCTACCCCGGCGCCCAGAGCTCGCTCGATCGGCTGCAGATTTCAAGGGATCTCTGCAACTTTCCATAAGGATCGGCGACAGGAATTCGGAGACAATAATCAACGTGCAGCAAACGGGAAGTAGTGGTCATGGGCCAAGTTGTATGTACAGTAGATTGGTCCATCCATGCACCAACGAATAAATCCATTTATTTCCCCATGTCTCGATGTCAGGGGGAGCACCACGTATACATACAGAAGGCTATGCCCTATGCATAATGCATGGAGGACCACGGAACCTTTGGAACATTCATCAGCGGCGAGGCCACGATCGACCCTGCAATACATACATGATCCATGTAGCCTGTGAGATTTATTTTATTTTAGCCTGTAGAAAACTAGTCCAAAGTAGTGGTCTTGTTCAGAGTTGTTTGCTGCTCGCCAAAAGGGCGAGAATAAAAGGAAACAATCGAGACCATGGTTAGCGTGAATCATTGATGGAGAGGGGAGCTGTCAAGAGTCCCAACAATGCTTGCTAGTCGACACACTTGAGAGCAAAGCGAATGGTGTGTCGGTTCAGATGTTAGTACAACCTCCACCATCTGCAGGAATTAACTCAGCCAAATTATTCAGTTTTCCTCGATCTCGATAAACTTCACCATGGTGCTCAGTTGCTCACTGTTCAGGGTTCAGTAGTGAACCCCAAAGCGTGTAATGATGACCTGTCCTGATGCGTGCATAAACCAAACAATTCTGATACCGCATCGTAGTCGATCATGATAGCCTTGTCTCAGCAAAAAACCATGGCAGCCCAATAGCGTTCTTGGTTTAGGTTAGCGACTGGCGACTGATCATTAATTAATTAAGTTTGGAACACACACTTGGTTGATGATCTTGCGATCGATCAGCTGGAGTTTTCACCAGGTATATGTACTCTACTTACTTTCTCAATTAGTCACACCCGGCCACTAGACAGTTGTGATCAACAAAGGTTTTAGTACTTAGGATTGCTGGTGCGTGTTCCCCACCTAATTTGTGTACGGGTTCGAAGGAAAGTTAATTAGACCCCCTTTTGCTACTATGTTAATGAAAAAGATGAGCGGTTCCTACCAGAAAGCCTCAAAAGTCTCTGTTTCTTCTCGATTCCGCCGGGAACTTTACGAGATCTGTGGAGGACAAGTTTAACGTGCAGTCTTTGCTTGCCCTGAACTCAATGAAGGACTAGATTTTTACATCGGAGATTTGCAGTGGAAGATCGATCTGACACGTAGTATTGCTACGTACCCTATGCTAGTTGGGTCCTTTGATGTTACACCTGACCGGTGTACATGTTCGTAGCTAGGATGCCAAGTCTGCCTTGTGTGCATGCACAGTCCTTAGCATGTAAACGTCTCGTCACATGAACTTCAGGACTAGTATCCCTCCGATCTGTTCACGTCTTCATCTACAGGTATGATCAGTGAACCTATCCGAGAATTAATTGCCTTGCACAGTTGCCGACTCCCATCATCTAGCATCGTTTTTCTGAAGGAAAAAAAAAACGCAAGACTAAGAACTGCCGTCCGGCCGGGTTCAGATACTGAAGCCCAACTTTGCCCACCAGCGAGCGATGTAAACCGACGAGGCCGTGCACAACTATAAACCCAAACATCATGCCGTTTACATCGGTAAAACCGCATTCAATATGCTCAGGACAACAATACTTAGAATAGTCACAGTGGAAGTAACATAAACTAGTATCATGCATATAATAATATATGTTACTATCTCCATAGTGGGTATATCATATTATGTCGTATTTATTAGCATGTAGACTCATTGTGCCTCGAAATCCATTATGTTACGGTATTATATTACGATACCACTACCCCCTCTCTCTTATTTATTATTATACCACATCATCCTTTTACCAACATGACATGAATGATACTGGCTATGGTACCTCATTATGGCTAGTCTTATTACTAGTACTCCCTCTGACATAAAAAATATCGTTCAGTTTATACTAAATTAGTATAAACTTTATAATGAGGAAATAATATGCTTAGGCCTTAGCTATGCTCAACTTCTTTTCTAGGGAAACATAGGCTGTACCTACATACGTACACTGAATTTATCACACATTGACAGAAGCATGACGAATTATGCCTCCCGACTGTTCCTCGTGACGAGACGAATTAATACGGCAGTGCAGGACGCCGGGGACACACTACGTCGTGGCCTGGCAGCTAGACTGGCAGGCAGGGCGCCAGCCCCCCGCCGTCCATAGATCAAGCTAGCCCGGCCGCCGTCGATATATGGGCACCACCGGCCACTGGGTCGATCGTCCAACGACGTGACGGGGGCTCGATCGCGCTGCCGGCGTACCCATACCCATCAGCGCCGAGCGCGCGCGTCACTGTAGAGCACGTACGCTCGGTCCTGCCGCGCGGTCGCTGTCAGTATCAGTGGGCACATACGTATTATACGTAGCGACGGCGCGACGGATTCCCGCCATGATTGCGCTGCCGATACGCGTTCCGGTCCCGTGTACTGTATGCAGGTTGCAGGCTCGTCGTGTACGTACGCTCGATCGGGGACAGAGATTGGTGTCTGTCGCTAGTTATCATTGGAGGGATTGCCACGAGCTCCTGCGGCCCCGCCCGCCCCTCCCCGTCGCAGCATCACGCTCCTGACGAAGCCACGCCTCTCAACGGTCGACAAAGCGAGGCAGATACTCCACAAAAAGATGAGACTCGACTTCGGTGATAGTGCCGGCCATGACCGGATTTGCGAACACCCTCAAGGCTCCGCTCTCTGATTCGGGAGTCGACGGTTTGAGGATACTCTTCAGGCTTAACTTGCCATCCATGACGGCAGCGGATGAAGCTTTGATTGCCCTTGCTGGCCCCGGGGGCAGTGAGTTCCCATCACCGACGGTGCTGGACGTCTCCGTCTGATCTATTACCTGGTTTCTCGGCCGCGTCACCTCGTTGCATCGTCTTGCCGCTTCGACCCGTTGTTCTATAAGTTGAGGAAATGACGATCTTTCTTTCAGATAGGTTGGACGGCGTAGGTTGATCTAGTCCCTCGCGGGCGCTAGTTTTATAGCACTGATCTTTTCTTTTTGGCCTCGGCCGTACCATGTTTTGCTTCTCCTATATATCAATATAAAAGGCAAATCTTTTGCCTCGTTTCCAAAAAAAAAATCATTGAAGGATCGAGATGGCCCGAATGGGTTCCGTCTAGGGTTGCAGGGCGGCGCCCGAACCCGTCCCGCATAGTACACAAAATAGGCATTATAATTAATCTGGTGAGATTTCGATGATTTTGAACTGAAAAGGTGTTATGCGGGACGTTGCGGGACCGCCGCTTGCAAGCCTAACTTCCGTCGGTCCATACGTATGTACGTACGTGTCGTGCGTGGTTTTCAGAGAAATACCTCCCATCGTCTACCTTATGATCAGGGCACGTGCATCCTTCAAGCTCTGTAAGATTTTTGCCAGCGCAATCAGAGGAGACGGAACAAGTGAATCGGCAAGCGTTCAACTGCACATGAGTGAGCAGTTCAGTCCCCGATCGAGCTCTTGCCTCACCAAAGCACGACCACGCATTGCCGAGGCTGCAAAACGGAAGGCGCCGACGCAAATGCAACAGGGAAATGTGTGCAGGACCGATCATTCATTCCGATGTGGACGGTCAGTCCGGACAAGTGCTAGCTAGGTAGGCGATAGCTTTCCGGCCAAGTGGTGAGGAACGTGGGATGCTGCGTTCTTCTCCGGGGCTCGGCCACGGCACATCACGCTCACGGCATATATTTCGTTTTTGTCTCTCATGCACGGATGAAACAAACATCATATGCGTTTCATGCACCAGCCACCAGAACATCGCGATGCTTCCAGAATCGTGGTCCGGGCACTCACCACAGTCGATTGGAGAAATCAATTTTAGGGAGTACAAAATACGTGCAAGTATGGTAATACTGTCACTAGACTTCATACTGCTACTACGGTCCCGCACTTACAAAATATATCACGAGACTTGTGCAACCTTGCAAATCAAAATAGCACCAGGAAGCAAACATGAAACATGTGGCAGGAATTCTCTCCATTGCTAGCATCGCACAAGTTGTCAGAGTAGCTTTAAGTTGTGAACAAGACGTCCTGTTCAAAGACGAACCCTAACAGTTGACACAAGTCAAACACTGTTGTAGGAGAAAAATGCACACTTGAAAAAAAGGATATCTGTCCCCAACGCACCATGTCTTCTGATCTCAGAATTCGGATAAGTACACCGCCACATGAAAAACTAGTTAACTAATATACACATCCTACATTTGATATAGTAAACCTAACGTATAAAAGAAATAGGCTTCTTCATGCTAATTTCAGCGGGCTGGATCTGGGTGTCGGTCTTGTTCTATCTGGGTAAGACTTCCTTCGTTGTTCGGCACAGGCGACATACTCTTCAATTGGAGGAAGAGGGGCCTCCCCCTTCTGGTCTTTTGGAATTTGTCCCCTGATAAACTATACAAGGCAAACACATTGACAAAGTGAAAAGCTGATAATTAGATCATACCCCAAAAAGAGGTGAGGGGGAAATAACCTGTGGGCTAGTCTACCATACCTTCGATGCCCAATGTCTTTCTGCTTGCATGCAAATATCCCTGATATCTCTTCCTGCCATCCTGCGCCCAATATTCAGGACTAGTAAGATAATGGACTGCTGAGCACAGTGTAGTCTGTCTTGAACGGTACTTTAGCAGCATGTGTAGCTCGAAACAGGCTTTCGTCCCGCTTTATAAATAAAGCAACGACCACCATACAACCATCGATACAAACACAACACACCACATGCTGGGGCAGCAGCAAGCACACACCCAAAGAAAAGGAAAAAGAAGAAACAAAATGGAGACATAGGTGGATCGACTAAATTACGGTGACCCGCAACCGCTGCGCCCTCCGAAGAAGTACCACCACGCTCCTAGCTTCGAAACGTCGAGTACCAAGCAGCACCTTGAAGAAGGAAAGCACTGCTGCTGCCCGGACCAGCGCACTGGCCCTAGGGTTTCCCCCGGCACACAAGGACGCGGATGAAGGGTAGCCACAACGCCCTCCAGGAAGGAGGGATGCCACCAGAGGTGGCACCGCGCCGGTGTCGGCCGAGTCGACAAGGATTTCTCCCAAAAAAACCTTTCCGCAGTCCCGGACAGTCTGAAGCACAGGAGCCCGTGAAGCCGAGGCCTCACCACCACCAGGCCGACCACCCGCCAGCGTGCGCCACCACGGACACGAAGCCACCATCATCGTCTCACCGAAGCAACCGTCACGGATCTGCAGGACAGAGGCTAAGGGTAAAGTGTATCAGGGTCAGCATAACTGCGGCCGCGCGGGAGAGAACTACCTCCACCGCCGAAGACGGTAGTCGACCGGACACGGCAGCCAGGCACACCAGTCCCCGTCAGATCCGGCCAGGCCCGTAGGGCCCGTAAAGCCCACGCATGGGCACACCAGTTCTAATAGGGTCCAGCCGGGCCCAGCTCGGGCCCGTGAAGCCCGCCACCACGCTGCAACAGGCCGGCCGCCGTCACCGCTGCCCCCTGCACCCTCCACCTTGCCGTCATCCGCAGGACGCGCTGCAGATCAGCCGGTCTGTCCCGACCCAGATGGGGCCCTTTGGGCTCCGATCCGGGCAACAGGAACCACCGCGTCGTCCCGCTGCGCGCCGCTGCCCGCCAGGCTGCGCCACCCCGCAGCACTGCACGCGCCGCCGCCGCCACGCCGCTCCCCGGCCAAGGCCAGACCGCCGCCTCCCGAAAAGCACCGCCGCCAGGAGAGGGAGCCCCGTCTCCCCCCACCCCGACGCGGGGAAGGTCAGGCCGCCGCCGCCGGCGCCGCGCGGGCCTCGCCCGGCGACCTCTGCCGGCGGCGGCGACGGGGAGGAAACGAGAGCGGGGGACGAGGAGAGAGAGAGGACGGGGAGCGCGCCGCCGCCACGGGGGGCGACGGGCGCGCTGGGGAGGGAGGAGGAGGGGGGAGAGAGGAGGGGAGGAGGAGGGCCGGCACAGCATGTGTAGCTGGTAAGAACGAACAACAGACTATATTGGTGTATGACCAAATTTCCTAGATACTACTACCGGGATGTAGCAGCACATCAAACCTTGCTAGCCAAGTCAAGACTCAAGAGTCACAAATAGCACAGCAAGAAAATAAGAACTGATGTAGCTTTCCCTAGTCTACAGTATGACATTTAAGGATCTAAATTCATTACACAAGCAGTTAAAACAAGATAAATCAGGGACCGACGTATATAATTTGATATTCTTGGATTTTTATTAATGGTTATATAGCAACGCACGGGCATCCAAATTAGTAGGAGCGAAGATTCAGAATGAAGTACTTACTCTTCGGTGACAAGGGAAAACTGAACCAACTCGGGCTTTGTGAGGTGCTTTGCATACTGGGCTGCTATTTCCGCACGGCTTTGCTGGTCCGGTAAGCCAAAACAAATTATTGAATCAAAACGGCTGCAAATTACGGACAAAGTTAAGAGTACAGTTTACTTACATAATCCAAATACAAGATAAGATCAAATTGATCACGATATCTAAGTTTTACAAATGTTACAGCTTAAGTAGTTTAGTTCAGTTCAGTGTTGCAGCACTGTTTTATTTGTAGCTTCTCTGCTGTTATGTATGGCTTTTGAGAAGATGCATAAAGCCAAAGGTCTCATTCTTGGATGAAAACTTCAGTGGAGTACTAGACCATGTCAAAACTAATTGAGACTGCTTTGCAGGAACAGAGAAGGGGTGGCAATAGAGCCAAACCTGATGAGAGCGGGATCAAGGTCTTCCTTTCTATTTGTTGCCGCAATGACCACCACATGTCCATCCTGCTCGAACCCGTCGATCTTCACAAAAAAACTTTATTTAGTGGCTGTTAAATATACCACAGATGCAGTGGTTGTATAAGCATGATAGCAGCACCCAAGAGACCGCATCCAGGTCTTCCTCAGGTAACTGAGATGTATCGGAAAGCTCAAGTAAATAACCAGGCATGAAATAAAATGTCATGCCAGCTAGAAGTGTGTGCTTTCATACATATTACAATTCATAGTTTCTGCAACAGAATAACGGTTTCAAAGTATTGCGTCTCTTATTTAATCCGAGTTGTAACTCCTGGGATTTAAACAAGTCCCAGAAGTACTGTACCAATGTGTGCTAAAGTGCAGACTGGTCTCAGTAAAGTAGATAGCTCTGGTGGACGTCCAGTTGTGCTGCGTGACAACTTCAGCGATCTCCTGGCAGGATCTGCAAATTCTGTGGAGCGAGTTGCCTATGCTGAACTGGCCAAACTGACCAAAGTGCCAAATGTTGGGGCTGGTGTGAGGTTGACTGTGTAGCGGTTGCGACAGAGCTGGCAACTACAGCGTATCGCTCAGTGCATGCTTTGCTTGCTAAGTAAGCTCGGGACCTTGCTAGTTTAGCGATGTCCAGGTGCATTTGGTTATGCATGATGCGACAATGTACATGTGCAAATTTTATGTAACTTCGGGTAATGTTCCTCCGGCTTTTCTTGAGCTGTACCTATGAACTGGCTCTGCTGGTTTGGAATAAATAATACCCATAGTCTATCCCTCCCTTTCTAACAGGCACCACAGTGAATGTGTGATTGAAAAAAATTAAGAAGTACATGCAAACTCAGCGTTATTTTCCAACAAAAGGTAACAGGCAATCACTATTAGTTCTCTGGCACCTAAAAGGAAAGTAAACAAACACTCTACCTGACGCAGAATTACTGATAATATCCTTCGTGTAGCTTCATGCATTTCACTATCTCGAGCAATAGCAAAAGAGTCTACCTATACAAGGATATAAATTAGAAGGATGTAAAATTCACATCTTAGTATGAACAGGAAAATCAAGTCGCTACAAAGAGAACTAGCAAAGCACCATAAAAAGTAGGACAAAATCAGGCTAAACGGGCAACGCAGTACTTCTAGTTTCAGTTTTTGAAATTAGTTGTTTGGTAAGCCTTTATGCATGAAAGTGACCTATGTTGTTCTGAGGCATAAATATAAGCAGCTCTACTTCACCAGCCATGATCATTTGTAAAGAAGGCAAAATTCATATCAAAGCCTAGACAAATAACCCTTTTTTTCTGAAATTTTGAACAACAATATTCTACCAGCCTCAGTATGTTAAACACCATCGTCCACCATACATTTTCATAACTGTTGGAGTATCATAACAAACTAAGGCTATAAACAGGAAGGCACATACCTCATCTAGGAAGATAATACCTCCATCGGGAAGATCGTTCGCAAGCGAAAAAACAGATCCCAACAGGCGCTCACTTTCACCATAATATTTCGACATGATGATCTCTAGTGGCACATATAGCAGTGGAACTCCCTATAATAAGGAAAAACAGTTGCAGAGAACATATTCATTTTCTTGTGCAGAAAATTACTTTGAAATTATAGAAGTACTTAATTAGTAAAATTGAAAAACATGAGATTGCTTTAGGGAAATATCAAAAGTAAAAGAGTATGACTTACCGCTTGCTTAGCAATAACTCGAGCAGAAGATGTCTTACCGGTCCCTGAAATAATGAAGCAAGCAGTAACTGGTAAAATATGCAAAAAAAAAAAAACAAGAAGAAAATGAAAGCAATCGTAGTAGTATAGTTCATAAAAAAGGGCAATGTGTGTTCCTCAAATCAAGAAATGCAAGCACTGAACTGTTGCAATTTCTCACTCATAGTAAGTGGTCTATCTGACAAATTCTGTAGCTTTAATTCTGAAATTGCATAACCAGGTTATCTACTATTTTTACCATAATTGTTAACATCAAGAAACAATATAGCACAAAATGCAATGACGTGATTTTCAGTATAATTCTTTTAACTGAAGGTAAATGCAATTAAGATCACTCACCAGGTGGACCTTCGAACAGAACAGCTCGAGGTCGATTTGTCTCGAATTTGCAACGTGTACCACGAGCAATGTCATCATATACTTCAGGATTCTGTAAAGCCAAGAGTACAGTATCCTCTATCTCCCTATAAAGAACAAAAGAAATATAAACCTTAGTAATTATACTTTTAGGATGGATAACACATGAGCAGTTTCCTATTAATACTGATTGTAAGCTCCCCAGTCGAGCAGCAATCAGGATGTGTCAACTGTCAAGTATAGAAGTCGAATAAGCAGAAAAGGTAAAAGGAATGGACCATGTTTGTCCCTACGCTTGACAAACACATCAACATACTTACTAATATAATACTATTACTTTGCGCACAAAATATCTGCTGATTTTGGGATTAAAAATAACAGTGAGCTGGCGATGTTGTACCTTTTCTGAGGTTCATATCCAGCAATGTTCTCCCACATGACAGTACCATCCACTGGAACACTAGAGGTTTCATCAAACCCATAGACTCTAACACCCATAGCCTCTAACTCAGATACAGTTTTTTCTATGGAGGGTACATGCTTAGATCTCTGACCACTTCCTTTAGTTGATGCTTTCCCTGATGATGTCTTCACATCTTTCTGCCCAGCTATCTTTAAAGCACTAACCAAACCTTCAAGTTCTTTCATACTAAAACTGCCAGGCTTGATGAATTCAATTTCCTGAGAGTACACATAATGACCAGAAATTGCATTAGACCTTATATAATGACACAGGGTAGGTTAAAATGCTGTCACAATCTTAATGAAGTTTACATACATAAGGACTAACAGAATATTCAGATCCGACAAGTGGCTCAAAAATCAAAACACAAAGAGAATCTTCATTGTTATCGCCAATGCTTGCCGCCGCTTTGGGAGGATTCAACGTTATTTGACGTGCAGCTGCACTGGAACAGAACTTAGTGATTAAAACGCAATAAATATGGGTACATGGCAACGCCTTGATCTATGAAATGGACCCCCAAAAAAATCACCAGGCAATTTGCAGGTAAGGAGATTATACGGAAAAACCTTGATAACAGTGCTGCACTATTTCACAACTAAAGGGTACAATTTTGGTATCCATTAATATGGTGAAATGTAACATTTGGGGAAAAATGTGGGAGAGAGGAAGAGGGTTCGGATGGATAGAAGGTAACTGTCAACAAAGAGTTAAAAAGGCAATGTATCATTTGTATCTTGTTGAAGGTGTAATTTGGCTGCTAGGTGTTGTATATGCCAAATTAGTTTTAATGATTGTGGTTAGATTATTACTTGACATATACATTTGAATTTTCTGTTTAGTTCAAATTGCAGCTTTGGTCGCATTTCACTACAGATGTTTGTAGCGGCATATCAAGTGTAGCAAGCTATTTGGCCAAGACAAATGTATTGATTATTTTCAGAAAAAGAGACTACGGAGAATAAGTCTTGGACAGATTCACAGATGGACTGAATTAAAATGCCGCTGCATAAGACAACTCCTACCAGGCTTCAGATGCCCGGGGCCAGGTTGAGACCGATGTGGATTGCAAAGGCTATCAAAGCATGTATGGAAAGAGTTTCTCAGTTTGTGTACGTATCAAGCCAGGACAAGGAGTCGTACTAGTATTAGCATGCATCAACTGATCAACATAATATTCTATACCTTATAGCATGCACGGCCGGATCAATTAGAGATTAGGAATATTTTATTTGGCTTGCATGCCAAGGAAACGGATCCGTGCCTAAGCCATAGTCCAGGCGTACCTATATATATAGGTATATACGGCCGATTGAAACCCCCCAATCGACATTCATCCAATAATACATCTACTTTTTACGTATCTTTATTTTTCTTATCGTTCTTCTACCATCGAGCCCTAGCAGCCCTAGGGTTTGGCGATCTTTGCCGTTTTGCGCTGAAAAGCGGTCGTCTCTCCTCCACGAAAGCGAGGAGATCTTTGTTGCTTTGCTCGGAAAGCAATCGTCCGTCGTCACGAAAGTACGACAGTATCGTGGTGCTGCGCGGCAATTTTGCGTGGCAACACAAACATATCTATAATACCTCTTCAGCTGATGATACAAGAAACCAAAGTATGCCAGTTCAAGAAGAGAGAAATATTGGCAAAGAACTGTGATTAAGCAGAAAATCAATATAGAAAGAGCCTATGAGGAGTTGAGGACAAACGAAAATGCCTGTGGAGAAAATCTGACAGTAGTATTTACCATCTATATATGATTGCCTTAAGCAGAACTAAATCACCAGGCAATGGTAACACATAGGAGTATTGTAGGAAACTAAACATCATCCTACTTATTTTGCTAACCTGTCCCAAGCACGCAATAGCATCTCTGAGCCACCAACACATTGTTCTGCCTCAAGTCCGAGATGTGTTACAAGATCAACAATGAGACGGGATATATTACAGGTTGAAGGTACGTTGAATTTAACAACCACCTGTAAAAAAAATCAGAGAAAATAAAATTTAATTATTAATAAAATATTACACATGGTGTTTAATCTGTTAGTGATGATGGGACGAAAATGTGCAACTCTAGTCAGTACTTGTCGAATGCCTTCCAGATCAACAAAACAAACCTACGATCGTACTCTAACAGCAACAGTACAACATTCCAACTAATTTGTATCTCACAGTCAAGGTATCTTTTTATTGACTATTGACACTCACACTTCTTTCTGAAACAGACTGACAGTCGTACTTAAGTTCATTTGAATTATTTACCACTGCGACTTGCTAAAATCAATCTACATTTTATATTAGTCGGTGCAACAATTGCTCAAATCACACAGCATTTCCACCAAAGTTGCTGACGCAATGTACATTAAAGTGGTGACCAAACTACTAATTCTTGCCTTTATACTGGATATGTTATGCACAATTTACTGAAATTTACTAACAGCTGCAGAGTACCGAATATTGTTCAGCGGTATCAACAATATAATTCGAATGTTTGGGAGTGGGGAGGACGACCTTCTGTCCCTTGATTGCAACATCAAACTTCGGGTACGAGCCGGGCAGCATTCCTTGGCTCTCAATCAGCTCCATTATCCTCTTCCTCTCCTTGCGGGCCAAATCCTCCGCCGGCGCCACATCAGCGCTCACCGCAGCGCCAACCACGCCCTGTAAACACGGATCAAACTCACAACAACTCCCTAAACAGCAAGAGTAAGTTTAGGTAGAAGCAAGAAAAAACACCTCCTCATTTGCATCGGCGTAGGCCACCGTCGGCAGCATCGCAAGCGCGGCGGCCGCGCCGGCAGCGAGAAAGGCGGCAGCGCTCGAGGCCGACGCGCGGGGTCTTGCACCGGGTAACCCTAGGCGTGATCCTAGTGCGACAGAAGGCGAGGCGGCGGTGGCGGCGGCGACAGGCTTTTGGAGAGGAGGCAGCTGGGGAGAGGAGGCGGTGGAGGTGGAGGCCGCCGCGACGGTTTGCAGTGGCCGGAGGAGGCGGGTCAGTGGGAGTCGGCGGCGGAGAAGCATCGCCATGGCGAGGTTTTTGCCGCGGGGCAGGTTGGCCGGTGGCGGCTCGCGAGGGGAGGTTTCTGGCGAGTTCCCGGCGCGGGCGGGGGGTAATTTTACAGTTGTGTTTGTCCCCCTGCTCACGAAAGAACAAGGCGGCCTTCGTGACGTTTCTTTATTTCTAGGCAAATGCGTCTTGGGCGACATTTATAGGGGAATGCGCCGTCACGATGTTTATTTATGTTATGTGTCAATACAAATTTCTTAGTACAATTTTATAGATATTTCATTGGTGTGACAAAGTAGTTAACAAAGAGAGGAACTGAGGTTGCTGCTTAGCTACGTGGTCATATACAAAAAAAAGTTGCCAGCCCAATTATATGTATGTATGAGCTCAAATCATTAAATTTAGATACCACTCATAAAAATATCGCATGACTAGTTGTCTTTTAACTTCTTTTTTACTCCTATAATAACGTGTTAAACAACGATGTAGTTGACATTAGGAGAAATGAAGCTGGATTGGGAGATCGAACATTATGTCAGTATAAATTAAATGGTGATGAGATTCAAGTATTCGTTTACCTAAGTGTATGCTACATTTGTCTCGCTATCTCCACTCCCAAGTGTCTTTGAACTTTTTTTTACAATATGAGTATTTTGGTATTGAACTGGATAACATATTGATATAGAGCCTAGTGTATAAGGAAAATTACGCCCACTCATGGTTCTATGTTCCTTTGCCTCAAAAAATATTTGGTTTCCATGGTTTGAAAAAACATAGAATATTTGGTTTCAGAATTCGAATATTATGTTCAGTTATTCACAGGGTCAAGAGAAGCTAACACTCTCAGGCCCTGTTTGGTTAGGCTTATTTCTGGCTTTTAGACTTTTGGCTTATAAGCCACAAAAGCACCTAAATAGATGCTTTTCACTTTGGCTTTTGGCTTTTAACTGGACATTATTGTATGATGATATAAACCAAAAGCCAAAATCAAAAGCACCTACTTAGGTGCTTTTGTGGCTTATAAGCCAAAAGTCTAAAAGCCAGAAATAAGCCCAACCAAACAGGGCCTCAGTGCTTACTACCTACAAAACTCGCCAAGATTCTTGTTTTCATGTTAATTTGCACATTAATTTGGTTTAAATTTATTACTTGCATCATTGCATGTGATCGTGGTGTTGGATTTTTCTTGCTTGGATATTGATTTGTGCTTTGAGGGCTTCATGTATCTTGCCTGCTAATTATTTTCATCGGCTGGTTGCAAGAAGGTGAGTAGCATGGGCTCAAGGTAGCTTTTGGCACATAAAAAACTCCATGCGTCATGTACCAGACAATTTCAAATATCTCATTTTATATAGGTTCATGAGGTTATTATGAGTGTATTCTTAGTGATAGGCAAGACAAACTTCTCCTAGAAGTATTATTAAAACCTACAGAGCAATTTTGTTATCGGATTAGTTTAGTAGACCACATCAGACTTAAGTACTTGATAAGATATATGATTTTCAATTTTTTTAGGTAGTTTTACCTTTTCTACAATGGCATTGCACGAATTCTTTATTACATAGACTATGTGTGTTTCATTACATGATAATTCTATCTTTTTCCACATTTTTTACCTTTTCCTCATAATACATTTTTGTGAAGTATTCTTCTCTATATAAATCCTCCTTGATTATTGGTTTCTACTTCAGCTGATCCTTCTTCTTCATCTTCTTCCTTCTTTACCTAAAATACAAACACACAAAGGAAAACGTAAGCACATGACATGGTTGAATGCAAAATAGTGCAAATGAAATGTATGATGCATGCGTAGCTGTAGGATTAAGCTTTCTGTGCATGCTATCCCTTGCCGATTTGTACTAATCCCTGGTTAGTAAATCTTCATAGCATGTTAACAACTAAATCCTAATTACTGATACGTGTCAAACGTATCTATAATTTTTAATCGTTCCATGCTTGTTTTATATGAATGTCACATGTTTTTACTATCTTATTATATCATTTTGGGGCATTTTATTGGACTAATCTATTGACTAGATGCCCAGTGCCAGTTCCTGTTTTTTGCTGCTTTGTATTTCAGAATATCCACTTAAGAAAATATCTCGGAATTGGACGAACATTTATGGGAATTATTTTACGCCAAGACGAAGACGGAGTCCGGAGGGCGACCTGAGGGGCCACCTGGAGGCCGGGGCGGCCTCTAGGGCACCTGCCCCTGCTCCTGGTGGGTCCCCTCGGCCCCCTCCGACGCCTATAAAACCACATCTGACCTAAAAACATCGAGGCGACCATTATTTTCCACAAAACATGTCCCGAAGCCACCGCCATCTCAAACCCTAATTCAGGAGGGTTCTAAAGCTGTTCCCGGCACCCTGCCGGAGGGGAGATCGATCTTGGAGGGCTCTTCATTGCCATGCCTTCCACCGGGATGATGTGTGAGCAGTTCCATCTTGGACTACGGGTCCATGGCAGTAGCTAGTTGGTAGTCTCTCTCCCTTGTGCCTTCATGCTGATGATCTTGTGAGCTGCCTAACATGTAATGCTATATGATGTGTTTGCTTGGATCCGATGGATTGTGAAGTTATGATCAGATTGCGGCGAATGGAGTTGAGCATACCGAGCCTATCCCTATGTGCTTGATTGATGAGGTTGTACCAATCCCATGTGAGCATGAGAGCCACCTAGCCCACTTGAGTGAGAGTGCAAGTGAGTTGAGTGCCTCCACCATATGCAAGATTGAGTGCTTCCACTTTGAGGGCATGAGTGATACACCACTTGAGTTGCGAGAGGTAGTTGATAGGTCAAGTGAGGCCATTTTGATTTCTAACAACTTACCCTCTACCTCTAGTGTGTTCTCTCATGTTTTGTTAGGTTCCATGGATGAAGATACGCCAAGCCTCGACATGATGGTGCCTCAACTTGAGAAGATGTACATGGAGGATGAAGATGATACCACCCCATGGCTATATGAAGATGAACAAGTCGGCCACATGGACGCCACTACCTCTACCACAACACCTACTTCTCATGAGCGGGACTACAACGGTACGTATATGGGTGTTGATGATGCCATGATCCCACTAGTGGACATGATGACTTGTGATTGCTTGCATGCTTTGGATGACTCTCTTGACATCACTTATGCTTCTTTCGTATTCCCATGTGATACCTTGTATCAAACCAATGTTGATCATGTGCAATTTCCTATGTGTGATGATCTTGCCACATGCATGCCTTGTTATGAATATTTCCACTTTTCTCCCATTGTTGCATGCAATATGTCGAACAATTTCTCTTTCATATGTGTTGCTTGCAATGATGATGAAATGCTTTTAAATGAGATTGCCCCCATAGCTTTCTCACATTTTGGAGATTTGTCTTGTTTGAGTGGTGAGTTTGCCTCTTTCTTCGTTTTGCATGTTGCCCATCCGCATACTTCATATATTCAATTTGATTGTAGTGCGTTTGGTGATGTGCAAATGAAGAGGCGCATCATGATGGATGATGTGTTCATGTACCATGCACATAATTTCTTCATGTGGAATTTCGTGTGTAATGGTCACCGCATGATAATGTCAACCTCAATTGAACATGAGTTGACAAAACGAGCTCTTGAGAGCATAATACTTGTGAGTTGCGGTTTTCCGGTTAAGCTACTTTCCGCATGTTTTGCTTCCAACAAATTGAACAATTTCTCTTTCCTTTGGTTGGTTTGCAAACATGTGAGTGATTTTGGTTACCTTTGTGACATGCATGTTTCTTTGAGCTTTTATCTAGATGATTTATGTGTTGCCACAAACTTGATGAGTAATTTCTCTTCCCTTGTATTTGTTGGCCACCATAATGATATGTTGAGCATGCTTTGTCACAAGTGCTTCCGTTTTTGGCCCATTGATGATGATGTTTTCGACATCCCTCTTTGTGTGTTTTTGCCAAATTCTCCTCTTATTGCAACAAAGATATTGAACAATTTCTCTTTCCGATGCTTTGCTTGCGATAGTGCTCATAAGTTTCAAAATGAGATAGCTCCGATAGCACTCTCAAATTTTGTTGGAGATTTTGAGTTCCCACATCTCGAGGATGTTTCGATGAGTTGCTTGCACATTGACCTTGCTTTTGCTTTACCTCCCATATATTTGTGTTGTGCTAATGGTGTAATGATCAAGATTGGACATGTCATGGATGATGTGCTCCACTATCATGCACACACATTGTTTGCTTGGTCTTTGATGCGTGTAGGTACAAATGAGTGGATCACCTTCCACAACTCCATGGCGAATGAGCACCATCTACCCCCTTCACATGGTGATGACGTGCAAGCGTCGAGGACGACGCTTTTCGAAGGAGGGGGAGATGATGTAGCCCAACCCACGTCCATCACCATGGCAAGCCATCCGACACATGCCAAGTCACCATGGACGTCAAAGGTGAACTCCTTCCCCTGTGAGAGCCTCAATACGTTGCCTTGGGATGGTATACTACTTGACCATCGACCCTCTTGCATTCATAGGTTTGACACGGTTGATACGGAACCGAGGGGAGATGCCATTGATGCCCAAGAGTCGAAGCCATCCAAGGCGTACACATGGAAGAGGAGGAAGAAACGGAGACGAAAAGATGAAGACGAAGAAAAGCCAGTCAGGCCGGCCTCAGCCCGGCCTCCACCCGGCCTAGGCCGGACACCCTCCAGACGCAGCCGGCCTGAGGCCGGGCACCCTGCCGAAGCAGCCGGCCTGAGGCCGGCCTCAGCCCGGCCAGGCCGGCCTCCCAGGGACTGCCCCTTGTATCCCTTCCCACCTACCCCTTTGTGGTCAAACCTATATATAGGCACCTACCCCTTCAGATCTAGGTAATGTTAGAGTTGAGATAGAATAGAGCTAGTGCTCCCCCTCCCCTTGTGGGATTCAAGGCCTCCTCTTGTGGAGAAGATCCCCATGGGATTCAAGACCTCTCCTTGTATTCGTATCTTGGAGTGTTTCAAGGCCCCTCTTTGCGCGGAGTCTCGTGTGTGATTCTACTTTACCGTCTCTCACTCACAAGATTCTACCTCACGCTCACCGATCTTTCACATAGGGATTCTACCTCGCGGTCTCTCCCTTGTGTGATTCTATTGGGCCGGTTGGACCGACCGGTGAGGGCAACGCGTCAATTGTATCGGGTTTGTGTTCTTGTGTTCTTCGTGTTCTTGCGTGCGTTCGTCCCCTCGTTCGTCAATCCGTGAAGATCTGGCCACCCTAGAGGGCTTAGCCTACACCACCTAGTGAACCCATGGCCCCCGGTCCATCTTTTTCCATTGATCACAACACCGTTTACTTGCTTTTTATAATCACTTGCTCGCTGGTCCGTTTCCATATTTTATTCTCTTCACCATACGTTTAATCGCTTTGTTTTCAGCAGACCAGGAAGATTGACAACCTTCCTGCCATTGGGGGCAAAGTAATTGTTTAAGTGTGTGCAGGTCCGCATTCGACGACGGTCATGCATAGGGCTGGACATAAAGCTCGAAGCTCGTCTAGCTTAATAAACGCTCGGCTGCTCGACTCGTTTGAGCTCGGCTCGTTATCTTAACGAACCGAGCTGAGCAGCAATTTTTGCTCGTTAACACTAACGAGCTAAACAATCGAGTTTGCGAGTTTCACGAGCTACTCGTTAAGCTCGATAGCAGCATGTCACATGGCTATGTCTGTAGTCCCTATTCCATTTGCTTGTTAGCACTTACTTTGTTTCTGATGATTACTAGCTAGCTTGCTCAATTAGTTTGATGTGTGTGTATTCCTACTCGTGAACAACTGGACCTATGCATTTTTGTATGCATGACGTCATGATGTATCCTGATTCCTAGGGTAATTTCTTAATGAGCTGCTCGCGAGCGCTCGCGAACATATAACGAACAGAGCCAAGCTTTATATTTAGCTCGTTATCCTTAATGAGCTTAACGATTCGAGCCTTAATGATCACGAGTCTTAACGAGCCGAGCCTTAACGAGCCGAGTAGCTCGTTAGTCCAGCCCTCATGCACCAAAGATCGTTGTCGGATACCTCGATGTTGATTTCAAAGTCCTACTGGTTCGATTAAACCTTGGTTCTTCACTGAGGGAAAACTGCCGCTCGCTGCATCCTACACCTTCGCTTGGGGTGAACACCAACGTTGTTGCCAACTACACAACCACGCAATCAATAACTAACTTGCTCCATAATCCAGAAGCAAAGGAAAAAAATAAACCCCACTATAGAAAGAATCCCAGTCCATGGCAAAGTTAGAAAGGTTATGATAGCCAACATACACACCGACATGTTTAATCAACTACTACCTCTGTTACAATGAATAAGGCAAAATAAATTATGAATATGTTAAGTTTGACCAAGTTTTTTGAATAAATTATGAATATGTACAATACAAAATAAACATAGTTAGATACATCATGAAATATATTTTCACATGATATCCATGTAATATTATAGTTGTTGATAGTTTTTCTAAAAATTTGGTCAAAGTTTACATAGCTTGACTTTTCAAAAAAAAATAAGCCTGATTCATTGGAACGGAGAGAGTACTAATAGGGATAACAACTAATCCAATTGTTGAGTTGCAGACGAAAAAAACCACAATCCTCCCTTTTGATGCTACTAACAAATGAAAAGAAAAAAAAAACTCTTTTGGGAGGGAGGCAAACTAGAACTCAGATCGACGAGTCACACCTAGTGGTCTTTTTTAATCAGAAAAAGGGGATAGTTTTCAAGAAATGAGAAGTGGAAATTAACCAATCAAAACCACTATGGTCATGAGAGTTAGGAGCTCACTACTAATAAATAATGAAAGAGAAGAACATTATATATCAGTGCCACATGTTTTTGATGTTTTTATATATCAGTGCCTGCTGATACGTCCCAGACGTATCTATAATTTTTTATGTTCCATGCTTGATTATATATCAGTGCCACATGTTTTTATAATGTTTTTATATCATTTTGGCATGATTTATGGAACTAACCTATTAACAAGGTGCCCAGTGCCAGTTCCTGTTTTCTGCTGTCTTTTTGTTATGAGGAAACAGTGAAAGACAAGCTAGATATATTCTGTGACAAGCAAGGCCATTTTTCTCCCCCTTTCACCCGGTGAGGATGGATTACGTGCTCACTTGAATTTGCCGAGAGCTGGCTTAAGCAAAATATAAATATAACCCACCATTCTCCTCCGCACAGTGTAAACCTGAGAAATCAGTCAAACATTGGTTAGTGGTGAAACAAAGGAGAACGAGGAGTGACCTCATTCCTCTAATTACCAGCCGCTCTCAAAAGTCTAAAAGCCTTGCTTGTTACAGAGGACTATCTACCTTCTCTTCTGTGGATTCGTTGACGAAAGCATGCATATCTCAAAACTGTTTTACTTCTGTATCTAAAAAAAATCAAAAAGCTCTAGCACATGACTAATCCTTGCTTCCCTCTGCGAAGGGCCTTTCTTTTACTTTTATGTTGAGTCAGTTTTCCTCTTCCTTCTTTACCTCTCAAGCAATCACTTGGTGTCAACTTTGGTTCAAGTTTTACTTCATGTTATCTTTGTGTCTAACCATGAAAACTTTGTGTTGACCTTATCTTGAGATAAATATGTTGCAAGTTGAAGCTTTATGCTGAAAACTTAAATCTTCCTTTGTGTTGGCCAAACCCCTTTGTCGAAACAATATTGCTTTGTGAGATATCAATCATTGTCAGGTGCTATACTTTTAGATCTTCAAAGTACTCTTTCTAATAAATTCTTGCTTAGATGTTGCACCTGGTTAATCATTATTTGTTTCATTCAATAAACATTTGTTTGGATCATTGCATTCAGTTCATATGCTTTAAATGATTACTTGATCAAGATTGTGTTGGTAGCATGTCACTTAAAAAATTATTCAGTTATCATTTACCTACTCGAGGACGAGCAGGAATTAAGCTTGGGGATGCTGATACGTCCTAGACGTATCTATAATTTTTTATGTTCCATGCTTGATTATATATCAGTGCCACATGTTTTTATATCATTTTGGCATGATTTATGGAACTAACCTATTAACAAGATGCCCAGTGCCAGTTCCTATTTTCTGCTGTCTTTTTGTTTCAGAAAAGTTGTTCGGGGAAGTTTCTCGGAATGAGCTGCCAATTTACAAGAATTATTTTCAAGCAGAAACAAAGACGGAGCCAGAAGGACAACTGCAGGGGGGCCCCACAGCCACCAGGTGGCAGCCAGGCATGGCCCAGCCCTTGGCCGCGCCTGGGGCCCACCTCACCGCCTCCGTCATCGTCTCGTGTTACCCTTTCGCCTATAAATTCCTTTCGACGCGGAAACCCTCGATACCCGATCATATTCTCCAGAAAACATCCGAGGCCGCCGCCGTCGTCAACCCTAGATCGGGAGGGTTCTGAAGCTCTTCCCGACACCCTGCCGGAGGGGGGAATCATCACCGGAGGCATGTACATCACCATGCCTGCCTTCGGAGTGATGCGTGAGTAGTCCACCACGGGACTACGGGTGCATAGCAGTAGCTAGATGGTTGTCTCTTCTCCTTATACTCCATTGTTTAGATCTTGTGAGCTGCCTATCATGATCAAGATCGTATCTGTAACTGCTACATGATGTGTTTGCATGGATCCGATGAATTGTGGAAATCATTACTCTTGTTCATCTATGTGTTATATTTTATCTATGATCTTGCATGCTCTCCGATGCTAGTGGATGCTTTGGCCAAGTAATTGTTAGTATCTTCAGAGAGGGTATTTATGCTAGATAGTGGGTTCATGCCTTTGTGTGCTGAGTGGGATTGACAGAAACGCTTATGCTCATGATTGTGCTGTTGCCACTAGGGAGAAAACAACGGTGTTATTTCCTTGTGTTATTTACATTGCTTACATTATGCACTTTGCTTATTGCAATGATCTGTTGCTTGCAACTTAATACTTCTGGGTGACATGCTGGATAGCGATCTCAGGGTGGATTATTAGTCATAGATGCAGTTGGATAACAGTCTATGTATTTTGATGTAATGCCCATATTAGATGAAGCGGTGAACTATATTGTTTTATGATAGCATTGTTATGCGCCCACAATTTTGTCAATTGCCATGTTGTGATTTGTTTACCCATCATGTGTATCTTTTGGAGAGACACCACTAGTGATCTGTGGACCCCGGTCCTATTTTCCTACACTGTTTACAACCGTTTTAATAGCTTTCAATCATTATTTGCTCGCTGGTCATATTTCACTCTCATCATATTTTACATCTGCACATTTAATTCTTTGTGTTCAGCAAGCCGGAGAGATTGACAACCTCTCTGTTTCGTTGGGGCAAAGTAGTTTGTTTGTGATTGTGTGCAAGTCCACGTCAACACGCCACAATCTTTTTCTGGCACCGTTGACACCTAGCAAGGCCTTCTCCAAGTCCTACTGGTTCGATAACCTTGGTTTTGTAATCAAGGGAAACTGCTGCTTTGCTACATCATACCTTCCTCTTGGGGTTCCCCAGCGAACGTGTGATTCACGTCATCACCTGCCTGCCTACCACTACCACGACATGTCACCATCATGTTTAAGATTCGATAATCTAAGCACATATTTCCGTTAACTTCACTATTGCAGTGCCATGCACTGTTAAAATTAAAATCTAAAACAAATACATATCCTTGTCAGATTCAAATAAACATCACATGAATACCTAAACATTAGTAACATGAACATCATCGGAGTCCTAAATAAGTAGATGACCGGCTCAATGACCGGAGCACATAATAACCATTTCTTGACGGTCCTGGTGTTGGAATATGCCCTAGAGGCAATAATAAAATGGTTTATTAGCATATTCATGTTTATTATCCATGCTATAATTGTATTAACCGGAAACATAATACATGTGTGGAATATAAACAACAAGGTGTCCCTAGTACGCCTCTACTGGACTAGTTCGTTAGTCAAGAGATGGTTAAGGTTTCCTAACCATGGACTTGTTACAGTCACTTGATAACGGAGTCAATCATTGGAAGAATGATGTGATGGACAAGACCCAATAATAAAGAGTTGCAATTGATCGTGTCACACAGTTTCATTGCCAACACTTTTAGTATATGCCAAGTATAGTTTCCTTAGACCATGAGATTATATCACTCCCGCTTACCGAAGGAATACTTTGTGGACATCAAACGTCGTTTCGTAACTGGGTGATTATAAAGGTGGCTTTCAGGTATCTCCGATTGTAGGTTGTTTTGTGATATGTATCAAGAGTGGGATTTGTCCCTCCATGTGACGGAGTAGAATATCTCTGGGCCCACTCGGTAATATAGCATCTGGAAAGTTTGCAAACATGTGATTAGGAGTAATCACGGAGATCCTATATTATGGACGAGTAAAGATAATTTGTCAGGTAACGAGGTGGAACTAGATATGGAGATATCGATGATCAAATCTCGGGCAAATTAAATATCATGAGACAAAGGGAATCGTATACGAGATTAAGAATCTCCGGCATCGTGGTTCAACCGATAAAGAACTTCGTTGAATATGTAGGAGTCAATATGGGAATCCCGGTCCCGCTATTGATTATTGATTGGATCATGTCTGCATATTCTCGAACCCGTAGTGTCACACACTTAACGCTCCGATGTAGCTAGGGTTAGCGATGAGATAATTGATGGTATGAATGAATATTGATTCGGAGTCTCAGATGGGATCCTAGACGTCACGAGGAGATCCGGAAGAGTCCGGAGAATAAGATTCATATATGGAAAGTGGTTTTCGGAGGTGTCGGAAAAGTTCCGGGATTTTCTGGAAGGGTTCCGGAATTTTCTGGGAGGTTCTAGAAGAGTCTAGAAGTGGGAGCCCACATGGACGTGGACCCACATGGGCCAATGGGTGGTGCAGCAACCCTAATGGGCTGGCCGCACAAGCCCATGACCCAACCCTGCCACACATAGGAAAGGGCCAAACCGAGTCCCTATGGGACTCGGCTAACTTGAGCAGCAAGTAAGCCCTAGGCCGACCGGCCTAAATTTTTCCCCTCTGGCCGCCGCCTATATAAGGAGGGGTGGGGGTGCTGCACGCCCAAGCCAAGGGGCTGCCCTAGCCGCACCACCCCCCCTAAACCCTAGCCGCACCCCTCCTTGCTCCTCCTCCTCTCTCCCTCGCTCACGGCTTGGCGAAGCCCTGTCCGTGGGAGATCTCCACCATCAACACCACCACTACCGTCGTGCTGCTGAGATCCATCTAGCCACTCCCTCCTTGCTTGCGGGATCAAGAAGGCGGAGTCTACATCGAGCCGTACGTGTGGATACCGCGGAGGTGCTGCTCGTGTGGCGCTTCATCGGATTGGATCGCGTGGATAATACATCTCCTCGCGACTAGACGAGTCTAGTTGCGGGGATCGACAGACCAACCCCTGCATCGACAAAAGGCTTTGTTCGTTCTTCGAGGGTAAGAGATTGGATCTCCTTTCGACTACCTTCATCTAATAGATCTAGATCCGTTGGGTTTCTTCCGCTTGTTTCGTAGGAAATTTTTTGTTTTCTATGCAACGAACCCTATAGTGGTATCAGAGCCTAGATCTATTCGTAGATGTTGGTGCGATTAGAACACAAGGAGTTGTGGGCATTGGTATTTTATGTTGCTACCTTCTCACGTGCACTTTTTATCTCGACGGTATGGTGGGATTGAAGCGGCCCGGACCAACCTTACTCGTCCGCGTACGAGAGACCGGTTCCACGATTGCATGCAACTTGTATTGCATAAGTGGATGGCGGGTGTATGTTTCTCTTGCTATAGTAAAATGCAATTTTCAACGGAAGGCCTTTTAAAAAGATGAGTAAATAAGCAACTTCTATGTCACCGTTGTGGTTTTTTGCGTAGATTAGAACGGTTCTATCTCGTTGACCCAAGCCACGTAAAAATTGCATAAACAAAGTGGTTTCCGGAGGTGTCGGAAAAGTTCCGGGATTTTCTAGAAGGGTTCCGGAATTTTTTGTAAGGTTCTAGAAGAGTCTAGAAGTGGGAGCCCACATGGACGTGGACCCACATGGGCCAATGGGTGGTGCAGCAACCCTAATGGGCTGGCCGCACCAGCCCATGGCCCAACCCGGCCACACATAGGAAAGGGCCAAACCGAGTCCCTATGGGACTCAGCTAACTTGAGGGGCAAGTAAGCCCTAGGCCGGCCAGCCTAGGGTTTCTCCTCTGGCCGCCGCCTATATAAGGAGGGGTAAGGGTGCTGCACGCCCAAGCCAAGGGCTGCCCTAGCAGCACCACCCCCCCTAAACCCTAGCCGCACCCCTCCTTGCTCCTCCTCCTCTCTCCCTCGCTCACGGCTTGGCGAAGCCCTGTCCGTGGGAGATCTCCACCATCAACACCACCACTACCGTCGTGCTGCTGAGATCCATCTAGCCACTCCCTCCTTGCTTGCGGGATCAAGAAGGCGGAGTCTACATCGAGCCGTACGTGTGGATACCGCGGAGGTGCTGCTCGTGTGGCGCTTCATTGGATTGGATCGCGTGGATAATACATCTCCTCACGACTAGACGAGTCTAGTTGCGGGGATCGACAGACCAACCCCTGCATTGACAAAAGGCTTTGTTCGTTCTTCGAGGGTAAGAGATTGGATCTCCTTCTGGCTACCTTCATCTAATAGATCTAGATCCGTTGGGTTTCTTCCGCTTGTTTCGTAGGATTTTTTTTGTTTTCTATGCAATGAACCCTACACCTGGTGTCATAGAGCATGCAAAGAAGAGAAAGGAAGAATCAGAAGCTTACCTAAACCATGGAGACCAAGAAGAGCCCACCGCTGCGACGGTTGCAGCTGCTTCCTTCGCCCAGCTCCATGCTCCAGACGCCGCCATCTTACAAAAGTTATATGGTCAGAAACAAACTTAAGAAGATGGAAATTATCACATGTCTGATTAGCTAGATAACAGGCTAATTTGTATGCCATACGTGAATTCATCTAGCCAAGTCGCATATATTCTTACCAAATAAGTTTTGTAGAAGTTTTACTAGAAATGTGGGCCAGTTAACAACGAACACTTAAAAGACATCAAGGATGGAGGGGGGGGGGGGCAACGCCCCCCTACTTGTTCATAGCTCATTGTTGCTATGTATATGACCTTTGTGATGTGCCGACCTTAACCCAAAATAAGCAATCAAGAGCTACGTGGGTGATCTTGTTTGTGCGGGTATCATCGTCGTGCTTGAGCTTCTGCAGGAGCTTCCTGCATCCTTTAGTGTAGTTGCAAAGTCTGCTCCTTTGTGAAACCTTTATTGCAGTCATCACACATTAATTGGTTGATTTTGATCAATGTTGTAGGTGACAATGAAATCACCTCTGCATCGAACATTGAGGTCAAGAGAAAATGTAGGTACAATAATAATAAATAATAAATAATAAAAAGTAATAGCACTCATAGTGGGAAGTAAGATAGACCAGTATTACACGTATACTTATACCTAGCTAGTAACCCCGCAAGAAATGTTGCTCCCTCGCTGGTCCCATGATGTTTGAGTAGAACTACGCGATTTAAGAGGATCAAGAGGAGTCGGACTTTAAAACTACATCGACACAAACCAGATAGCTACTATTGGGGTCGTGAACAGCCACATAAGAGAAACATGAACAATGTATTTCGGCAATACTCTCTAAAAAGTACCCCCTCCGCTTCTCAAAAGAAGATGTATAAATTTGGTCAGAGTCAAACAATGTAAACATTGACCAAATTTATAGAAAAAACCATTAACATGTATTATGTAATAATATCATTAAATACATAATAAAATGATTTTCATATTGTAGTTTGATAGTATATGGTTGTCAATATCTGTTTCTACAAACTTGTCAATGTAAATATTACTTGACTTTTACGAAAAATTATAGGCCTTATTTTGTGAAGTGGATGTAGTACTTCAACAACACGGGTCACTCCCCTAAAGAACATTAGTAATTGTTCCCACGCTACACCGAAAAAAAATGAAGTTGCCATTTTCTCTCTCTCGAAACAGGCTTTTGCCCCGCTTTATAAATAAAGCAACGGCCGACAAAGAAACTTCACATACAAACACAACACCAAACCATGCTGGGGCAGCAGCAAACACACGCCCATTTTTTCTCAAGAGTGAATGATATTTTTGTTTGGATTTCAACGTGATTTGCCTTCACGACGGCACCTTTCCATGATTAAATTATCGGATTTGCTAATCTTCAGGCGCCTGATTTTTTCTTATGTCTCAGTCACCACAAAAAATGCATGACTTGCACTTTTCTGGGAGAAATGTGCATTGCACTTTCTGCCAGAAACGTGCAATTCGTTCTAGTTTCACTTTTTTTTGAACTGCAGTTGCACTTTTTCTGAGATGATTTAGAATTAAAAATTCTCAGACGCCTGATTTTTTCTTATGTCTCAGTCACCCACAAAAATGTGCATGAGTTGCACTTTTCTGAGAGAATGTGCAATAACTCGTTTGAGTTGCACTTTTTTTTAAACTGCAGTTACACTTTTCTAGGTGATTGAGACTTAAGAAATTCTCAGTCAACTGAGACATAGACAAACCCTTAAATTATTTCTCCGTCCATCTACATAAACAATTGAAAATTTGCAGGCTGCCATTTTATTCAATAGTAAATGGCCGTGGCTTCTTGGGTTGAATTTCAACTTAATTCGTAGTATACAAGAGGCTGCACCCTCTCGAAGAATCCGTTGCACCTCCATCGATGATCGATCTACAAAAAGAATCAAGGCGTGTACACCTTTTTTCCCCTCTCTTTATCAAATCAAAAGCTGACGATCGATAGATCGACGACACCATGCGACGTCGATCATCAGGAGGAAATGAGCTGCTTGAAGTTGATGGGCGCGGCGAAGCCGAGCTTGACGGGGGCGGCGAAGATGGCCTTGGCGCCCTTGTTGGAGGTGGCCTGGGTGCCGTGCACCCCGTCCCAGAACAGATGGCCGTTGCGGTCGCCGCAGTAGGTGGCGTTGGGCACGCACCCGGTCTGCACGCCGAGCCTCCCTCCGCCGCAGCACGCGCTGGCCACGTCCCTGAACCCGGCGGCCTCCGGTTGCGCCGTGAAGAAGGTCACCAGGTTGTAGGAGCTCCCCACGGAGTACCTCATCCCGGGCAGCGCGGCGGCGAGCTGCGCCATCGCCTTGGCCAGCGCGTCGTTGAACCCCTTGGCGAGGGCGTTGGCGGAGGGGACGCAGGCGGTCTCGCCGTCCGGGGACTGGGCGCGCACCGCGGGCACGCAGCCGATGGGCGGCACGTCGACGATCCCGAATCGCCGGGCACCGAGGGCGTAGAGCGTCTGCACGTGCTGCGTGTAGTTGGACAGCATGTCCGCGTAGAAGGAAGGCGCGTCGGCCGCGGTCTTGTTCTCCACGATGAAGGCGAACATGTCGTTGCCGCCGTCGCTGATGAGGAAGAGGGACTTGGATAGGAGCGCGTCGATCGCCACGGAGCTCTTGCCGCCGGTGTATTCTGTCATCTTTGTCTTGGTCGCCGCGAAGAGTTCCACCTGCTTGGTCAATGTCAGGGTGTTCCCCTGATCGATCCATGCAAAAAATGAAAGAAAATTAGTAACTTGATGTCTCGATCCCAGACAAAGCATCATGCATGTATTCGATCGAGCTGCTATTCTGCTAACACTATACTACTCACGGTGGTGTCGAGAATGCCGGAGCCACCGGAGGCGTAGTTGACTCCGCGGAAGCCTCTCAGGATCTGGTTGCTCGTTTGTGGCGTCAGCGACAGGTACGCCGGCGGGCTCCTCTTGAAACCCAACAGCCTGCCTGCATTTCAGTTTGCACCATATATTGCAGATTTGCGTTAGTTTCATGGGTAAGAATGAAAAACATCGCTTCGTCTTTAACAAAGGACGTACAGATGGAGTCGGCGACGTTGTAGCCGTTGCTGAACCTGCCGGTGGCCCTCGAGCCCGGGAAGTCGACGCCGTAGGGGAGCTGCAGCGGGCCGTTCCCCGGCAGGTACTGGTTGTTCCCGACGTCCACCGTCGAGTCGCCGAACACGTACACCGCCGGCACCAGGTGCACCTCCGCGCGCCCGCTCGCCGCCACTGCCGCCGGCAGCCCGCCGCCGCCGCACATAACAAGGAACACCGCCGCCACCAGCACCATCAGAGCCTTGTCATTGGCCACCCTCACCCCCACCATGGCTGTACGATAGGAATCAGAATGGATTGCAGCTTTTCCAGCTAGCTAGCTACTCCACTATTGCGGGTTTGCTGACAGACAGGAGGTGAATTGCAGTGCAAGGTAGGCAGTTGGTTGTAGATGCCCCACGGGAATATGTGCTTGGAATGGTAGCGGGGCAATCTACCTGTGAGTCGTGGGAGCAAACCCCAGCCTCTCCCGATTATTTATACACGATACGATGTAACAGCACACGCACGCATGAGGTATCAAATCGGTTATGGCCTCTGTGTATGTCTTGACGATGAAGGGATCAGTCCGTTGAATTAATACACGGTAGCAAGAACCGTGCGGCATCTCCTCTCTTTTGGGTTCTTCAACCTTGCCTTGCCGGGGATCGGATACCATGAAAGTCCTTTTTGAAAAACGAGTGGATGGTCATGGTGGTCACTTGCAGTAATTCGTGGCTTCCTGTGACCAACTCCACTTCCTAAATGGCGCAACCGATGACCACACAACACCATGACAACGACTGCTCTGCTTTTCAACGGTTTATCCAGCTACCGAAGTGCCTAATGTGCCACTTCAAAATACTCGGCTCTTTCGCGTGCACACAAACTTAAATATTTAGTAATTCAGTGACAAAATGTCAAATTGTCAAGCACGAAATGATCTTACAAGGATTTCATAGAAGGGGGTGTTTTTTCTACAGGAATCCTATGGATAGACCCCCGGCATTTTTATTATTGTGAAATTTTCAGTCTATTACATGAAGTGTAAAAGAGCTAGAACAACCACAACAAATATTATGTGTATCAAAATTGGTTAAACAAAGCATGTGCTAAACAACTACTCCCTCTGTTTTTTAGTGTAAGACATTTTAGGAAGCTAAATATTAATATACAGAGTAGTAACAAGTGCATCCGGAGTCCAGAGGATCCCACACATCCGCACCGGCGTGGAATGGGCATCACATACACATATCTAATATATAGCCTTTTGGATAACTTGCAAAAAAATGAAAGCTCTAGATTTGTTAAAAAGTAATAGCATTTGATAGTTCATAATAGTACGACATAAGGCGCATATCCACACCTAGATTATAGAGTTAAGTTGCTTGCTCACCCCCTTTCAACCAATTCTCAAATATATTCAACATACTAGTTGACGGAGGTAGGTTCAAAGCCACATGAATCGTTCTCCATAAGGAACACGTAAAGGACACGGAAAAACTAAATTTTGAATTGTTTCATCATTGTCACAAAAGCAACACTTCATGTTCATATTCTAATTTGTTTTAGACAAGTTGTCTTTAGTTAATATTACCCTGCAAATGTACCAAAACTGAAGGTTTTGATTTTCAATGAGACTTGAAGCTTCCAACTGAACTAATGCCAAAAAAATAAACATGATTCTCGTTCACCATGTCGGTATACATGGATTTCACATATTACAGGCCGGAAGCATCCGACACTTTGTGAAAAGTTGATTTTCATAAAGCATTATACTAGATATAACCAGGTCGTCCATTTATCACTTGGTAGCATACCGTAAACTAGTGTTTAGTGGGGGTGATGGTCATGTTTCTGCTGCACTATGGCGCACAAGTACTACTAGCTAACAAGAGTATCTCTAGGCCATGAATCTTTCCAAAACCTAGTATCACTCCATCAAGCTTCATAGAATGTAGCTCGTGCATGCTTCTATGCAGGACACCCCCCCCCCCCCCCCCCCATGTGTCGACTGTCGCCCCGGCGTGAACTCCCGTTTGTGGTTGCCATACAACATTATGAGCAATCTTCATTATCCGATTGTTACATAATTCGGTTGAAACCCTTAAGCTAACATTCAACATACAAATAGGCTGGCACCACAGAAATCCACATCGCACCCCCATTTCTTAAGCAGAGAGGGTAACGCCGCCAAAATGTCACAGACATTACAGGAACGCGGAGCTACGCCGACGGCCAACATGTACGCCGACGGCCTTTTGTCGTGGCCGTCGGCGTAAGGGGCGAGTTGGACTGCGCAGAAAAATGGCCGTCGGCGTATATGGCTACGCCGACGGCAAAGCCGTCGGCATAGCTTCACAGGGCTACGCCGACGGCAATGCCGTCGGCATAGCTATATTTTTTTTCTATTTTTCATTGAATATAAAATAATTCGCATCTTTAAATCCGTAAAGCGAAATTTAACAAATAAAATGTTTAAATTGATTAGAAAAATGAGAGGAATCCAAATATGACATCCATATCATCAGAGCAAACTATCACACACTTATAGTTTAAATTTCTATTACTTTCCGAAAAGCAACATAAAGTCATTTAAGTAGGCGAAATTAGTTAGAAAGCGAGAAAATTCCTAATACTTGGGAATTATCCATCATATATGTACTACTATTTGTGAAAATTAAATGGGTGTCATTTTGCAACATATTTTTGGTACTTACTTCACAAAAAATGTTATTTTTGACACTTAAAAAATGAAAAATGATATTTGGAAAAATAATTTGGAAACTCGGTTCGACACCAATATTTCCCATGCCAAGAGACACCTATGTGCCGAATATGGTCACTTTATCACAAACTATGCCAAGGGGATGGTCATATCTTTGTCATTTGGTTCGAAACTTATATATGTTTGTAGATGATAGAACTTTTTGTGAAGAATTTTTTAAAAACTTTGTCAAAAATCAAGTTTGTAATTTTTCATAGCAACTAGTAAACATAAAAGGACTCCATGCCAAAGGATTCCATTTTTTGAGTATTTTTTCACTTTCTTTTACTTTTTTGAAAAAATTGTCAAAATGGCCCCCATGCCTATTCATCAAAAGGGGTAGAATCTTTCAAAACTATCGACGGTTCTGTTATATAATCACTAGTTTTGTAACTTAAAATGATTTTTAAAAAAAATTCAGAGCAAACTATCACACACTTGTAGTTTAAATTTCTATTACTTTCCGAAAAGCAACATAAAGTCATTTAAGTAGGCGAAATTAGTTAGAAAGAGAGAAAATTCCTAATACTTGGAGATTATCCATCATATATGTACTACTATTTGCGAAAATTAAATGGGTGTCATTTTGCAACATATTTTTGGTACTTACTTCACAAAAATTTAGTTTTGACACTTAAAAAATGAAAATTGATATTTGGAAAAATAATTTGGAAACTTGGTTCGGCACCAATATTTCCCATGCCAAGACACACCTATGTGCCTAATATGGGCACTTTATCACAAACTATGCCACGGGGATGGTCATATCTTGGTCATTTTGTTCGAAACTTATATATGTTTGTAGATGATAGAACTTTTTATGAAAGATTTTTTTACAAACTTTGTCAAAAATCAAGTTTATCATTTTTCATAGCAACTAGTAAACATAAAAGGACTCCATGCCAAAGGATTCCATTTTTTGAGTATTTTTTCACTTTCTTTTACTTTTTTGAAAAAATGGTCAAAATGGCCCCCGTGCCTATTCATCGAAAGGGGTGGAATCTTTCAAAACTATCGACGGTTCTGTGATATAATCACTAGTTTTGTACCTTAAAATGATTTTAAAAAAATTCAGAGCAAACTATCACACACTTGTAATTCAAATTTCTATTACTTTCCGAAAAGCAACATAAAGTCATTTAAGTAGGCGAAATTAGGTATAAAGCGAGAAAATTCCTAATACTTGGGAATTATCCATCATATATGTACTACTATTTGTGAAAATTAAATGGGTGTCATTTTGCAACATATTTTTGGTACTTGCTTCACAAAAAATGTTATTTTTGACACTTAAAAAATGAAAAATGATATTTGTAAAAATAATTTGGAAACTCGGTTCGGCACCAATATTTCTCATTCCAAGACACACCTATGTGCCTAATATGGGAACTTTATCACAAACTATGCCACGGGGATGGTCATATCTTGGTCCATTTGGTTCGAAACTTATACATGTTTGTAGATGATAGACCTTATTGTGAAGGATTTTTTTGGAAACTTTGTAAAAAATCAAGTTTATCATTTTTTATAGCAACTAGTAAACATAAAAGGGCTCCATGCCAAAGGATTCCATTTTTTGAGTATTTTTTCACTTTCTTTTACTTTTTTGAAAAAATGGTCAAAATGGCCCGTGCCTATTCATTGAAATACCAAGTTTATCGATGTTTATGTGATGCACAAGATGATATGGATGTCATTTTTGAATTCCTCTTATTTTTCTAATAGATTTAGACATTTTATTTGTCAAATTTTGATTTACGGATTTAAAGATATGAGATATTCTATATTAAATGTAGAAAGGGAAAAAATAAATTAAAATTCATTTTATTGTTATTTATTCAAAAATATTATTACTTAATAATTTCTATTTATTCAAATAAATTTTCAAAATTTAAGTTATAAAAAGTGTAACATCGTGACCTAGGGGTTAATATGATTGATATGATAGTTATATCAGTAAGTTCTAATTTCTCATTTGGACGCTAATTTGGATGAAACTCAGAAGTTAAGCGTGCTTGGGCTGGAGGATGGGTGACCGAATGGAAAGTTTGACCAGGTAAGTAGTTTGACTTGGGATTATGAGTGGAATTAGAGTTTTAAGTGTGTGGCTAAGTAGGAAATTTCAGAATAAAAATAAAAATAGAATTACCGCAGTTTCATGTAGTGAGAAGCAGAGGCAATCTCCTAAACATGTGTTTCAATGGGAGACCCGAAGTACCGCTGACCCCATTATTCTCAACTTTCAGCTCAATCTCACAACCATGTTGCGTGTAAACTTGTACCCAATGCTACCCATGTTTTCTTTTTCTTATACGCGTACGCGCGAACATGAATTGGTCGATATATAGTCCATGCTCGCATTAGCCGCAATCTAATATTAGCAGGCGTGCAACGCGCTCTGTGCGTGCCACCTAATTTACCGGATCGTTGGCAATAATCGATCTCAACTTGTGTGCAGGTACTAGTTCAACCATATATAAAACGGATTTGTCCTGCTGAATCGTGATCTCATGCATAAACTATATGCGTAGTACTCCCAAAGTCTCGATGGAGTACGTACATGGAGCCAAAGGAATAGAGCCCCAAGATCTCATAGGATAGAGCCGGTGAAGAGCTTCTTGTCGGTAGGTTCCCTGCCCTGCCGAGTCACTTTGCCAAGCTCTAGTATTACAGTACTTGGCAAAGGTTTTGCCGAGTGTATTGTGAGTTTTGCCGTACAGTACGTACTTGGCAGGATCTATGGATTAATATTGCAAGGCATTAATTATTGCCCCGGGCCGGGGAAATGATCCGCCGACAGCGCATGCGTCTATTCATGAATCCTCGTAGGATAACATGGAGAACAATAAGCCTCGTGGATTACAAAGTTTTGCTGCAAAATATCCCCGGCCTGGGCCTGGCCATGTGAGAGAGCAGTACGTCTGTTGCTAACTAGATTCGAACTGCGCGGCTTGCCGCGCTGCACCTGTTGATTCTTTTAATTTTTTGCCCGTAGTTGTCACATTATATACAGATTACTAAGCAGATGGTTAATATCCAAGTATAAGCAAAACAGGATGGTAATATCGTAGTCATGCTTATATGATGTTACTCACTGCAATAACATCCGGATCGAGCATAGAAAAAGTTACACCATAATTTACATAAAGATGTGCATTGGTATGTAGGTACAAAAATATATCTGTAAGGTTGCATGAAATTGAAAATTGCCACAACACACAATCAGACCTTACGAAACAGGAGCGATGGTGAGGTTCATATCACATTGACATAACATAAGATGGTTGTAGGACAAATTAATAGATCGACATGCAAGAAATTAATCACGATGGAATATAAGAAAAGTATGGAATATAAGAAAAATAATAAAACATTCACAATGGCCATTGAACAAATTACATGTAGGTCCACAATTAGAGAAAATAATCATCCATCCTTAGGCACCAAGGCAGTACCTGTAGTTGTCCACCTGAAACAAAATAGATCAACTAATATCAGGTTGAGTGGGAAGAAAGGTTGAAAGCTATTCATATTTCTGCACAGTACATCAAAGAAAAAATATATCCCAAGAGATGAATGATCGTAATTCTACACATTAATGATCGATTTAGAATGCTCAGTTATATAATGATTGACAATTGACAGGATGATGATTTTGTTTCTCAAACAGCAATGTACTTTACTAAAAAGGGTAATAGTTTCAACATATGCAATGAGATTTTGCAACACATCAATTAGATTGACAGTTACATATTTAAGTTCAACATGGAGATGTATCCACAGTAAGATAGTACATAATTCAAGTAGAACGACATTTGACTTCGACATAATAAGCTGGAAACCCCGCTTCCTCTTGTCTATTTGAGGAGGGCAGGCTTGTCTATATGGAAATTTGTTCCTGTTCTACATCATTTGGACCATTCCCTGTACTGGAGAGTGCCACATTTTCATATTTACTCTTTTGTTTTCTTACCACTTTGTACATGGATCGTCATTGGACATATTCCTAGAACAATATAAGTTCGAATGAAGTTAAATGAAGCAGGTTCCAATAGATTTAAAAAAAGGAAAAGGTGGTAATGTGTTGACAGAAAACACGCGGAAATATTAATGCTAAACCTCCCATGATTGAGAGCTTACTGATGAATCTTTCTAGCAAATCACCGTGTACCAATATCAGAATACTTGATATAATTTGTAAATTAACAGGAACCAAAAATCCATGTTGAATCACAAAAAGCATCAATAGAATGGATTGGACAGGAAATACACCTTATCAATCCAAGGTGAGCTGTGGGGGTGTCGCTCATCCTAGCTATGGGCGTACAGCCTAATTCATGGAAACAAATTAGTAAGGCAAGTTAGTATAAGTACAGAACGCAATATGCTTGTGTTTATAGATTTATCAAAGAACACCAAAAGGAGAGCAAAAAGGTGTTGCATATGTGCGTAGGAGTTAGGGAGAGATGACATTCAGGTTTGAAGGTGGTAAGGCAAGGTAAGGATCTGGTATAATGGGGACTGCGCAGAGACCACAAGGCTGCCGACGTCGTCGACGCCTTGCTCTGGCCAGGCTGCCTGAAGTTTAACAACTGAACTAAATGTGAAATGCCTGTATCAGATAGTCATAAAACTCCCTGACCAAGATTAGTGGTCTAGGATTTACAGAACATTTTCTATGGCTGGTGTCTGCATCCATATATAGGAAATAAAATCTGTCATTTCGATCTGCCAACAAAAAAAAAAACATGAATGGTTTGTTTGTCATCTCCCCAATGGTTTGTTTAATTATATGCTAGACCAACGATAAAAGAGTAAATAATATCTAGCATATAATCATGTAACAAATAAAAGTTCATTACGCACTCAGGTCTGCATCATAAAGGAGTTACCAGAAGGGCCATTCCAATTCTCCGAGCAAAGAGGTAAAATCTCTTAATACATTGAAATTCAAAATTAAAAGAGAACCGTCATGGTAAGATTAAATCGAAGAACAGCCTGTACACGGAAAAAAGGGGAAGGATCCCGACGCAGCCTACCTCAACCAGGATTGGAGGGCACCTCAAATCAGCACTTCCTGTGGAGCACCAGATCCAATCTAATAGCAAGTCACACAGGCAACTGCATTGAAAACATAGGCACGGCCAACCTCAATCAGCCAGATCCAACCTAAGAACAGCCATAGCACAAAAAGAGGAAAAAGTGGAGTAAGGGAAGAGGATCCAGGCACAGTTTACCTCAACCACCCAATTTGGTAAGGCCCCTACTTTGAACTTTCTAAACCGAATGTGTTCAATGACTCAATCCATAGTGCAAGAAAACAGTTTCATCCAAGCCAGTTATGAAAGCCTTCCTCTCCACTTATAAGATTTAATTTCAACTATGCTTACACTCAATTGGTATTTGTGCATTTATACCTTATGTTTCAGGCTGGTTTCCTGCTATTTTCTATCTGCAGTGTTGTATCTATCGCTGTTTCTTGTATGAAACTAATCAAGTTATCAGGATATCCATGCTGAACAGTACTGGTTTCATCAATGGAGGGCGTGGGGTTCAAGTACCAAAAATTCCGTGTTCAATTCTAAATATACTTATAAAAAACATTAAGTCACTCTTCCATGCATCACCTTATACTCCAAGTTAATCCATGTTTCTATATGTGCAACAAACAACTTTTCACAAGTAATGGCCAGGCTTTCGTGTGTCAGTACTCGGTATTTAGGCCAACAAATGATTCAAACACTACAGTGCACTCATATCAGTGTTTGGTCTCTTGTCTTTTCTAACATGTTTTCAACATTAGTCAACCTGATAAGGTTTTGACGGTAACTTAGGAGAGACTAACCAAATATGAAACCCCTAGAGCTGAAATTTAGATGCAATTAAGGCTTTGCGGTAACTCTGTAATCCCAATTGTCTAACCAGATTTTGGTTATTTTACTGTTTATTTAACAAAGAAAACTAATTACACAGTTATTTTTCTACAACTGATCATAAAGTACGCAATTCAACAACTGCAAACAAGCACTTTTAATGGAACAAAGTATCAATTGGCTACGGAAATAGTAGCGAAGTTGAGCAATTAACAATTTTTTATTAACATTGTGATGGAACTATCTAGCAATTGAGCAATTAATAGGAGGATGGAAAAAAGGCAGAACCTGCCACGCCCACGGCCGCGGGCCTCCTGGAAGCGGTCGTTGTGCATGTAGAACGCGCCCGCCGTCGGCACGGCAAAGGGCTCGCTCTCCTTCTTCCCCTCCTCCCCCTCCTCTCCCTCCGCAGCCGCCTCCTCCCCAGCCTCCCCTCCCCCGTTGACCCCATCCGCCTCCCTGGGCGCCGCCACGGCAACCGCCTTGGCGGCCACTCCGCCGCGCCCTTGCTCGAAGTCCTCGTACACCTCCTCCTCGTACTCCCCATACTCCTCATACTCCTCCCCGTACACCTCGGCGGCGCCCTGCCCGTCGGAGTCCTCGTCGGATCCGGCCTTCCTTCGCGGCAAGGGGCTCCCTCCGTCCTCATCGTCGTCCTCCTCTTCCTCGTCGCTCGCCTCAGCGCGGCGCCTCACCGCCGGGAGGGGCAAGTCGTCGAGGTCGGAAGCGGAAGAGGGGAGGGAGGTTGAGGCGAGGGGCCGGAGGCAGAAGAGGATTGGGGCAATGGGGGAGGACGCGCGAGGAGAATGGCGGCGGCGCGAAAGAGGAGGCGGAGGAACGGACGGGAGGACGCGAGAGGATTGGGCGAGGAAGAGACGCCGCCTCGCCGGCCGCCTCCCCCTACTCCTCACGCAGCCGGCCGCAAGGATAGGCGGCCGGGCCGTGGCCACGGCGGCAGGGAGGAGGAGGAGAAGGGGCGAGAGCGGGAGGTCGCGAGCGAGGAGAGGAGAGCTGTGCGTGGCGGCTAGGTTTTTTTTGCCGTGTGGGGTGCAGGTTATATACCGCTGCGCGAAATGACTCTTTTGCCCAGAGCGGCTCCGTCGGAATAACGGCCACTGCCACCGCGCCCGCAGGGATGAGCGCGCACATGGGTGAGAGACCCGCTGCACACTTCCACGTGGGACCGCAAAAATCTGGGGCCACCTGCAGCGAGACGGAGCGATGTCCAGGCGTGTAGAAAAGCGCCGGCCGACTGGGGACATCTAGGAATCTCAGCCGTTCATTTCCTTATCGACGGTCGAAATTGTCTAAGCTCTGAGGAGGCTCCTGGCTCCCCCATGAAAGTATGCTTTAGATTAGCAGTTTTGCGATGTTGTCCGCTCAATTGGCTTTGCCCCTCCGATCCCCGGGATGTATCTCGATCCCACGACAAAGACATATATAGGACGCGATCCCGAGACACTGCCCAGTTCCTATCAGAGCTCGATTTTCCTCTTGGCGTTTTGCTTTGTGCTAACTATAAGAGGTTTGACTTGGGAAAATAAAAAAACAGATCACAGGTTGCCTCCATCCAAGGTACTGGTCTCTCGAAGAAAACGATCTCGCCTCGCCCGATTTGGTTTGGTTTGGTTTCGCCGGGGAGAAAGAAGTTACATAACTCGATCAGAAGTTACCGGTGAGCAATGTCGTAGGCACATCCAATAGGCTATATATATGTCACGAACCCTCGGGTACGCACACAGCCGGAGGTCCACGTTCGGGCGCATACGGCCCAAGCTTATAAGTTCTGCCGTTGCTCTCCACAACTCAAAAGCCGACTGTTGAGTTGGGTGAGGCCTTCACTTATAAGCTGGGTGTAGCGTCCTCCAGTTGGCGAGGTGGGACTAAACCACGAGCGAGTTACACTGGCCAGGTCGTGGCATTAACCCTCGGGTACGCACACAGCCGGAGGCCCACGTTCGGGCGCATACGGCCCAAGCTTATAAGTTCTGCCGTTGCTCTCCACAACTCAAAAGCCGACTGTTGAGTTGGGTGAGGCCTTCCCTTACAAGCTGGGTGTAGCGTCCTCCAGTTGGCGAGGTGGGACTAAACCACGAGCGAGTTACACTGGCCAGGTCGTGGCATTCCCTCCCCTTTACGCCCCCCTTTTACGGCAACATGCCTGCGGGTTATGGCTAGGTGGGCCGGAAACCAGGCTCTGATACCAAATGGCACGAACCCTCGGGTACGCACATAGCCGGAGGCCCACGTTCGGGCGCATACGGCCCAAGCTTATAAGTTCTGCCGTTGCTCTCCACAACTCAAAAGCCGACTGTTGAGTTGGGTGAGGCCTTCCCTTATAAGCTGGGTGTAGCGTCCTCCAGTTGGCGAGGTGGGACTAAACCACGAGCGAGTTACACTGGCCAGGTCGTGGCATTCCCTCCCCCTTTACGCCCCCCTTTTACGGCAACATGCCTGCGGGTTATGGCTAGGTGGGCCGGAAACCAGGCTCTGATACCAAATGTCACGAACCCTCGGGTACGCACATAGCCGGAGGCCCACGTTCGGGCGTATACGGCCCAAGCTTATAAGTTCTGCCGTTGCTCTCCACAACTCAAAAGCCGACTGTTGAGTTGGGTGAGGCCTTCCCTTATAAGCTGGGTGTAGCGTCCTCCAGTTGGCGAGGTGGGACTAAACCACGAGCGAGTTACACTGGCCAGGTCGTGGCAATATATTGGCTCATGCACTGCCCATCCTTCATGTGGCTGTAACCAATTAACCCATAGGAAAGCCGATCGCGATCGAGAGCACACGGCAAGTTAGTTGGCGATGTACTGTATGTAGTACTCCGCGAAAGCTTAGGTCCCGGCCGGCCGGCCGTTAGCACCTGGCGATCGAGCACTAGCCGCCGCGCACATCAAGACGGCCGGCCGTGAAGTAATGGCGTGTACGTACGTGTCTCTCCACATCCCTAGTGCCTAGCTAGTGCGGTTTAGTGCCACACTGGCGCCGCCCGCCGGTGTGGTCAGTGGTCACGATCGAACAAAAGAGTTGCAGAGTTGACATGGCGCACACTAGTTAAGGGGCGCAGAACGGCTCGATCTATTCTGCTTAGTGTGCATCTGAGCACGTGGAATCGCCTCGTGATTAGAACTCCTGCATGACGTTGCAGGATCACTCAAGCACAACACACACGCGAGAGAGGAGAATTCAGAGAGAGTTGAACACGAGAGGTTTTGCGTCGCGCACACCAACTGCGGATTTTCTGTTTCTCTTTATTTATATGGATTCAGAGATCCATGAAAGTAGCTAACTGAAAACGGCAGCTGACTCCGAGCTTACTGGCCATGCCATCCCATGGCGCTCGTCGTGCGCATGCCCACTACAGACCCCACAACCAGGACAACTTCATGCCATCCCACGACGCCTGATCGCAGTGTCGATCTAGTCTACTGAAAACAAAGAACAAAGCTAACGACTAGAACGGGGTGTGGACATATACACACCGCCCGTCGGTTTATTCTGAACTTAACTGAAACTGTAGTGTCGAGTGCATCAAGATTCAGTTCAACAAATCGCCCCCTTAATCCTGATGCAGCTAAGTCACCTTCATCACTCCAAGCAACTGCCGCATCTCAACGAATTTAGCACGCCCAAGTGACTTGGTGAGGATGTCCGCTAACTGTTCATCAGTTCGGATGTGTTCGACGTCCACCTTGCCCTGCTTGATACATTCTCTGATGAAATGGTATCGAGTGTCAATATGCTTGCTCCTGTCGTGATGCACAGGATTTTTGCAGAGTGCAATTGCTGACTTGTTGTCAACGAAGAGCTTGATCTTCTTTGGTTCTTCACCGATCATCTCCCCCATCAAACGGCCAAGCCACACTGCCTGACAAGTCGCTGTCGATGCTGCAATTTACTCGGCTTTGCAGCTTGACAGTGCGACTATCTTCTGTTTCTAAGACGCCCAAGTTACGGCACCAGATCCAAGAAGAAACACATGCCCAAAGGTGCTCTTTGGATCATCTTGATCCCCAGCTAAATCACTGTCGCTGTAACCAGTGATTACCTCTGAACCTGTTCCAGCTCTGAAAATGCAGCCCATGTTGACAGAGCCTTGCACATATCGGAAGATCTGCTTCAAAGTTGCCCAGTGTTGCTTGCCTGGAGCTTCCATGTACCTGCTAACAATCCCCACTGAATAAGCGAGATCGGGCCTTGTGTTCACTAGATACCGCAGGCTCCCCACCAAGCTTCTGTACAATCTTGCATAAATCACTTCCCCATCAACCAGCTTGCCAATTTCCAGCCGGTTCTCCATGGGGACATGACACGCATTGCAATTTTCCATACCTGCAGTTTGCAGGATCTTCTTTGCATAGCTTGTCTGACTGACGGTAATTCTCCCCGCCTCCTGCTTGACTTCAATCCCCAAATAGTAACTCAGGGCACCGAGGTCACTCATCTAGAACAGCTGGTTCATCTGCTGCTTGAACTCGTCAATCTCAGTAGAACTGGTTCCTGTGATGATCAGATCGTCGACGTAGACGCCAACAACCAGGAAGCCGTCGTCTCCCTCTCGCCTGTACAAAGCATGATCTTGTGCACAACGAGAGAAGCCGAGGGAGCTCATGGACGCGTCCAGTTTCGCGTTCCATGCACGTGGAGCCTGACGGAGACCGTACAATGCCTTGCGCAGCTTCAGAACCTTGCCGGGGTTGTTGTCGTCGACGAATCCGGCGGGCTGGTGCACGTAAACTTCCTCGACGAGATCCCCATTGAGGAATGCGGACTTCACGTCCATGTGGTGCACTGTCCAGCCACGGTGCGCCGCTACGGCGAGCAGGAGCTGCACCGTCTCGAGCCGCGCCACCAGCGCGAATACCTCGTCGAAGTCAATGCCCTGTCGTTGCGCATAGGCCTTTGCGACAAGGCGAGCCTTGTGCTTCAGGATGTTGCCTGCAGGGTCACGCTTAACTTTGTACACCCATTTGAGTCCGATGGCGTGGTGACCAGCTGGCAGTGTCGACAGCTCCCAAGTGTTGTTCTCATGGATGCAAGTCATCTCCTCCTCCATGGCGTTGTGCCATGGACCTTGCTCCAGCGCCTCGTCCACCGAAGCTGGCTCCTCAGCAGCCACAAGGCACAGCTCTGCCAGCTCCAACTCGCCTGTGTACTTTGGGTTCGGCATGAAGATGCCATTCTGTGCACGGGTGCGCATCGGGTGCGTCGGGAGCGGAGGTGGAGCCGGTGCATGCATGGGCTCCACAGATGGAGGACTTGGGGGTGTCGATGGTGTGGCTGACGGTGGCGTAGCTGACGGTGGTGTTGCGGTAGGAGAGCCTAGTGGAGACGGCGAGTCAGGCGTACACTGCGCCTGATCTGAACTGCGAGCGCTGGTCACAGTGAGTTTAGTTTCGTCAGAGAACACCACCGTGAAGCGCTGCATTGGATCAACTCCACCAGGCGCTGCTGTCCAATTCCACTTGCGCTCCTCTTCAAACACCACATCGCGTGTGATGTGGACCCGGTTCGCCGCCGGGTCGAACACGCGGTAAGCCTTGGAGTCCTCTTCGTATCCGACGAACACGCCGGGACGTGTTCTGTCAGACAGCTTGGTGACTCCAGGGCCTACCACCTTCATGTGCGCCGTGCAGCCTAAAGTGCGGAAGTAATCCACCCTTGGCTTCTTGCCCCGTCATGCCTCATACGGCGTCATCCCCTTCAGGCTTCTCGTTGGTGCATGATTGAGAATGTGCACTACAGTTTTGACAGCTTCTGCCCAGAATGTGGCCGGCACGCCCATGCTCTTTAGCAGACTGCGCGCCATCTCCACCATGGTCTGGTTGCGCCTCTCGACGACACCGTTTTATTGTGGAGAATACGGTGCCGTCATGTTCCTCCGGATTTCGGCCTCCTCACAGAACTGGGCGAACTCGTTCAAATTGAACTCGCCGCCGCGATCAGTTCTGAATGCTCGCAGCTTCACTTGTCGATCAGACTCAGCTAGAGCCTTTATTTTCTTGAAGAAGCGGAAAGCCTCGTCCTTGCTCCTGAGTACCTCAAGCCACATATATCGACTGTAGTCATCAACTATCAGAAGAAAATATTTGTTACCGCTTGTGGTTGTAGGTGTGATCGGCCCGCAGAGGTCTCCGTGGAAGAGGTCGAGGACGCGATCCGTGCGCCACGCAGAGGCGCGTGGAAAGGGAGTACGATGCATCTTCCCCAGCGCGCAACCGTCACGGAACTTCTCCAGTTGCTCCACCACTGGCATCCCTCTCGCCATCCCCTTCGCGCCAAGATCATGCAGGGCACGAAAATGAAGATGGCCAAACCTGGCGTGCCACCTCCACGCCATGTCGTCGCTGGCTGTAGCTAGCAAGCAGACCGGTGTTGCCAGGGTGAACTGCACTGGATACAGGCGATTACTCGCTCTCTATACTCGTGCCAGCAGCTTGCTGTTGGTGTCAAAGAGCCGCAATTCGCCGCCGCCGATGATGGACTGGCACCCCACCTCATCCAGCTGCCCCAGGCTAACAATGTTGGTGCGGAGCCTGGGGATGTAGTACATGGCTGTGAGGGCTCTGTGCTCGCCGTTCTTGTCGACGAAGAGGAGGGTTCCGCGTCCACGGATCTCCACCAGTGAGCCGTCCCCGAACTTGACCATGCCACGCACGGTTTCGTCCAGCTCGGTGAGCATCTCCCTGCAGCCTGTCATGTGGTTGCTGGCGCCGGAGTCGAAGAACCATCGCTTGCCGTCGGTGGGGGTCGGAATGACGCGCTCCTCATTGAGGAAGACTTACTGGATGCCGGTGTTCGACACGCCGTGCGCGCCCAGGGCGTGCTCTGTCGCGACGGGAGTGGCATCAGTGACGATGTCGACCACGCTCCCTGTCAGGAGCATGTCTGGACGCTCCTCCTCAGCCTGGACAAGGTGTGCCTCATTGCCCTGCTCCCGCCGGTCGCGTTCCCGCTTCCGACACTCCTTGGCCCAGTGGCCACGGATGCCGCAGTAGCGACACTCTCCCTTGCGCCTGGGAGCGCCATCGCCGCCACCCTTTGTATGGTTGTGGTCGCCGTAGTTTGGCCTTGGCTTGTAGTCGTTCTTGCCCTTGCGGTCGCCGCTCCCTGACGAGCCGGCACCACGATCTTGTTGTTTGATGCGCGCCGCCCACTCCTCCTCAGATAGGAGCAGTCGCCCACCAGCAGCCGATGAGTCCGCCTCGTCCTCGCGATCCTCGCAGACGATCAGCCGCCCGGACAGCTCCTCCAGGGTCATCCCCTTCAGATGCACCAGTGACTTGATCGCTATCGCCATCTCCTTGTACGGGCGAGGGACGGATCGCAGGATCTTGAGCACGACCTTGCGCTCGTCAATGGGATCGCCGAGCACTTCTAGATCTGTCATGATTGTGCTATGACGCAGGATATAGCACTCTATCCCCTCGCCACTACGATACCTGAGATTGTCGTACTGTGATCACAGTGTCTGCGCCTTGATCTGACGGACGCGCTCGATCCCGACGCGCATCGTCTTCAATGTCTCCCACGCCGCCTACGCGGTGGATTTGACAGCCAGCACCCGCGTCAGCTCCGGCGGCACACCCTTGAGGATGAACGCCAGCGCGCGCCGGTCTTGACGGGTGGTGCCAACGCTGTCTTTGCACGACGTCCCAGAGGCTGTCCGCCTCCAGCTGCACCTTCACCATCAGGGCCCATTCCTGGTAGTTTGTCTTGGTCAGCACCGGCGGATTCATCGACCCGCCTCCACCCTCGTGAATCACCCGCTCGACCACCCATGTGTCGGTGTCCTCGAGCGACAGCCGTGCCAGCGGCTTCGTCTCGCTCGACGGTGATCCCTTCTCTGGCTTGTCCTTGTCGCTGTCGCCGTCTTGTGATCCTGGCATGGTTCTGCGGCGGATCGCACACCGCACGGCAGTGGAGAGGCGGATCGAACACCGCATGCTCTGATACCACTTGACGTTGCAGGATCACTCAAGCACAACACACACACACACGAGAGAGGAGAATTTAGAGAGAGTTGAACACGAGAGGTTTTGCGTCGCTCACACCAACTGCGACTTTTCTGTTTCTCTTTATTTATATGGATTCAGGGATCCATGAAAGTAGCTAATTGAAAACAGCAGCTGACTCCGAGCTTACAGGCCACGCCATCCCATGGCGCTCGTCGTGCGCATGCCGCCCACTACAGACCCCACGACCAGGACAACTTCGTGCCATCCCACGATGCCTAATCGCAGTGTCGATCTAGTCTACTGAAAACAAAGAACAAAGCTAATGACTAGAACGGGGTGTGGACATATACACACTGCCCGTCAGTTTATTCTGAACTTAATTGCTAAACTTAATTGAAACTGTAGTGTCGAGTGCAGCAGGATTCAGTTCAACACTGCAAGGGGTTGACTTCATCGCGGCGATCTTAAAAAGCATCATTCATGCATGCCTCCACGTGAATGAACCTTAGGGCGTGTTCGGAAGTGGTCCGCTCCGTGCAAATCCTCCGATCCGGCTCCGTGCGAGCGATCCTCGCGCCTCCCGTGGAGCAGAAGACGTTCGGCGCAGCTCCACCATTTTACTGGCCCAAAGCCCATCTTCTCAAGGCCGGAATCGAGGGGCGGCGGCCAGAATCGAGGGGGTGGCGGCCGGAATCGAGGGGCGGCGGCCAGAATCGAGGGGGCTACGGCCGGAGTCGAGGGGGCGGCGGCCGGAATCGAGGGGCGGCGGCCGGAATCGAGGGGGCGGCGGTGGGTCGTCTCCCGTGGCGGCTCGGGATGGCAGCTCGAGGAGGCAGCTCGGGATGGCGCCGAGGTCGTCGGAGTCGAGGGTCGGCGGCCGGAGTCGAGGGGGCGGCGGCCGGTCGTCTCCCGTGCCGGTGGCTAGGTCACGCGGGGACGGGAGTCGTGCAGGTTTCGGGAGCCAGGCATGGCTTCGCTCGTGGGAGGACGCGGGGACGGGAGCGAAAGGTTTTCTCATCACTTGGCGGTGGCAATTTCATGTAATTTCCGACTGCTCCGTGGTTTGCTACTCTGAAGATTCGCAGAAACGGTGCTCCGCGATTTGTACATGGAAATAGCCCCGATCCGCGGATCTGGCTCCGTGGAGCTCGCATGTTCGGCGCTGCTCCGGATTGGAGCACCGCGGAGCTGGAGCGTGGAGGAGATCCGAACACGCCCTTATTATTAATGTACCGTCGGTCTTCTTGGCTCTTCCCGGTCTTGCAGCCGGCAGTGCTCACAAACGCCGACGGGGACTGTTCCTTGCACTGCATGCCGATCCATCTTGAACATCGGCTCCTGCAATCGATCAATGTGGTCAGACCGTCAGAGGTCAGTCATCACTGATCAAACAACTATCTTCCCGCTGTACATGGCCGTCTTGCCAACTAGTATGGCCCAGTAAGTTATCTTTTGCTAAAACAGCCCACAAAAGTTGGATCGGCAACTATTAAGATTCATGCAACTATAAAAAAAAGGAAAATCTATTAGAAAGAGCCGCAAAGGAGACGGGCGCGTGCGGCGGCTCGCAAAGATTCGTGCGGAAGGAATCGAGCGAACCTGCGCATCTTCTGGTGACCCACAAAAGTTGGATCGGCAACTATTAAGATTCATGCAACTATAAAAAAAAGGATGGAAATATCTTGATATGATAACTATCAACATCAGAGATCAACATATACTACAAGTAACTTATCTCAAAACCTCCCGACGCCACACTTCTCCGAAACGAACCAACAGCGGTTCCAGATCCAATCTCGCCGACGATTCCTCCACTCCCCTTCCTCTTCGACCGTCGTTCCGGCGTGACGAGGGGTAGGGGAGCCTTGACTCTCGTTTGTGCGTGTGGTTAGTCTTAGTTTTTCTAAGTTTTCGAGTTTCCTCTGTCAGCGTCATGGTGGAGCGGATGCTGATGGTGCTGGTAAGAATAATGGTCTCCCAGGCCATGCTCCTGCTCGTCGGAGGTGTTGCTGACGCTGACGAGAGGCTTGTGGAGTTCAACCTGTTGGAGAAACTATCAACATCAGCAGAATCCACTCAAAAGAGAACAATCAACCAGCAGAAAATAACAATTTCTAAATCAATTGAGATATCAATACTCCCCTTTTCTTTTCGTGTATATTAATTCCAGTGGCAGGTCTATGTTGTAGATGTGGGATCTGCTGACCCCACAGCTTTCTAGCAAAGCTTTCACATACTTGTGTATTTCCTTACAAAAAAATCCAAAAAAAAACTTGGTAAAAATATATGATAGTTATTGATGGTACACCACAAGATTTACTTCCTGCCACAACACAAGCATATATGCAAAGTATTTTCTCAAATTCGGCCATGTTGTCATCTTCCAGAAAACGTAATTGAATATCTGAGTGTAAGAACATCTTCAATAGTCCATGTCAGCTATTTTGTGGAGAAAAACACAATGCTAGTAGTACTAATACTAAAATATTTTGTTGGTTCTTGATGGTTTGAGTTGATGTTCGTAGTAAATATTGTCTGCTAGAACAAGCCCTTTTTCCGAGTTTTTTTTAGCAATATCTTGGGTCTGGTTTACTCATGTTGGCATGAATGCCTGCCTAAATTGGTGCGGTACCGTCCCTCCCTCCACGGTATGAGGAGCTGGCCCAGAATACAATTTGAGAGAGGGAATAATGTGCTATTTTGGTTGAAATATCTTTGTAAGTGGGGGGATCACTCTTTAAGCTTTCTATTACAAAGAAACTAAAATATTGAGTGTCTCCCATGGCCTACACGTTGGATCCTTCCCTGCGTGGTATGCGACGTGATTGTCAAACTCCGTCGTAAGGGGTGGTCTATTACTGTGTTCATTAAACATGGTTTGTTTTCTATTGATCATGCAGGTACTTGTACTTTAGTGTCTAAATTCTCGAAATTGTCCTTCATAGGTGAGAACTTTGGTGGAGCAACGACAACATGTGCGCATACGACTTCGGTGAGAATTTTCCATGTTTGTAGTTTCCCCTTGTTTGGTTCTTCTATGCCTATGGTACAATTAACCTATTATATTTTTGTATCTGATGTTCTTTTGATCTAATATAAGAGAGATTTAATTAAAAATGCAAGAAACCAAAAATTCAAAGTTGCATTGGGAGGGGGGTGCAAAATATACTTTTCGAATGAGAGAAGACAAGAAAAATGTGTGCTTGTAAAATTCCTTTGAGAAAAGTTGAGTTTTATGTCATGTGTGAAAAAACAACCTAAAATTTCACTACTTTTTTGGAGAATAAATTTTATTTTCTATCAGGACATGATGTGTGCTTTAATATGATGAAAACTTAATCCCCCACAGATATACATGTATCTGAGTAAATAGTTCTGTTTAGCTTTTAAAGTAGTTTAAAGAAATTATTGGTCATCTTGACATCCAATTCGATTCACTTGGAAGGAAAACAATGTTTTAGTTGTTGTTGAAGGCTTAGTTATTTAATCCGAAAGTTGAAAGCCATGGTTACCATTTTTACACACAGAGCAATTTATAGTTTAAGACTATTAGCAATTAATCAAAAATGTATGAATGAAAAGCTTATTTATTTCAAAAAAATTAATATGTTGCTAGTTCAAAAAGAGAAGTTCCATGGCATGTTATTTTTCAGAAGATTTGTTGTCTTGCTGATTTTTAGTCATTGTTTTTTTTTTTTTGTCTCACACTATCACTGCACATTACTACTCCTAAAATTGTACCCGCTCAGTTTTAAATTATAAGATGTACTGGATATTTTAATATGAACTATATAAAGACTAAAATGAGTGAATCTAGATATTAAAACGCGTCTAGATATATGCAATTCAGAAGAAATGTAAAACATGTTGAAAGAACAAGCTATGTCCCGGATGTCGCCTAGAGGGGGGTGAATAGGCGATTAACACTTTTTCTAATTAGGGGCTTGATAATTGCGGAATAAAACTATGTGTTTAAATTAACAAGCCAACAACCTAAAATACTAGGTTTACCTAATGTGCACCAACAACTTATGCTAAGCAATTCAAGCAACAAGGTGATAGCAAGATATGAACTTCAAGCACGAAGGCTATCACAATGTAAATTGCATAAGTAAAAGCTCGGGTATAGAAATAACCGAGGCACACGAAGACGAGGATGTATTCCCGAGTTCCTCCTTGTTAAGGGAGTACGTCTCGTTGGAGGGGTGTGAGCTCGCCACAAGAGGCCTACTCAAGATGCCACAAAGGCCTCACCCTATTCTCCGATGAACCTCACCCAAGGGATTGGTTCACCTTCCACTATCGGAATCCTTCAAGGCGGATTCCGGAGCCCTTTACAACTCTTCTTGGGGCACACACCCACAACTCAATTGGGGGCTCCCAAACTCGTGCCGAAGCTTCACAACTCGAAGGCTTTGCGGCACCTCCAACCGTCTAGGGTACACAATGCACCCAAGAGGCAACAAGCTCTTGGGAACACAATGCACCCAAGAGTAACAAGCTTCTCAACGTCAATTTTCACGTATCACCGTAGGGAGAGCAACCCGATGCAACAAATGCAAGAGGCAAGAACACACAATGTTTTGGGGTGAATAGGAGAGGAAGAACAAAGGGGATGAACACAAAGCAACCCCAAATCTAGATCCATAAGGTTCTCCTCACTTAGAAGAGATTTTGATTGGTGGAAAGATAGATCTAGATCTCCTCTCTTGAAACCCTAAATTTGGGCAAGAATCATTGGAGGGGAAGAGAGAAATCAAGCTCACAAAGATTAGAACAAAGGGGAAGAGCAAGAACAAGTGAGCAAGGTGTGTAACCTGGTTTTGGGGGGAAGAAGGCTTTTTATAGCCTCCCCCAAAAACTAGCCGTTGGAGCCTGTCCAGGCCGGAGACTCCGGAGTAAGTGACCGGAGACTCCGGCCTGCTGGGTCATCGGGGAGGCCGGAGATTCCGGTCCTTGGGGCCGGAGACTCCGACCAGGCCGGAGACTCCAGGCACCCTCCGGGGGAGCTCCGGACCCCTATCCAGAGGCGCACCACACAGATGCAAATGGGCTGAGGAAAAAAAAGGAGGGCCGGAGATTCCGGGTCCTCGGGCCGGAGACTCCGGTGGGCCGGAGACTCCGGTCCTTCTCCGGGGGAACTCCGGACCGAGTCCAGAAGCGCACCACACAAAAGACGTTCGGCAGCGAAAAACAGGGGCCGGAGACTCCGGGTCCTCTGGACCGGAGACTCCGGTGAGACCGGAGACTCCGGACCATCTCCGGGGTAGATCCACACAGAAAAGCATAACCCCATAACTTTTGCAAATGAACTCCGTTTTCGATAATCTTGGACTCGTTGGAATCGTCATAGTGAGCACAACAAGATTATGCAGATAAACATCATAGTCCAACAAAATATTGTAAAACCAAATGGGGAAGATTTAATAGCTCTTTTTCGCAAACCGAAAAACCGATTCTTTTGCAATTGAAGTCCGAATTGAGTAAAACCAATTTTGTTGGAAAGAGGACGACAAAAGCAACCTTTGAGAAAGGCAAACAAGCAAAGGATTTTTGCAAAGGGTTGGAAAGGTGAAACTTTCCAAACGGATGAACCGGCAAAATCTCCAATACCGAAAACGCAATTGAAGACGCATAAGCAAACCGTTTTCGGTGATCTTAGCCTTGTCATGACAAGCACGACAAGCACCAAGACCACACCACAATAAGAGTCAAATAAGAACCAATGAAGATGATTGTAAGGATGCAATGATGCAAAGGTTTGAGCTCTCCATGAACGATATGATCACGATACTCGGCCGAGAGCCCCTCTTGATAGTACGGCTATCTACCTTATAACCCGGTCTCTCAACTAACATCATGAGACCGGTAAAATAAAAACCCTATCATGATCATACCTTTGCCTTGCGCTTATAATCCACTTGAGGTCGACCTTCATCTCCTCAAGATGAACCATCTTCTTGATTACGCTTTGCTTGGTGAAGATTCACATGTGGCACCTCTTCGGCATATCTTCACTTGGCCTTTGTCTTGATGACGAACACCTTGGCCTTGATCAACAAATGATTTTCTTCCCTAAACCTTGACTCCAACACATGGAGACAAGCAAGCTAATGGACACCTACAAATATAGCTCAATGCAAATATTAGTCCATCGAGATTGTCATTAATTACCAAAACCATGCATGGGGGCAACCATGAACTTTCAATCTCCCCCATTTTGGTAATTGATGACTATCCCGTTTAAAAGGGTTTATATAAAGAATAAAGCAACCTTGCATGACAAACAAGCAAGGATGCAAAGTGCATTAAAGGCAAATGCAACAAAAGCATAAAACCCAAATTCCCTTAAACCCTCTAAACTTCTCCCCCATTGGCATCGATTGCCGAAATGGGAAGAAAAATTTAGAGAGCCAATATAATAAGAGTTCCTCCATGAAGGTGTGCATTTCTCAAGATATGAGTGAAATCAAATGCACTTATTCATTGACGAATAATTAGAGGAAATCAAACTATATTGAGGATCCAAAGATTGCAAAAAAAATGAAATCATTTTAAACATCTCCACAAAGGAGCAAAGCAATCGAAAAGATCCAAAGCAAGAGTTCCAAATAAAAATGGAGAAGCTCCCCAATGTTTATGCACAAAATGAAGAGTGCACAAATATGGTATCCTCACTCCCCCAAAATCATATAGAACACGCAACAAGTGTAATAGTGCATAATGCAATAGCAAATCATAGCACTTGCACCAAAGATGTGGTTGAGCCATAAGAAGATACCAATATTCAAAAAATCATCATAAGATAGGCCCAACCGAAATAAAGAGAAGATCTTTTACAGAACTATGTTCACATGCTTAGGGATACCAATTGGAAACTAAAACCAATTGAAAATGCCAAAAGCTAGTGAGATCATTTAGCCAATAAAATTCAACATGCTCACCAAGGTAAGCATGAGGTCAAAGATCTTCAAGAAATACATGAGTGTAAAGATACTAATAAACAATAAGACAAGCACTCATGAGACTAATTTGGAGCCACCAAAGAATTATAGATGAAACACAAGGTGGCTCAAAAAGAAATAGGATACCAACTAAAAGGTGACCTCTCTCATATGTATAGGTTTCTAATTAGACAAACCATGAAGATATACATCCGCAAAGAAACATATACATACGAAATGGTTCGGGAAGAAGAGAAAAGGTATCCAAGGAGAAGTCATAAATATACAAACGAGATTGTTGCTTAAAAGCATAGCACATAGCTCAAATTTATCTCATTGTATATAAATGAACTCCAAATATATCAAATGCATCACACATATCACTAAGGGAACAAGAGATAGTGGAGATTCTTTGAACTAGGCAACAAGTATCACAAAGGAATAAAATCAATTGAAGAAAAGGTTTTTGCAAATTCATCACACGTATCACAAAGATATATTAAGTGAAGGAAATAGGCCAAAACCACAACAATTGCACATAAAAGCTTTCATGCCAAGAGGCAACCTACACAAGGTTGGATACTAAAAGGTATGCATGGGAAGATACTTGTTACCGATATGGCATTGGTGATGAAGAAGATGATTCCTTGTTAGTCATCAAAGCTTGACTCCTAAGATCATATGGTGAGAACACCTTCCTTATGAATGAGGCAAGCATCCAATGCATATCCATTGTACCTAAAACAAAATTAGAATACAAAATGGTTCCCAAACTCATTGGGTTCCATAGTAGTTAGATCAACTACAATATATAGGACATACTCCACATAAATATGTGCATATAGATATGAAATTGAATTTCATGCACATCTTAGCCGATTTAGGATTCGGTGGAGCATACCCTATATATTGGATCAAGAAAGATAAGCATGCTAAAGTAATATAAATTAGTAACCGAGCATGCAAAGGCTTTATAGAACCAAAAGAGATACAATTTGGACAAAAACACCTAGTAAACCAAGAAGAGAGCACACAAGAGTGTGACACTAAAGGTTGTCCAAATTATATCAAAATCCAAATCAACACATGATTGAGGAAAAATCAAATCAACAAATGATTGATTCCAAAACACATCAACACATGAAGTGTGATATCAAAAGGAATCAAATCAACACAACAAATGATCGATAAGACACCAATTGAAAATAAGATACCAATTAAAACAAAAAATATCAACTAGGAGAAAAGATACCAAGAAGAGGATGATACTTGACCGAAATCAAGTAAAGTGAAATAAGGCAAAAAGGTATCAAGACTCCCACAATAAATATCAATTGGAACAAATATCTATGGTGGAGATATTAAATTCCAATTAATACCAATTGAAGGTACCAAACATAAGATAAAGAATCAAATGCCAATTGAGAGGATCAAAAATTGATAGATAGAATAGTGTTCTAAATAAAAAGGAATGCTCCCCCAAGATTAATGCATTATCTTAGATATTTGCATTTGAATACAAAATGCATGCACAAGGGATCATTACTCTCCATATTTTATCTAAAACACTAAACACTACCGATTGAAAGATAGGATCCTTGCAAGAGGCAAAGAGGGCAATAAATAGAGCAATTTAAAAGCAAGTGCCAATGTGAAGATGATCTACAAAATCCACCACAATTACTAGTATCACTTGTCATGGACAAGGAGTATATAGAGATATTTCTCGGTGGTATATAGGAATGATGATCAAGACCAACTTCACAACAAATAAGCATATGGCAAAAGATAAGAATTAAAGCCGCCAAATTTTTAAAAAGGTTGGTTGGTAGTTTCAACTATTCGAACCAACCGGCAAAGCCATGGTTAAAATAAGATGAAACAAATGGTTTATCCAAAAATATATAGAAATGCATATTAGAGAAAAACCACACCAAGCAAACACACCCAAACAAGAGCCAAAAGATAACCACAAAGGAAAATTGGAACTTGTTTGAGCACACATGCCACATAGGAATTAGATAACTTAAAATATCAAATCCAAGTTGCAAACCTCAAATGTTCACATTTTTATGGGATAGTAATATGCACATAGCTTATTACTCCCCCATAATGTGATAAATCATTTTATTTTTAAACAAGAGGCAAATAAAAACCAACTAGAGAAATTAATGGACATGTAGAATTTGAATTTCTCATGAATATGACATACCACATAGTAACTAGATAATATGAAATATCAATACTAGTTGGTGTGTTTCATGTACATACATTTTTAGGGTTGTGAGGTGCACAAAGCACATCACTCCCCCAAAATGGGATAGTCCATTAATATCTAAAAGAGCCAAATGAAATCCACACAAGATCCAATAAAGCTCAACACAAAGTTACACATACATGATATACAACTATCATACACAACCTTGAACAACAAGACAAGTAGGAAAGAAGCATATCACATACAAGCACATGCTAGGAACAAAACTAACACATGCAAGGGAGCAAGCAACTTTCAATGTATATATGAGTTAAATATATGTTACCGCAAGGAGGAAGCATTGGATATGAGATAGATATGTGATCCTCCAATTGACTTGGCTTGAGAAATAAAACCATGAAGATCCCTTAATTCTTCAAAAATAGCCAAGTCACCAATGTCCTCCACTAACACCTATTGATCAAGTTGAAGCTTGTTGGTCCCCAACCAAGTTGGGTCCTAAGAGGTTAGTCACAATAGGTTTGGGAACCCAAATGGTGCTTTTCTTGACACCATTTTGAGCTCCCACATACTTGGCAAACACATTGCCAACTCTATCCTTCCCAAGAGAATAAACATCATCAATTATGATAGGGTTGGATGAGGTACCGTTGGTGCATGAAGAAGCAAAATGACCTTTGCCGCGGCAAAGGTAGCAACACCGACTCTTCTTCTTCTTAATGGGCTCCTCAACGTGAGGAGCATTGGCTTGAGTCTTCTTGGGAGGTGGCCGTTGTTCAACACGTGGTTGAGCACGAGATTGAACAAAAGCCCGCTTCCCTAGTTGCTTCTCACTAAGAGGCTTCTTCTTCTTCATTGGGCAATCACGAACATGGTGCCCTTCAACCTTGCACTTGAAGCAAGTGATCTTGGCCGGGTTCTTGACTTGAACTTGGCCCTTCTTCTTCTTCTCAACCTTGGACTTGATCTTGTTGTTGGAGTTGAATCCAAGTCCACTCTTGTCATTAGGGGATTGTTGCACACTCAACATGTTGTCAAGTGCACGCTTCCCTTCATGACGTTTTTCCACGCCTTTCTTCAAAGAAGTGGCTTGGGCCTTGAGCTCTCCTCTTTTCTCTACATGGTTAGTGACAACACAAATACTAGAGGAGGTAGATGCATCAATGTTAGAGCAACAAGGCAAAGCAAGTAATTCATCACATGATGTGCCAACATTTTTAGTGGATGAACTACTAGGACTAGCACATGGCATTTTAGCATTTTTAGTTGAAGTTGTGCTATTATCCACATGAGGCTCACTAGATGTTACCTTTGTCGTGATGGCCTCATGAGCTAACTTTAGACAAGCATAGGATGCTAGAAGATCATCATTAGAGCTAGATAGCTTTTTATGACTTTCTTCCAACTCCCTATACTTGCTAGTTAGCAACTCAAGTTGAGCCCTTAGCTCAACATTCTCCTTCAAACTAGATGCTTCACAAGAATTGGAGTTAGTAGCACAAGCATCATTAGCATTAGAAATGGAGGAAGACAACTTGTCAAGCTCATTATTTAATCTAGCATTTTCCATTTTAAACACTTTATATTTTGCATGAGCATGATCACGTTCTTTAATGATTTTAGCAATTATTTCATTATGAGACTCCTCGATAGATTCTAGTTTCTCCTCTAGAGAAGCACGAGTCTCTTGCTCTTCCACAAGGGCATCTTCTAACGATGCTTTCTCCATAGCATCATCTCTTTCTATCTTACCTTTTTCTTCAAGGCTTGCTTCCAAAGCCTCAATGGTTTCCCCACGCTCAATTAGGGTGCTCATGATTTCAAAAAGGTTAGCTTGGGCACTTTTATTGCTAGGAAGGGCTTTAAGAATAATTAGACCTTTGTTTTGAAGCAAAGCATTAACCTTTTCTATATCATCATCTTCATCATTATTATCGTCATCATTATCATCATTATTATTATCATTGCTAGAAGAAGATTTAGCCATAAGGCAATGAATGATGGATGAAGAAGAATAATTGATTTTTGAACTACTCAAGTTCAAATCTTGTTCCACAATTAATTTGGTTTCCTCTACATTAACATTCATGCAAGAGTTAGAGGGAACACAAGCATTTTTATCATTGGAACAAGATAAAGCAAGCATATCATCATTAGATTTATCTAAGCAATTTTTGGATGATATACAAGGACTATCAACACTAGCATGTATGACATTTGGAGTGCTAGAAGAGTTTAAGTCCAAAGATGAGGCATTGCAACAAGATAGAGATAAAAGATTATCAAAGAATAGCTCACTATCAATATTGCAAGACCTATCACTACTCACCATCACATTGGATTGTGGCTTACCACATTTTGGTGAAGTAGACGAAGACGAGAACTCGTCACGGCCGGAGGTGGAGGGAGAGCAATCATCCTCAATAGAGTTGGACAAACCATATTTATCTTGTAGCTTGGTCCAAAGCTCATGAACATCCCGGAGAGGCATGATTGACTCGAAAACTACAACACTCACAAATTTGCAAAACTTGTTACATGCTAAAGCATCTAGATATAAATTTTTCTCATCCTCTAAAGTCGTACTTGCGTAGTCCTTTGGAGGAGAAAAACCTATATCTAAGATACGCTCAATATTGGGGTCCAAGACCCGTAAGTGATTAAGCATATGAGTTTTCCAAATATTAAAATTTGTGCCATTAAATCTAAACAAGGAATCGTGCACTAAATCCCTAGACGACATCTTTACTCTCTAGGCGGTAAAGCCAAACAAGAGAGACAAGGCTCTGATACCAATTGAAAGAACAAGCTATGTCCCGGATGTCGCCTAGAGGGGGGGGTGAATAGGCGATTAACACTTTTTCTAATTAGGGGTTTGATAATTGCGGAATAAAACTATGTGTTTAAATTAACAAGCCAACAACCTAAAATTCTAGGTTTACCTAAAGTGCACCAACAACTTATGCTAAGCAAAAAGCAACAAGGTGATAGCAAGATATGAACTTCAAGCACGAAGGCTATCACAATGTAAATTGCATAAGTAAAAGCTCGGGTATAGAAATAACCGAGGCACACGGAGACGAGGATGTATTCCCGAGTTCCTCCTTGTTAAGGGAGTACGTCTCGTTGGAGGGGTGTGAGCTCGCCACAAGAGGCCTACTCAAGATGCCACAAAGGCCTCACCCTATTCTCCGATGAACCTCACCCAAGGGATTGGTTCACCTTCCACTATCGGAATCCTTCAAGGCGGATTCCGGAGCCCTTTACAACTCTTCTTGGGGCACACACCCACAACTCAATTGGGGGCTCCCAAACTCGTGCCGACTTCACAACTCGAAGGCTTTGCGGCACCTCCAACCGTCTAGGGTACACAATGCACCCAAGAGGCAACAAGCTCTTGGGAACACAATGCACCCAATAGTAACAAGCTTCTCAACGTCGATCTTCACGTATCACCGTAGGGAGAGCAACCCGATGCAACAAATGCAAGAGGCAAGAACACACAAAGTGGTCAAGTCCTTCACTCCCAAATTCCAACCAAGCAACAAATGCTTTGGGGGGAATAGGAGAGGAAGAACAAAGGGGATGAACACAAAGCAACCCCAAATCTAGATCCACAAGGTTCTCCTCACTTAGAAGAGATTTTGATTGGTGGAAAGGTAGATCTAGATCTCCTCTCTTGAAACCCTAAATTTGGGCAAGAATCATTGGAGGGGAAGAGAGGAATCAAGCTCACAAAGATTAGAACAAAGGGGAAGAGTAAGAACAAGTGAGCAAGGTGTGTAACCTGGTTTTGGGGGGGAAGAAGGATTTTTATAGCCTCCCCCAAAAACTAGCCGTTGGAGCCTGTCCAGGCCGGAGACTCCGGAGTAAGTGACCGGAGACTCCGGCCTGCTGGGTCATCGGGGAGGCCGGAGATTCCGGTCCTTGGGGCCGGAGACTCCGGTCAGGCCGGAGACTCCGGGCACCCTCCGGGGGAGCTCCGGACCCCTATCCAGAGGCGCACCACACAGATGCAAATGGGCTGAGGAAAAAAAGGAGGGCCGGAGATTCCGGGTCCTCGGGCCGGAGACTCCGGTGGGCCGGAGACTCCGGTCCTTCTCCGGGGGAACTCCGGACCGAGTCCAGAAGCGCACCACACAAAAGACGTTCGGCAGCGAAAAACAGGGGCCGGAGACTCCGGGTCCTCTGGACCGGAGACTCCGGTGAGACCGGAGACTCCGGACCATCTCCGGGGTAGATCCACACAGAAAAGCATAACCCCATAACTTTTGCAAATGAACTCCGTTTTCGATAATCTTGGACTCGTTGGAATCGTCATAGTGAGCACAACAAGATTATGCAGATAAACATCATAGTCCAACAAAATATTGTAAAACCAAATGGGGAAAGATTTAATAGCTCTTTTTCGCAAACCGAAAAACCGATTCTTTTGCAATTGAAGTCCGAATTGAGTAAAACCAATTTTGTTGGAAAGAGGACGACAAAAGCAACCTTTGAGAAAGGCAAACAAGCAAAGGAGATTTTGCAAAGGGTTGGAAAGGTGAAACTTTCCAAACGGATGAACCGGCAAAATCTCCAATACCGAAAACGCAATTGAAGACGCATAAGCAAACCGTTTTCGGTGATCTTAGCCTTGTCATGATAAGCACGACAAGCACCAAGACCACACCACGATAAGAGTCAAATAAGAACCAATGAAGATGATTGTAAGGATGCAAGGATGCAAAGGTTTGAGCTCTCCACGAATGATACGATCACGATACTCGGTCGAGAGCCCCTCTTGATAGTACGGCTATCTACCCTATAACCCGGTCTCTCAACTAACATCATGAGACCGGTAAAATAAAAACCCTATCAAGATCATACCTTTGCCTTGCGCTTATAATCCACTTGAGGTCGACCTTCATCTCCTCAAGATGAACCATCTTCTTGATTGCGCTTTGCTTGGTGAAGATTCACATGTGGCACCTCTTCGGCATATCTTCACTTGGCCTTTGTCTTGATGACGAACACCTTGGCCTTGATCAACAAATGATCTTCTTCCCTAAACCTTGACTCCAACACATGGAGACAAGCAAGCTAATGGACACCTACAAATATAGCTCAATGCAAATATTAGTCCATCGAGATTGTCATTAATTACCAAAACCATGTATGGGGGCAACCATGCACTTTCACATGTTATATTTTAAAACGGGGTGTATTAAGTAAGACCATATTGTTTTAGTAAAAATTTAGCGTAATTGTTTTTCTGAAGTTTATACGTGGAGTGACTACTCGGTTATGTATAAAGGCTTAGTAACATGATTTACCTACTTTTCAAATCAATTTCTATAAAAGAAAACATTGCGGCCGCCTTGTGTGATGATTTCAGCCAGTATCAGCAAAGATCTTTAGCGCTTCAAGAGGCCATGCAGTCCAACCACTTGACATGTATTAGACTTGGTCCAAATTGCCCAAGGATCCACTCTCTCTTATTTGCAGACGATCTTCTAGTTTGTGGTAATGCAGAAGTTCAGGAAGCTACAACCATGGCTGAAATTATTAATCAGTTTTGTCTTGCTTCTGGACAAGTTCCAAACTGGAACAAATCTGCTATTCTTTTCAGGAAAAAAGTCAATCAGCAGGTGAAACAGGATATTAGACAAATATTCCATGTGCCAGACATTGATACAAACACCATCCATATTGGTCACCCTTTAATATTGCCTGCAAAAGATAGATCTGCTGCTTACAACTTCATTATTGCAAAATTTAAAGCTAAACTAAGTAGCTATGTTGCCGACAAGCTGTCTCATGCAGCTCGGTTGGAGTTAATAAAATCCGTTTTCTCCTCAATTCCAGTCTACTATATGTCAAATATTATTTTCTCAAAAACATTTCTCAGCAAGCTCACACCCATTATCAGAAGCTTCTGGAGGACAGGTGTTAGAGAAGAAACAAGCGTCAAAAGCCTTTGCCTTAGAGCTTGGGCTGACATTTGCACCCCTAAGCAGGAGGGGGGGCTTGGAATAAGAAACTTGCAGGCAACAAATCAGAGCCTCATCCTTTCCGCTGCTTGGAGACTAGCGAAAGATCCGGGAAGTCAACTTGCGCTCATTCTCAAGTCCAAATATCACCCTGACACTTCAATTTGGAGGGCGCGACCAAATGTGCCTAAATCTGCGTTTTGGTCTGCCATTCTCAAGGTAAAGCCACTTTTATTATTAGCTTCTTTCTACCAGCTCTTTGATGGTAATGTTTCTGTTTGGAGCTCACCGTGGTATTCTGGTTGGGAGTCTATTTATGATAATTTGATTATTCAACCTCAACCTTTTGCATATCCTACTATAGTTAAAGATTTATGGTTACCTAATCAAAAGAGTTGGAATGTTCCCCTCATAAATACCTTGTTTACTCCTCAAGCAGCAAATGAAATCACTAAAACTCCTATTGTTCAAGCTTTTGGTCAAGATTTTCTTTGCTGGAAGCTAACCCATACAGGTGAATTTTCAACAAAAAGTGCGTACAAGCATTGCTTCAACAACTTGAGGTTGCCGGAGAATCAAAGACCAAAAGAGGTTACACCACAGGTCAAGAATCTTCTTATACAGGTTTGGCAAAATAAAAGCCTTGCCCCTCGAATCCAAACATTTGCTTGGCGGCTTCTGCGGCGAGCCATACCAACTGGAAAAAGAGCAGGTAGGTTCTCCTCTCATATTCAGAAGAACTGCTCTAGATGTCAGGTAGAAGAAGACGACATGCATATTTTCTTTCTCTGCCCCTTCGCCAAGGCAGCCTGGTTTTGCAAATCATGGTTCATTCGATCTGAGGTATATGCAATGCAGCATCATTCTATTCCTACGACTATAAATGCTATAATCTCCTCAGGTCACCCCATGGCCACTTTATCCAATATTTATACTTTTCTATGGTGCCTCTGGAAAGCCATAAATGACTGTGTTTGCCAGGAAAAGTCATCAACCACAACAGGTATTTGCAGCAGCAAAAGCTATCATTCGAGGTGCTCAACTGGAGGACAGACAGACTATCAACGCTTGTCTCGAGACTGATTTGCAGGGCCAAGAAAATGCACCAGGGCGCTCCCAGGAAGCGCCAGCATGTTCTACTGTGATTGCGCCTACCCCGCCACGGGTGGATCGGCGGCATTGGATATTGGCTCCGAGTGTAATGATACTTGACCCCTCGAACATTGCAGGCACTCGGGTCTTCTCAGATGCGGCTTGGAAACAACAGAATGATCATCTTCCTAGTCCTGCTGGGCTAGGCATCTTCATGCAGGTCGACGGAAACTGCCACTGCTCACAGTTGTTCATCTCGGCGGTCTTGCCGCCGGTCACTTCTGCTCTTCACGCGGAAGCCTATGGACTGCTTCTCGCGACAAAATTAACAAGTCTTTTTCAGATCCAGGAGGCTAGCTTTTTTACAGATTGCTCTACATTGGTCAAGTCAGTGGAGGCGAACGATGTGCTTACGCCTCCCGGCCTGGGAAGTCAGGCCTCAATTGGCGGCCATCCTAAACAGGAGCAACTTTGATCCAGGAAGGTGCATCATATTTTCAGGTGTTACAATTTTAAGGCACACTGAAACCTCAAAATTCAGGATAGGGTGTATTGCTGTCTAACTAGCCGTTCCATGAACTTTGTATGTCCCATCAGCGCTGCTCTTATGGCTGAGTGTGTTGCTTCGTGCAAGCTACTCTATGTAAAATGTTGTTAATTCAATAAAGTTCCCTATTTTCAAAAAAAAAAAAAAATCTTCCAGCGCATCAACGTGGAACAGGTCATTGGATTCCTGCTCGCCGCAGAAAAACTTTCTTTATTTAGCCATGGCCACGCCTCCCAAGGAAGTAGGCAAAGCCAAAAACCTCTGCACAACTTCGCATGCTCGCTACGTGCTGCAATGCTCCCCCGCCACGTGCTACTCCCACCCTGCTCGGCTCCCGTGTCCTGTCTCCACGCTCCCCAACTTCTTATAGCGCAAATGGCGGCCCTTGGTCACATCACATCCCTATCGTCTTGCTTGCAGGCTGAGGAGAGCTGAACTGCTGAAGCCATTTTTTCATCTGTTCAAAGGCAGCTAGCGAGTAGCAGCGACCTGAGAAGCTGAGATCGACTTCTTCGTAGGAGATGATGAAGAGGCTTCTTGCTCATGGCGGGAGGGGAGTCGGTTTCTCCTCCAGGACTTTGGTGGAAGATCCCTCTGCCGTGCCTGCAGTAGGCAACAGCGTTCTACTACGCAGGGTGAGTTCGCCAATCGCAACTGCCCTTCTCATGCTTTCTTCTACTCTGGTAGTAGCTACCATCTTCTGTTATTCTAGGAGTCTTCAGTAGTAATAGTACCATGTGGAACAGTGGAAGAGCAATTTAATGTTGTGAATTTGTAAGAGTGGTATCCTCTTGCATAGAGTATATGGGAGAGATGTGATATCAAGATTGCTCGAAGTTTTATGGTGAAAATCTTCATAGGAAACCATTTAGAGAAGACTAGAAACTCAAAACTGTGTTTAAGAGCGCAGAATAGTCGGCAGGTCTTTGCTCAAGACATCATATGCATAAATGTTCAGGTAACAACAACTCGAGAATGTTGAGTTGTCGTAACCAAATTGAGTAATTGACGGTACTACATACTGCTAAAATTGATCTCTACTAGTACTTTCGATGGTGTGATCTGTAACCTTTCTTCATGTTGTGATCTTGCCAGTAGTCTCGAGTTGTCGTAACCAAATTGAGTAATTGACGGTACTACATACTGCTAAAATTGATCTCTACTAGTACTTTCGATGGTGTGATCTGTAACCTTTCTTCATCTTGTGATCTTGCCAGTATATCTCAACCGAGAAACACGATGACAGTGACACACTGGGTGGAATCGGGGAGAAGGCAAGAACAACGGCAGAGGAGTTCCTGAAAATGGCCAAGGAGAAGACAGACGAGGTCAGCGAAGGCGCGAAGGAGACAGTGCAGGAGACCAAGGAAGCGGCGCTCGGGGAGTCTGACGACGAGAAGGAGAAGTTCAAGCAGAGGGTCGAGCAGGGGAGGTACCATCAGAAATAAGCGGCAGGTGTTCTGCTGCATCGAAGTTGCTAGCTCCGTAGTTTATCGATCAGTAACTAGGTTTGCCGTGCCATCTAGATCTAGGTATGTGTAATGTGTTTTCCCCTTCAGATCAGTGGCCTTTGGTACCGGAGGTACTGCATGTCTACATGTTGTCCCTTTGTAGACTAAATAAGGCTTGCCATTAGGGAAAAGTTATTACTATTAGGGTCTTTGGTACTATATTGGATGATATTAGCAGAAGAATAAATAAGATTGAGCTTTGTGAAAAATGTTCACAAATTGTCGTTTGGGGATGGACTCAACTTGGGCACCGCATTGGATGTCCAAATAGTCCTGTGTAGAAGGGTGACTGAAAAAGATGCTTGCACAAAGGAATAGTGCTCATATGGTGATGCCTCAGAATTAATTTGATCTGCACTTTGTTCGTCAGAAATCCATCTGTTCGTGCGTACTGAAAAAACGGGTAGTCCTCGTGTGCGGAGGGAAAAGGGCCAGGCCCATTGGGCCGATCTCAGTGTAGCCCGCATGGCACCGCCTCTGGTCGCGGGTGCAGCGCTTTGAGAACAGAATCTGCGGGGAGGAGAACATAAAGAGAGCTTGGAGGGCCACAACCTCGCCTCCCAACTACTTTCTCGAAACAGAATTTCATCCCGCTTATAAATAAAGTGACACGCCGTCGAGCGGATACAAAGTCGTGAGGAAATCCTCTTACAAAGCATATAAAAATAAGAAATAAAATCAGGAGAAGCCACACCCTCTAAGACATACTCACACCCTCTAAGACATACTCAAGACCACCGACAAGAGGTGTAATCACGCCTCCTTTTGAAACCGCGGGACATCGTCGCCCTGAACCCACCAAGTTGTTGCTAGAGAAGGCCGCATGCCCTCTCGCTCCGGGCCGGGGAGCATCGATCTTGCCAGCTGACATCGAGAACTGGGACCGGGGAGAACCGAGTCACGTTTATAGGATAGGAGACCACCGAGAAATCCCCATGCCGGGGCCGAAGTGCATCGAGAAAGGATCTGAGCATGTTCGTCAATGCAAGAATGACCGAATGTGCTACCGAATCGAAAACACTGAAGCTCCACGACAACGCCCCCATCAGGGTGACGACACCACACGTCGCCGCCATCGAGACCGAAATGATCAAGAGTTTTCACTGGGAGCTCTGGTGCGGAGGAGGTAACCACGACGACGCCCCCAGTAGGGTCACGACACCCATAGGCATCACCGTCGTCGACACCGAAGCGCAGGACTTCCGCTCAGAAAACCTCCGCGCCACACCACGTTACTCCGATTCGGCACTACCATCGAACAAGACCTCCAAGACGCAATCTGGGAGTCACTACTGTCAAGGCACCGTCAACGCCAGGATCCCCCGCCGCCCACTCCTCACCACCCACATGGCGAAAGAGATAAGCCACCACCACCGCAACGCCGCTCGCCAGAGAGCCGGCCGCGCAGTCTTCCTGAGCCGTCGTCCCGACATCCAAACTTGTGTCGTCTAGCCACCAAGCTCTTTGAACGGGTAGAGATGAGCACGCCAGATCTGATCCTGCCTGGACCAGATCCTACCCCATAGCGACCGACCGAGGAGATGGATAGGCAGCGGAGGACGCCGAGTGTGGCGAATCCAGCGCCAGTGCGTCGCCCCCAAGCCACCATGCAACACAACCGGGGGGGGGGGGGGGGCTCACCGTCCGCTCGGTAGCGCAGACTTAGGCCCAGATCTTGCTGCTGCCCACCATCTCCATGGCCACCCACCGGCGGTGGTTAGCAGCCCCACCCCGACCAGCCTCCGCCGCAACTGCCAGCCCCGCCGCCCGAGCATCACTGCCGCCATGCCGAACCTGCCTCCCAGCCACTTCTAGCAGGGGCTGTCAGGGAGTCGTCTCTCACGTCCGCTAGATGGGATGCTGCAGGGAAACCCAAATGCGAGTACCGTGGGTAGTGCTTTCCCCATACTTTGTTTGTCGGTCTGCTGCTAACCTATCATAGTATCATAAGTACGGTCAATGGTTTGTTCTAGGGTTTCATCGTCACCCTTCCATGATGATGATTTTGTGTCGGTGGTGCTATCAGATTAGCAAAACGTTGTGTCGACTGTAGAGCAGAGCACGACATGAAAATTAGTAAGAATCTTGGACATAATATGAAACATGAGACGGGCAGTAAATTTTAAGGTGGAGGATGTGGTGCTAGGGTTTTATGCTAATTGTGGATGACGTAGAAGGAAGACCCTTCGTAGAAGCCATCCTGACCAAAGGTCAAACCGGTCGGCCGGGTCAATGAACTCGTTGCCCGCGCAACACCAGATAGCCACCTAGTCCATGCTAGGCCACGACCATACCCCGAGATGTCGCCAAAAAGTAGTCTGAGGCGCAGCCGTCGCCTCAGTGCACATCCCTTGTCTGACATCGTCCCCTAGACATCCATTGTCCGGACCACAAAACCACTTGCAAAGAAACGACTTAACCTCAAAGTGTTTCGTGAGCCATGAACTCCTGGTAAAATGGAATTACGTATCTTTATTCGTTCACGAAATCGAGAAAAGCTCGCTCGAGAGACCTCTTTATCGTGCTAACTTGCCAGGCAGCCCATCTAAACCGGAGGCGGTTATAGATGCTTATTTTGGCTCATGATCTATGTACCCACAATAGGGATTATATTCCTCAATGCGGAGAATATCGTCTATTTTTAAAGTACTGAACCATGTGTTAGACTGTTGGATACTTTTTATAAAAGTTTTTTTCTAGGTCAAGCTTAGAGGCTTTTGTATAACGGAGTCATCTCAAGTTCTTAGCAGAACCACTTCCAATCACCCAGTTATTTTCCCGCCCACTGTGTGTGCTTTTCCCACTAGGCGGGAAAGAATGTTTTTGTCGTGGTGGTGTCACGGCAGATGCCATATAGGCTTGATGTGGGGCCGATCGGACGCTGGAGGTACCGGGGAGGGCTTGCACGCACGGCGTACAGACACAAACACACACACACTCACACACAGTCACGCGATTTACCCAGGTTCGGAGCTCTCGTGAGGAGATAACACCCCTACTCCTGCTTGCTGCTTGATTTATATGTGGATTACAACTAGTTACAAGCTTGCTCCTTGAGCTGTATTGCAAAGAGCTGCAAGATCTAAGCCTCTACCGAGTCTGGGACTAGCTCTCTGGCTCTCCTCCAGCTCCCAGGAACTGCTAAGTATTTGCTCAGCGTTTCTGCCTAGCGTCTGGGAATCGTCCCTGTAAGAGGAGCCCCTGGTACCCCTTATATAGGGAAACCCAGGGTTACGTGTAAAACAATTGCTACTGGCGCCATACCCCTTGGTCTCCGGCCGGCACGGGCGCCGCTGCGCCATACCCAGACCGTGGCAGCGCTGGTCGCCACGGTCGCCGCTGCACCCGACAGCACGCCCAAGCCTAGGCCCAGCGCCATGTGTCGCGCCGCACGCGTCAGAGGCGTGGCCGAGGCTTGGCACGCCGTCCACTTGCAGCACGCCGCCGCCCTTGTTTCGCTCCGTGTCTCAAGGAGCTTGGACCACCGTCCGAGATGACCCATCCGGCTATGCATGCCCCATGCTCTTGACCCGGTTTAACCCTTCCTGCACATAAGAACAACAAAGGGATTCCGACATATAATTATCATGATCCGACATAGGGATATGTCGGTTAACCTTTACCCGGATGACCCC
>QRDG01001476.1:0-39981 GCA_012064385.1 Puccinellia tenuiflora | reverse complement strand
CACTTAACCATGGCCAGAAGTGGTGGAAACATCAAACATGCAATATGCAGCCTTTAATAACAGTGGTACCTCTCCTCTAGATAGCAGACCCAAATCGTTGGTGAGAAATGGCAAACCCAATTACCCAAACCAGCCAAATCGGCCGGGTAAAATATAAACATATCTGCAGTTCTTTTTTGGAAACTTCATATCTGCATTTCTATTCGGATATCACTACAAATGTACCCCCATTTTACATCTAGGTACAAAAGTGTCCTCCCATTTACAGACCAATTCATTGCAGTAGGAGGGTGAATAGATCCAACTTCATTACACAAGGAGCTGCGACAAAGCAAGATGGAGCCAACAACGATGAGAAATCTCTTTTTTTACCAATAGACTACAAGTTCCATCACATGCCCAAGAACGCTCTGCATTGTGACTCCCAATGCTCCTTAGCCAGGCGAACACGCTCAACTCGCTCCATCCGCATTCTCTTCTCCCAGTACTCTGGACAACTGTCAATAGTTCAACAATTCAACAATGATAAACCAATCACAAGAGACAGAAGTGTCATTTTTCTCTGCTCACCGAGAAACAATTAGGGTGTACACTTACCTATAGCTTAGTAACATGTTCAGCTGATCCAAGTGTACAGCATTAGGAAAGACCCCGGCCTGAAGTGGAAATTAGGTCAGCCGGCTAGTCATCACAAGCAACAGTCCACGTCACCGACTGAATTATTTATACCTGTCGGCACAAAGGGCACTTTGATTTGTGATCTGCAGACTTCAGCCCATCAACAATCGTCACCGATGTAGCAGAACAACAGCACAAGTAGCAAAATATGTGGCCACAAGAGAGAGAGAGACAGGATCAAACATTGTGTCCTGCAAAAGTTAAGAAATCACCTAGTTTATGTTGGTGTGCTAAGAAAAAATTGGAAGGCTATGTAGATCTTGGATTAGATGTGAGAAGTGCAAACTGACCAAGCAAATTGAACATGTCAAGCTAATGTCAACGTGCACAGTGTCAAATAGGCTGCATGAGACCGTAGGCGAGTCATCGTCAAATGTGAGCGAACAATCACCAAAGAGCTCCATAGCAGTCTCGTTCTTCTTGCTCCTTCTCAGGTTCATGTAGAAAGCCATTAGCTTAGACAACCATGGGGACTGAAGTATCTCAATGTGCAGCCTCTGGGCTTGAGCTTTGAACTCCTGCCCTTGCTTTGAATAATGCATCTGCAAAGTAGATGCTTTTGGTCATTCTTTTTAGTTACTCACTGATACCCAGCTATTATTATTATTAAATGCAAAGACAGTTAAGAAATGGTGGCTTTATTCTCATTTCTAGTGAATGGACGCACTAGAAATATGATAACACTTCCATCATACCTTCTTGAGTATATTGCGCGTGGTTCCCATATGCATTGGCATTTCGAACTTGACTGATTTTTTTTTCTGTTTATGCCTATAACACATAAAACCTATATGCTTTTCCCTTCAAATGCATGAGCATCTATTTTTTATTACTGTATTATTTCCGTTAATATTGTACCATTTTTTTTTTGAAACGGATGTATGAGAACTTAAATGCTACTACCTCCATTCCATAATGTATGTCTTTTTAGCAAACTAGTTTAGTTTGCTAGAAAGGCTTATATTATGAAACAGAGGGAGTAGTGTTTTTCACTTCTAAATAAAAAGCATGACCATCTGAGTTCATGGCCGTACCTTGTCATATACTTCTTTAGAATTTTCCTCATCGCCACGGCGTTTATGATTGCATATGTAACCAAGTCTTTGCCTTGTTGTATCAACTGCCCATGGCTCTTGTGACGCCTGTTGGTGAGCCACATGGCGTATTTCTTGAAACCTGACGCCAAGTGCAGTTCAAGAAGCCTTTTGGCCTTCTCGTTGAAGCAGCCAACAACGGCTGACACACTAGTAGAGAACGGGTCATTTGTCCCGAGACGGGAGGACCTCTAGTCCCGGATCTGCACCCGGGACTGCGGAATCGGGACTAGAGCCCCCCCCCCCCCCCCCTCTAGTCCCGGGTCAGTTACGACCCGGGACAAAAGGGTCCCCCACGTGGCCGGTGCCTCGGCGCGTGGTCGAGGACCTCTAGTCCCGGTTCGTAATACAACCCGGGACTAGAGAAGTCCCACGTGGCAGCCTCGTCTGGCTCTGGCTTTTTTGTATTCCCGCCTTATTGCATATTTAAAATTATGATCAATCTTGCAAAATATATGGTTAATTAATTACAAATCAGAAAAATACATATAGCATATCAAAATGTTCATAAAAGAAATATCTATCTAATAAAAATATTATTTATTCGATTATAACCAGGACTAGAGCCCGTCTATTCGATTACATGGAGATCATAACCGGGACTAGAGCCCGTCTATCCGGTGCAATTGTATTTTCCCTTCGGATTTATGACATGGTCCATCAAAAATTCCGCAATTTCCTCTTGAAGTGCTACAAAGCGCTCCTTTGGTTGCAGTTTGCTCCGCAATTTATCCAAATATAGAAGAAGGAGATCAATATGAATATCAATCATCATAAAAAAATTATTAATGACACTCAACACAATTGATGGTAATAAAATAAAATTGTGAATATATTTGTTCACGTACTTCTAAAAATGTCGCTGCGTTCCGCTCACTGACCTCCCCGCGAATCCACTCGCAAACGAAGTATCCACACAAATGGCTCCCCTGTGGCTGCCTCTCGCACTTTACGAGAATAAAATTCAATCAAATAATAATCAAGCATTATATAATGGTATTGAAATTAGAATTAAAGAGATGCGCGGACCTAGCTCGTACTACTTACCTTGACATGATGAAAACTAAGCTCCTCTTTAAATTCACCATGTGTCTCTTGGTGAAATTTTTCCAAATCCTGCCCGGCAAAAAAAAAAATGAATAAATGAGTTATTAGTTACTTGATATCTCAGGAAATAAACAAAAGAGACTGATATAGTGCGATAATGATTGAAATTACCTTTGGAGCGCATCTATAATGCTTTTGTAGTTCTCTTCGGATTTCGCCAACGAGTCGTAGATTTCAACTCTTCCAACATCGACTTCAATGATTAGCAGAATGTAATGGAACACTACCAGGAAAAGCATTATAGGGAGGTTGCCTGTCTGTGGCGCACCCTTAATCTATGCGCCACAAAAACATATTCTGTGGCGCATGGCTGTAGATGCGCCACTGAAATTTGAACATTCTGTGGCGCATCCCTAGCCCATGCGCCACAGAATATCAACTTTCTGTGGCGCACTGCACGCCATGCGCCACAGAAAGGGAGACTTCTGTGGCGCACCACTGTTCATGCGCCACAGAATAAGCGTGGGCCCCACCTTCAATCAGTGGGCCGTGGTCCATCTCGGCCTTTTCTGTGGCGCACCGTGGCTGGTGCGCCACAGAAATTCATCTTTCTGTGGCGCATGGAGAAGGATGCGCCACAGAAAGTTGAATTTCTGTGGCGCACTAGCCACGGTGCGCCACAGAATAGCTACTTTCTGTGGCGCATGAGGGCCCATGCGCCACAGAATGTGGACGCCCAGATCTACAAAAAGGTGGTAGACCACCTTTCCCCATGTGACCCCCCTTCTTCTTCCTAGCTCCCATCTTACTAACCCGAGCTCCTTCTCTCTCCCATGCCATTTTGACCATCCTATTCTCCATTATTTGTTATTAAACCTACCACAATTTGATATATAATTGGTGAGGGCTTGGGAGAGTCTCCATATATATTCTCCTCCTCTCTTTTTGTCCACTATTTTCTCTCCATCACCACACACTCTCTCTCATCGATCACGGTCACGTCTCGGCAACGGATCTAGATCTACAAGGTGGGTATTGGTGTATGGATGTTTGTTGAAGGCATGAGAAACTTGTCGGCGGGCGATTTACACGTATATGCATGAAACTTGTGTGTGTGGTTTGATTGAATCTTTGCATGTTGTAGCTTGCGCCGGCGTGGTGCATGGATGTTTGCCGAAATGTTGATTCATTTCCATTTCGGTGAATTTTTGCACCACCCATATGTCCTACTTTTAGGGGAAGTCATGCCGAATTTTTCCGTCGAACATTTTCGACTTCCCGCATGAGAAGCTTGTATGTGTGTGAGCATGTTGCGATTACTTAATTCTAATTAATAACACATACTCTATATGTATACCGCGTAGGCGACCATGGTCATCAAGATGAGCTCCGGTCGAATCGACAACTACAAGGAAGAAGCGAAGGCGGAAATGAGACGGTGCAACGGGCGCCAGATACGATGTCCATGTCGAAGTTGCAAACTTGTGAGATGGATCGACCCTGATTCCGGACAATTGGAGGAACACCTGCTCAGGCGCGGTTTCATGCAAGGCTTCAACCAAGCGCCGACAGCAAATGCTGCGCCTGAAGACGAGGGCGGGCAAGATGATCGTGACGACGGAGATGCCGACATACATGGTCATGATTGTGGTGAAGACGTTGACACGCCGCAGAGCTCGCTAATGTCGGCCTTGATGGATTCTCATGTTCAAGAACTCCTCCTGAAGAACGCGAACACCGATAGAGAGAAAGCCAAGCTGGCGCAAATGGAGATAGACGGGAATACTCCGTTGTATCCTGGGTGTCGGCCACAGGATACGCGCTTGCAAGTAACGCTTGATGCTCTGGAGATGAAGTCGGAGAACAAATGGACCGATGCGAGCTTCAACAAGAACATGCAATTCTTCCACGAGCGTCTTCCCGAGGGGAACACATTGCCAACTAGTATCGAGGAGGCCAAGAAAGTCGTTTGCCCTCTTGACCTACCGCACGTTAAATACCACGCCTGCGTCAATGATTGCGCAATTTATCGGGGCGAGTACGAGGACCGAACCACATGTCCGGTGTGCGGCCAAGGACGGTACAAGAGCCGTGGGAAGAAAGTTCCTCAAAAAGTGGTATGGTATTTTTATATCACTCCCCGTCTGCAGCGGTACTTCGTGGACCCTAAGGAAGCAAAGCTCATGCAATGGCACGCGGAAAGGGAGAAGCCCGAAGAAGATCCGGAGAAGGGCAGGATCCTTACACACCCTTCAGACGCTAGCCAGTGGCAAGAGTTGGACGCCGTCGCCAATTTCGGAGGCGATGCAAGGAACGTCAGGCTCGGTATGAGCACCGATGGACTCAATCCGTTCGGTAACCAGAGTAGCACGCATAGCACCTGGCCCGTGTTTGTATGGCCTTACAACCTTCCCCCATGGTTGTGCACGAAGCAAAGGTATATACACATGAGTATTCTCATTCAGGGGCCGAAACAAGCAGGTGTCCACATACATACGTATCTCGCGCTGTTGAAAGAGGAGTTAGCCACGTTGTGGGCGACGCCAGTCCGTACGTGGGATGCCTACACTGGAGATTATTTCCCCATGAGAGCCGCGTTGCTCACGACGGTGCAGGACTATCCTGGTTGCGCATATGTATCTGGCCAGGTAGGCCACGGATTCTACGCATGTGTCAGGTGCATGGATAGGACCCCGCATCTCCAGCTACCAAGGAATCCCGGGTCTTCGAAAACTGTGTACCCAGGGGCTCGAAGGTGGCTTCGCATGGATCACCCGTGGAGAAAACGCGGTGACCTGTTCAATGGTAAAGAGGAGCTCGACGGAGCCCCGAGCCCAAGGAGCGGCACAGAAATCGACGAGCTAGTTGAGAAATTGGGAGGAGTGCCCCGCGCCGGGAAAGAAACGACCGAAGGTAGATCCGCTGCTGGGTGTATGGAAAGCGAGGTCTGTTTTCCACGACTTGCCGTACTGGAAGGTCCTCAAGACGCCACATAGCCTCGATATGATGCACATTACGAAGAATGTCACCGAGAGTCTGCTTGGCACTCTTTCCAACATGCCGGAAAAGACCAAGGATGGAACGAAAGCAAGATACGATCTGAAATGCCTTGGTGTCAGGAAAGATCTTCAGGCCCCCGATAGTGATGACGACGACGATGGTGATGATGATCAGACTGAAGGGACTCAAGGTCACCGCAAAAGGCTAAAGAGGAACACGGTGGTGCTTCCCGCTACGTGCTTCACTATGAGTCTGGAGGAGCTCGAGCAGTTTTATAGGTGTCTTGTAGGAGTCAAATTTCCTCATGGTTACGCGGGGAAGATAAGCAGATATATGGACGCAACGAAGAAGAGGTTTACCGGGATGAAGTCTCACGATTGTCACGTGCTGATGACGCAGATACTTCCCGTTGCGATTCGAGGGATAATGGACAAGCATGTCCGTGATACGCTGCTTGCTCTTTGCAACTTTTTTGACGTCATCAACAGGAAGACGATCGGCGTGAGGCAGCTCGACCGGCTACAGGAAGAGATCGTGCTGATACTATGCGAGCTCGAGATTTACTTTCCGCCCTCATTCTTCGATATCTGCGTGCATCTCCTTCTGCATGTCGTTGATGACATCAGGCAGCTCGGACCAACGTTCATGCACTACATGATGCCATTCGAAAGGATGAACGGTGTCATGAAAGGATACGTCCGCAATAGGTCCCATCCAGACGCAAGCATAGCCAAGGGCTTTCTAACCTACGAGTGCATCTCCTTCTGCCAGAATTATCTAAGCACCGAGAACCAGGATGTTGGTCTGCCCACGAGGAAACACTTCGGCAGGCTCAATGGATATGGTCACCGAGAGGGCAGCAGCACAACCTTTGTCAGCATGCAGGGTCAAAAGGACGACTTTGACAGGGCTCACCGGGTCGCGCTACAACACTTACAGTTGATCGAAACTTGGGTGGAACAACACAAATGCTTACTCGAGCAACATTACATCAAACTGGGCCGACCGAGGAAGAAGGGAGACGTAACCAGAGCGCACAACTCTACCTTCACGCGTTGGTTCAAGCAAAAGCAACTGGAGCTAGCAAAGAAGAAAGCACCATCTACGGAAGATGAAAGACTCATATTCTCCTTATCACTGGGTCCCTCGCACAACGTAAAGACCTATCAGGCGTACGACATCAACGGCTACAGATTCTACACCGAGGAAAAGGACAACAAGTCAGAATATCAAAACTCAGGAGTAACTATGCTATCCTACGGCGATGAGGAGGCTACTGTCAAGGAAAGATACTTCGGAAGGATTGAGGACATATGGGAGCTCAACTACTCTGGAGAGTTGGTGCCAATGTTCCGTGTAAGATGGGCCAAGGACGTCGTCAAAGAAGGCCGGTATTTCACCACCATGGTAATACCCGATGCCAAATCGAAGAACGCCTCCGCGAAAAATGAGCCATGGGTACTTGCTAGCCAAGTCGAGCAATGCTTTTTCATTACCGACCCGTCAAAGCCTAGCCGTGTTGTCGTGAGGAGGGGCAAGAGGAGCATCATCGGAATGGAAGGAGGCGCCACCGAGCAAGACTTGGACAACGAGCCAAAGATCGAGGAGGAATTCGACAGTTCTTCGACATGCCTACCAGTAGTGCACAAAGAAGGAAGACCTCCGTACCTACTAAAGGTTGTCCGTTCACGCGAAGAAATCTCAAGGTCACCGGCCTAAAGTTTTCAACCGCGAAGAAGGGAAAAAGAAAAGTAGCCGCGGAACCGAGACGGAGAAGCGACTTTTTTGGTGTATTTAATTGTATGTGTGTGTGTGAGAGAGAGACAATGCAAGCATAAGAGACATTGTTTGTGTGTGAGACAATGCAAAAACTCAAATCCAATGAATATGTGTGTATTTGTGTTGCAAAACTCAAATCCAATGAATATGTGTGTATTGTGTGTGTGAGATCCAATGCAAAACTCATATCCAATGAATATGTGTATTTTGTATTTTTGTAACCAAAAATATTTTGTAAAACTCATTGTGAGACATATGCAAGCATAAGAGACATTGTGTGTATTTTGTAACCAATGAATATGTGTGTGTGTATTTTAACCAAAACACCAAAAATATTTTCAAAGAAATAAATGAAGAAAAAAAAAGTGAGAAAGCCAGGATTTGAACCTGGCTGTCAAGGTTTAGACTAATGGAACCACACCACTAGGCTACTTTGTTGTTTCTGTCAAGATACAGCACACAGTTTTTTTAACTGTTTAGGCGTTTTAATTCTGTGGCGCACCGCTGATGGGGTGCGCCACAGAATCTTACATTTCTGTGGCGCACCTCCCAGGACATGCGCCACAGAAATGTAAGATTCTGTGGCGCACCCCGCCCGCGGTGCGCCACAGAAATTTGGAGCTGCCACTTACATGTGGGCCAGCCCCGCGCTGCCGTTTCATTCCCAATTTCTCTAACTTCCCGCGCGCGCGCGTCGACGACGTCCTCCCGCACCCCGGCCTCCCGCGCTCGACGACCACCGCTCGCCGCCGGCAGCCCGCCGCCACCGGAGGAGTCGCCGGCAGCCCGACGCCACCGCCGCCATCGGAGGAGACGTCCACCGGAGGAGCCGCCCGTGCACGAGCACCTCCCCTGCGCCCTCGATCGGACGACCTCGACACCGGCCTCCCCGCCACCGCCGCCACCGGAGGACCTCGACACCGGCCTCGACGCCGTCCATGCGCAGGTCTATCTCCTCCCTCCTCCCTCCTTTCTCCCTGCCATCTTCCTCCTCCTCCCTGCTCTCTACCGAACTATGCACTCTAGGTGCTTGTGGAAATGCGTGTGTGTCTAACTTCAAATTTGTGTGACCTTGAGTGTCCTCCTCCTCCCTGCTCTCTCCCTCCTCTCTCCCCTGCCCCCTCCCTCCCCTTCTCTGCCGCCGGTGTTCCTGCACGCAAGGTGCTCGACATAATGGCCGAGCATGCTTCCTGCTAGTGTTGATGCAAATGTTGGTTAGATTTATGTGTCTATCCATTTATGTATGATGTGTCTATCCATTTGTGTGACTGAATTGAGCACTTGTTGATGTAAAATGTGTATATGCAAATGCTTGTGTTGATGTGTCGACCTAGCCCTAGCATCTGTGTATGTGTCTGTGTATATGTGTATATGCAAATGCTTGTGTTGATGCTTGTGTTGATGCAAAATCTAACCAACATGTAAAATCTAACCAAAATGCTATGTTTTATCTGTTTTCTGAAAAACCTGAAGAAACTGCTAAGTCTGAAAACAGTGTAGATTAGCCCCCTTTGCATGCAAATTGTGGGAAATATGCTCCACCAAAATTTGTAAATTTCACATCATTAGAAAGAGCTAAACCTATAGATTAATAGGCATCAATTGTTTGTCCAAATTAAAAATATAACAGACTAAATCATGTAGGCCAAAATGCTATGTTTTATCTGTTTTCTGAAAAACCTGAAGAAACTGCTAAGTCTGAAAACAGTGTAGATTAGCCCCCTTTGCATGCAAATTGTGGGAAATATGCTCCACCAAAATTTGTAAATTTCACATCATTAGAAAGAGCTAAACCTATAGATTAATAGGCATCAATTGTTTGTCCAAATTAAAAACTATAACAGACTAAATCATGTAGGCCAAAATGCTATGTTTTATCTGTTTTCTGAAAAACCTGAAGAAACTGCTAAGTCTGAAAACAGTGTAGATTAGCCCCCTTTGCATGCAAATTGTGGGAAATATGCTCCACCAAAATTTGTAAATTTCATATCATTAGAAAGAGCTAAACCTATAGATTAATAGGCATCAATTGTTTGTCCAAATTAAAAACTATAACAGACTAAATCATGTAGGCCAAAATGCTATGTTTTATCTGTTTTCTGAAAAACCTGAAGAAACTGCTAAGTCTGAAAACAGTGTAGATTAGCCCCCTTTGCATGCAAATTGTGGGAAATATGCTCCACCAAAATTTGTAAATTTCATATCATTAGAAAGAGCTAAACCTATAGATTCATAAGCATTATTTGTTTGTCCAAATTAAACAATATAGGAGACTAAATCATGTAGGCAAAGTTGCTATGTTTTATCTGTTTTAAACTCTTAATAACATTTAACCTAAATTCTGTTTTATCATGTAGGCAGCCCGCCGCCACCGCCGCCACCGGAGGAGCTCATCGACAAGTGGTGAGAAATGTGTTGATGAATATATGTGTGTCCACGACCATCGTGTCGTTGTTGTTTGTGCTCCGACCATCGTGTCGTCGAGATGTTGATACTATTTCAGAGATGCTTGTGCAGGTACCCCGTGAGGCCCTTGAGATTGCCGGAACGTCGATTAACTTCCGTTCCGGCAAATTCGGGTACTCCATATGTCCCTTTTTAGCAAAGGTCATGCCGAAATTTTTCGTGAATTTTGGCATGACTTTGCTAAAAAAAGGGACATATGGGGTATTGCGACTAATGCATGGGCCGGGGTATCTTAGTACTAAATTAAGTGATGTTTTTCTTATATTTTGTTGTACTAACTTTTGCCTCTTTTTAATGAAGTGCAAACATGTCGGCCGACGCGCCCGGCCCTTCTAAGCACATGAGCGTCGAAGAAGAAGCACGAGAAAAGAACAAGTCGTTCTGGGACGTGAACCCGGAGATGGGGGATGCGGAGGCCGCCGAACTGGCTCGTGACGGCGATGGTGACTTCCAATTAGCAGAGATGGAGATGGAGGATGCGGAGGACACCGACGGAGATGGGGACGCAACCACCACCACCGATGGCGGCGACCACACGGATGTCGGGGGTGACGACCACACGGATGGCGGTGGTGGTAACACGACCGCTAAGAGCTTAAGAAGCAGAGGAAGGAGCGGACACCGCAAGCGGTCGGCACCGTCACCGACACGTTCACTAAGGTCTCCAAAAGTGGCCAACCCCAGGAGCCATGGGCGTCGCAAAAGGGTACGGAATGCAACTAGGGTGCATCCTCCGGGAAACCGTGTCGATCAACACGTATGACCTCAGGAGCGCAGAGAATGAGGCTTTGCGCACACAACTCCTCAAGAGGCTTCACGAACGATACATTTTCCCGGACGATGGAAACAAAAGGTGGACAGCTTCGCCATCACGAAGATGAACAATTGTTTGACCAGCTGGAGAGGCCGGGTGAAGGCGAAGATTGAAAAGGGTCTTAGCTGGGAAGAGATCAGTGCCAAAGAGCCGTACATCGACATAGAAGAGTTCGAGGTATTGAAGTTGTCCTTGGCATCTCCGGAGGCTGAAAAATGGACCGAGTGGGGGAAGCAAATGCGAGCAATGAACTTAGGCAACCACCATTTGGGAAGCGGCGGTTACGCAGGAAAAAAGCCTGTTTGGGACAAGGAGGATGCCGAGGTTGCGAGACTTGGGAAAGAGAACCCTTGGCATAAAATCACGGACGAGCAAGTTAGGAACTTTGTTCGGTCCCGCTACTATCTGAAGCCGGGGACGGGGGAATTTGTTACCGACTACAAAGATGTGCTGGATTTCGAGAAAGTTCTAGTAAGGAACTTAATTACCGCGGATATCTCAAAGTCCATTTTCGTTGATTTCTATACATGGGTTCACGTTTATTTGCTTTGTCCGCAGGAGGCTGAGTTGAAGGCTGAGGCTGAGGCCGGCCCGTCGTCCCAGGAGGCAGCCGGCCCGTGGGACACGACTTTCAACCGGGCGATGAACGTTTACAAGGGGAGGGACAAGTCAAAGCCTCCGACGTCAGCAGGCCGTGTGACCGGCTTTGGTACGTCGATGAAGTTCATCGAGTACTACAGCACGGACACCGACACGAAAAGGGAGAGGAGGAAGCCGGCTAAAGATAAAGCCGAGGTTCTCGAGCTAAGGAAGAAGCTGGAGACACTAGAGAAAGAAAAGGTGGACTCCAGCATGGTGGACAAGCTAGTGGCCGAGAAGCTGGACGGAGAGGCTCCGGAGTTTCTTACCCCTGGATTGTATGAGGGATTAGCTGCTTGGCAAGCGGGAGGTCAACAGGGGCCGATACACTTGCCCAGCTTCGACGGCAGCACCTCCAGCAATAACGTGTCGCCGGTCCTGCTGCCCCCTGTCGTGTCGCCGGTCCTGGTGACCCCACCGGTGCCCCCCCGGCCGGAGAATAATGACAATGCGCACGAGCGCCCGGACAATGATAGGCCGGCCGCCGGCACCGGCGCCCTTGTCTCGACATTAGCCGAGCTCAACGCCATCGACAAGGTAACTAATTAGTTAGTCCGCAACATCTTTTATGACTACATATGCCTTTGATGACTGCCATATCTCATGCATGCATGGTGCCCAACATGTGTTGACTCCCAGGACACGCCTTGCATACTCCTGCATAGGGTGGGGGCCGACGGAGAGTTGAAGGAAGTCGCGTTGGCCAAGATAGTACAACCTCTGACCCGCGATATACACAACACTCGAATGAGTGAGGCCGTGATGAAAGTCAATGTCACGGAGGTACTGCCTGAGTTCCGTGACATCGAACCCCCCCCCCCCCCCACGCAACCTCCGGGAGCTGAGAAACACATGAAGCTTGGCGAATGCGAAAAGTGGATGATGGAATGGCCGAAGACCCAGATTCGTCTTGGGGATGTTATTCATGGGGTCGGTCGCACCGGCGGCGCCACCTCGAGGCCTCGGCTCCCGCTCGTTCGGCCCCCGTCAAGGCGGCCGCAAAAAACTATTGCGGAGGAACCGGCGCCACAAGTAGCCGTCGCCACCACCCAGAAGGAACCGCCGGTCGCCGCCCCCACCGGCCGGAAGCTACCGCCGGTCGCGCCGTCGCCGCCACCACCGGCCGGAAGCTACCGCCGGTCGCAGCCACCACCGGCCGGAAGCTACCACCGGTCGTCGCCGCCACCAACCGCCACAAACAGTTGTTGGGAACGTCTTCACCGGTTAGTTCTAACTTTCCGAATTCCCCGACTTTCCGACTTTCCCGACTAACGGATGTGCTATCGTTTATGTTTAGGACAAAGCCGTTGCACCTGAACTTGGTGGCAACGAGGATGAGGACAATGATGTCAACCTCGATGACTACATCAACACTGGCGCCTGCAAGGATGATATGTACATGCCTCATGTGGATGAAGAACCCTTCCGCGACCACCGCGGTCAAGCTGCTCGTCCCACTTCATGCACACAACGCCTGGCCTTCACGCCTCCGGATGCCGGCGATCATCAAGCTCCCCCGGGTAACGTTTTCAGCCCTAACACTCTGATGGAAACTGTTAAAGCGGGGTTCACTACACCCCCACAATCCCCAGAGAAGAAGAACAAGATCAAGAAGCATAGGAAGAGAAAAGGATCCTCCACCTCTGCGAGCCAGCCAGCTCCTAAGATCCGGGGTCTTGAAGACACAATTCCACCCCGTGCGGATGGCTTCCCCCGAGTTCATGTAGCTGGTGAACCTATCTTGTCTGGGGACTTGCTCCGCCTCGCAGAAGGACCCATGATTGCTTTGCAGCAAAGTATCTTGTATCTAGAGGAGTAGCTTCTTAAAGAAAAGCATCCGAGTTACCCGGCGTTCGCAGTCCAGGTGCCAAAGGAGCTGGTGGACTTCGTCCAGGAAGACCCTGCGGATGTGTTCTTCATCGCGTACGAGGACATCTTCAAACTCTTTCACACTCAACAGCTGGACTATAACATGGTCCGTCTATATGCGCTCGATATGGCGATGAAGATCAGGAGAGATGCGACCCCGTACGTCGCGATAGTGGATCCTTACTACATGCGCGACAGCCATCTGGAGGAAGGGTCAAAGACAAGGGAAACGGCCACGGAGTACCTCGTAAGGGTCATGCTGGCCAACAAGAGGAAGAGCACCCTTCTTCTGCCTTTCTTTTTCGAGTAAGTACACATCCGCTCGCCACCGTCGTATCTTATGCCTTCTTGTACATTTCTTCCATCGCTGATCCTTTGTCCAACATTCCGTTTCAATTGTGTTGAGCAGGGACAAGTACTGCGCACTCATCTCCGTAGCCCCGAGGTGGTCCATTGCCACTTATTTGGACTCGGGGAATAAATCCACGCCGAGACGATACACCAGAATAAAGGGTGTTCTGGATGACGCTCTCGAGGCCTATGCCCAAAAGGGCGGCCCATTCCATAACAAGTCGGAATTTTTCACAGATGAAAACACACACAAGTTTCAGCATGGGACCGGATTCCATTGCATCAAGCAACTGGATGGCAGCGTGAAGGAGGCCTACTACGCCCTCCATCACCTTAAAGGAATTGTCCGGGATTGCGAGAAAATGAAGTTTCCATCGGGTCTCGCAGAATACACCAAATCAGAGAATGCTCTCACCGATGCTGATTACAGAGCAGACTTCCATCGCATCCGGCTGCAGTTGACAACGATCATCCTCGAAGATGTCCTTCACAGATCAGGGTCCTACCACCACCACAGAGGTATTATATATAGAAGTGCATGCGTATGGTTATCTATTATATATATGCTATGCTATGAAACCCAAATAGTATAGCCATATGATTGTCTTGCCTCTCTACTTAGATGAATAAATTATACTCTATTTTATATCACTAACCTATATATATCCCAATTTATCTTCAGTGTTGTCTCAGAGGAGTATCGAAGAACGACTAGAGGCACAGTATGACACCAGGGAGTGGAGGACGAAACAAGGCTTTCTACCGTTGCCGGAGACGCGAAAGTAGAGGACTCCATGATTATGCATGCTCCCGGATCATAGTTAGGCGGCGAACACTTGATTTGTAATATGTAGTGTGAAATGTTGAGCTTTTGGTTGTATATACATGACTAGCTAATTGTGTTTACATTCGGCACTTTTGTGACTATGTGTATATATATATGTATCTCGATCGGGCCACTAATTAAGTAATATATATGTATGATGACATATTGATTAATATCATTGTCTGTTTATATACCTGTCAAATATACCTGTATTTTCTGTATAAACCTGTATAAATACTGTATATACGTGTATTTATACAGCAAAAATAAAAAAATACAGTTTTTCTGTTAATATTTCTGTGGCGCACCTTTTTTAGTTTTTGTGGCGCACCACTTTCTGTGGCGCACCAAGGGCAGTGCGCCACAGAAAGACTCTCCATAGGGTCCTGGCGACCTATTTCTGTGGCGCACAGACAGGGGTGCGCCACAGAAAGTTGAGATTTCTGTGGCGCATATCCCTGGTGCGCCACAGAAAATATTTTTGTGGCGAGAATTCTGTGGCGCACCAGGCTAGCCCACAGATGCGCCACAGATAACCAAAATGGTGCGCCACGGATAGCCTGTTCTGTGGTAGTGAGGTGGACATGAATGGTTTTTGAGGTAGAGTAATCCTGCGTATTCTTACAGACGCTACATGGACAAGAAATAAAACCATTCGACGGCTTGTTTTTCTCAGCCACACGGAGAAAACTATGCATGCCATTAATATAGTCGGGACATCGTCGGTCACTGTACATCCATTGCCGGCTCATCTGCATTATATAAATATATCAAAAACTATTGCCCTACATCAAGAGTGTATAATAGTGACCAAATTAATTAATACAAGTTCATCACATTAAAACCAAAGTAAAGTAATTATAATGCATAGTCCTCATAAAACATACATTAATTGAAACTAACATACAACTATCTAAAGAATTTAAATCCGACACCAAATGCGATCAAAATCGCAACTAAGGTAACTACTGAACCAACAACATAATGGTACCAAGCCTCCTGACTAATGGCATATTTTCTAATCTTTTTAATCTTCAAGCGCATTGCATCCATCTTGATCTCGTGAGCATCGACGACATCGGCAAGCTTGAACTCATGTTCATCGACGATGTCAGCAAGCTTGAACTCCAATTTCATCTTCTCTTCTAGGCATTGCAGACGAAGATCTTCACTTCTTTTTAATTTTGCTTTCAAATCATTGTTTTCTTTTACAAAAAGCTCGATAATAGGGTCGGTTGGAATTTCCGGTTCAACTACCTCCTAGATAAAAGTGTCTATGTCAAGTTGGTAGGTATAGTTGTTATAAACACGAAATGAAACAAATAGTTATAAAAATATACCACATCCGAATCATAGACCGGACGAGGGCCGACGGGGGCAGATATCAAAACCATGACACTATACATATAAAAAAACATAAGAAAATTATACAAGAAATAAATATGCTTTTAAATCATACAAGTAATTTTTTTTAAAATAAAAGATAAAGAAAAAAGGCTCACCGAGGTGGTGCCGGTGACGGGACGACGCGGGCTATCGACGGCGGTGAGGACGGGACGACACTAAAATCCACAAATAATAAATTAATTTGAGGTCAAAATGCATATAAAAAATGAACTCCCTAACTTGGGCATTTCATCAAACACCTAGCTAGCACTATAAAAACCAAATGAGCTAAACTAGCAATGAAATGAGCTAAAGTTGCAACTCCGGAGGAAAGGATGATGTTGCTAACCCTTGAATAGATGGGGTGCCTTCAATCCTCACAAGTGGTGCAAAAAAATGGGGATTAACTTGAGTGAGGGAGAGGAAATGGAGGAGAAATGAGTGATGAACTCGAGCTCAAAATGGTGGTGGAGCTCGGGTGGAAGATGATATATGCAGGGAAGATCCTTTGGTCGCGGTTCGTAACACGAACCGGGACCAAAGGGTCCCTGCCAGGGGGGCCCACGGCTGCGGCAGCATGTGCCGCATGTGGTGACCCTTTGGTCCCGGTTTGTAACACGAACCGGGACCATTGCTCCCTGGCGCCACGGCTAATCGAACCGGGATCAATGGACTCTTTAGTCGCGGTTCGTAATTTGTACGGGACAAAAGGTGAAAATGGAAGGCCTGTTTTCTACTAGTGACCTAGAACATTAAAATTTTATCTCCACTGGAAATGGTGCTATCGCGAATTTCTGGAACTCCCCCAAGCTACAAGGCTGTCGGCCAAATCGACATTGCACCGGGGCATCTTTACTTTAGCCGAAGATCATAAAATATCCAACACGTTTCTCTCCTTTTGGAAGGATGGGATCGCGCGTCGACGTCATCTTCCTCGGCGAGTCACCATCGTGGCCCTCCATGAATGAATAACGGAACGTGGTGTGTCTTTGTATGATGAGAGGATAAGAGTGAGAGCACGTTCGAAATCCGAGGGCACACAGGAGTCCGTTCTAAACTAAAGAAATTCCGTTTCTTTTCTTTTTGCGAGGACTTGGAGAACAGCTAGCTTAGCTAGGAAGGCCAGCACTCCATCGCCCTATATATATACAGTATATATATATAAACTAGCCATCGAACCAGTAGAGCACAACACCAAAGTCCAAACCAACTACTCCTAGGTAGCCGAGATGTGGAACCCCAAACCCTTCCTCATCGTCATCTCCCTCTGCTTGTCGCTGTCGACATGCACGGCAGCCAAGCCCCTCGTCACGGCCATCACCAAAGACGCGTCCACCTTGCTATACACGGCGCCCCTTAAGGGCGGCCGCCCGCTCGTCGTCGACCTCTCCGGCCCGGCCATCACGTTGCCATGCAGCTCCAAGACCGGAACGGTCACGACGCTGCTTTCCGCAAGCGCCACCGACGGCGCCAACCCTCTGTTCCCGGTGTCCTTCTCGGCCGCTGCCTCCTGCGCGTCCAAGCCACCGGCGGCCGGTGCCGTCGGCGTCGCGGGGCTCGCGCCCTCGACCCAGTCGTTCCCCGCGCAGGTGGCGCGCACGCAGAAGGTCGCCAACAAGTTGGCGCTCTGCCTCCCGAGCGACGGCACAACGACGACAGGCAACAGCGTGGGCGTGGCCATCTTCGGCGGAGGACCCTTTTTCTTCATCCCGTCGGACCGCGGCGACTTCACGACGATGCTGGACGGCACGGCTCCGCTTCACGGGTTCAACGGATCCCCCGGGTACTTCCTCTCTGCCACCGGCATCGCCATGGACCAGAAGAACGTGCCACTGTCCTCCGGTCCGCTCGTAGTCGGGCTGAGCTCCACCATCCCCTACACGGCGCTCCGCCCGGACGTGTACGCTCCATTCGTTAAGGCGTTCGACCAGGCGGCGGCCGGGCCCAATTGGTCCCCATTCGTTTCGAGGGTCGCCGCGGTCGCGCCGTTCCAGCGGTGCTACAACTCGACCAAGCTGTCGGTGGGGCTGTCGCGGCTCGGCTACCCCGTGCCGCAGATAGACCTTCTCCTCCAGGGCGGGCAGGGGCAGACCTTCTCGGTGCTCGGCGCCAACTCCATGGTGCAGGTGAACGCCAACACGGCGTGCCTCGGGTTCGTCCAGATGAAGGCGGCGGGCGCCCAGGCGCCGGCGGCGGTCCTCGGCGGGTTCCAGCTGGAGAACCACCTGCTGGTGCTCGACCAGGAGAAGAAGCAGTTTGGCTTCACCAATTTCCTCGGTGCAATAGGGCTTTCGTGCAGTAGCTTCAACTTCACTCGTGCCGCTTAGCTAACTGGTGAATCGATTGATGTAATCCGAAGAACTTTCATTAATTGTGTATCACAGACAGTGTGAATCAATAAACTGGTTCCAGTCTGGACCAGATTGTGCCAGTTATGTCGTTGACGGTTTGACCGTTCTATTATTGAGATCTCACTACGGTAGGGGCCTGTTTGACCACCACATCAGTGCTTCAGACAAGACCCGCTACCGCCACGATAGTTCTCATGGATATATATGTGTATTTTTTTGTAGGGCGCATCTAGCTTGGAATTATCTGCTAAAACAAATGTAGCCAAAAAGGTAATCTTTTGCTTGAGAAGTTCGGAAGAAAATGCGCACATGTTTGGCAGCCGTGGTTTTTGGAAGTTTCCCGGCCATCACCAAATTCTTTTTTATTTTTTGAACAGGACACCAAATTCAATCCTCCCACAAGAGGTGCGTTTGACTGTTTGGGCAGGTAGTGAGCGAGTAATGAATTTCCCACGTCCGGTGTAGCTAGCATGAGCATTGAGTTACCAAACAGAGGTTATCCAGATGGTACACTATTTGATTTTGATAATCGATAGTGTATGTTCTCATCTGCTAGGTACGTCGAAAACGAGAAAAATAACCAACCCCTGCGACAAACAATTGCACATAATAAACCCTATTTTAAAAACTAACCCCTTTTGGTAGCAAATTCCTGACAGTTGTTTCAAAAGCAAGAATAAATTGGTCATTACCAGACACTCCGTGGGCTTATAGAACAAATTATAAAAGCCCTATTGTAATGTCACCATTCAGGCTAATTTATGGGAAATCCTATCACCTCCTAGTAGAGCTGGAACACAAAGCACAATGGGCAATAAGAAATTGAATATGGATATTGATTCAGCAGGAAAACAAAGAAAGTGGCAGTTATGTGAACTGTAAGAAATAAGAAATGATGCTTATGGATGTTCCAGAATTTACAAGGAAATGAAGAAGCTAATTCATGATAGGCACATCCTCAGCAGAGATTTCAAAGCAGGAGAACTTGTGCTTGTATATGATTCCAGGATTCACCTCTTCCCTGGAAAATTCAAATCAAGATGGTATGAACCATGCAAAGTGAAAAAGGTTCTTGGAAAAGGTGCAGTTGAAGTTCAGAACAAGACATGAGGAAATTTTCTGGTTAATGGGCAAAGGATGAAGCATTGCATCCCTAGGGATATCATTCCAGAAGTTGATGAAGAAGGAGAAGGACAAGATTCTGAGGAAGGACAAGAGCCTTGCCAGCAGTGACATGCACAAAAATCAGGAAGTCGAGCTATAGACTTAAAATAAGCGCTCCCCAGGACGCAATCTGAGTTCAAGTTATTTTTCTTTGTTAGTGTTAGATTGTATCAATACGTGTTCTAGAAGGACTCCTATTCAGCTTGTACTCCAAGTTAGGTTAGCCCAAGTCGGTTCCCTAATGTACTATATAAACAATGTAAGCCGGACCAAATCAATACAATTGTGAGTTCTATCTCTTGTTTACATGGTATCAGATTTCCGCTCCTAAAACCCTAGGGTATGGCTCCGCCACCCACGCCACCGCCCCTACCACCGCCCGACTACTTCACCAAAAAGGCTGCCGCCGCCGCCGCCGCCGCTGCTCCTCCCACCAATACCTCTTCCTCCATTATTCCGGCGCCCTCTACCTCCATGGCTGCCGCCCTCTCCTATACCGATACTATCGCCGATGTCACACCCTTCATCCCAATAACCCTAGATTTAGCTGCCCACAACTACTACCATTGGCGTCATCTCTTTGAGGTTCACCTTGGCCGCTGCAATCTCCGCTCTCACGTCGCCGAGAACTCCGTTCCTCAGCCCGACAACCCCCAATGGGTCAAAGATGACCTCGCCATTATCCAGTGGATTTACACGAGGGTCTCGACGGAGATCTTCAACCTCGTCTTTCGCGATGCCGCCACCGCTGCCAACCTCTGGGCCGCCCTCCGCCAGCTCTTTCAAGACAACGTCGATGCCCGGGTCAACAGCCTCCACACCGAGCTCCGCAACACTGTGCAAGGCGATTCCGCTGTCGAGGTCTACTGCCAGCGCCTCAAAGCCATAGCCGATGAGCTACGCGAACTTGGCGATCCCGTGGACGATCGGCAGCTGATCAACGTCCTTCTCGTCGGGCTCGGTGAACGCTTCGAGAAACAAGCATCCTTCATACCCATGATGAGGCCTTTTCCATCCTTCGCCGAGGTTCGATCGCTGCTCCAGTGGGCCGATCTCACGCAATCCCGCAAAGATGCTCGCCCGCAGGTTTTTGCCGCCACACCACGTCCACCGCTGCCCCCGCCTTCGCCTGCTATACCTCCACCAGTGGCTCAACCACCTCCTGGCTGGCGTCCTAGCCCTAACTACAAGGGCAAAAACCCCACCTACAAGCCGCCCCGATCAGCCCCTTCGACGTCCTCCGCTACACCTCCGCCACCAGCTCCTCCTGCATCACCACTCTGGCGTCCGCCGCATGATCCATGGACAGGCATGGTGCAAGCCTGGTCCATGCCCTGGGCTGCACCCTCTCCGCTTGGCGCACCGCCCGCCTACTCCGGCTCCTGGTCGCCAGGGATGCGGCCACACACTGGTGCTCCGGGTCTACTTGGACCACGCCCTCCTGCGGCTGCTTATCATGCTGCCCCGACATGTTACACATATGGGGCCCCTACCATTGGCGCTGGCTCCTTCTCCCCGTACCAGATGCAAGCTCCTGCACTCATGCCGCCACCAGCACCTCCCCAGCAACCACCGACAACGCCAAACTGGGATCAAGCTGCTTTTGTGCAGGCCATGAACAATTTTGCTGCTCAAGGAACCTCAGGTATGGACTGGATTTTCGATTCTGGTGCTTCTAGTCACATGTCTGCTTCTCATAATATGCTATCCTCTCGCTCTTCCTCGCCGTTTTCCTCCATTACTCTTGGTGATGGTTCCTCTATTCCCATCTTTTGTGTTGGTCATACTCAGCTTGCCACTCCAACTAAGAATCTCCTTCTCCGTGATGTTCTTGTAGCTCCTGCACTAATTAAAAATTTAATTTCTGTTCGCAAATTCACCTCTGATAATCACGTCTCTGTCGAATTTGATCCTTTTGGTTTATCTGTGAAGGACTTCCTGACCAAGGCGGAGATCGCACGATTCAATAGCTCCGGCGACCTCTACTCAATTCATGGAGCTACTACCGATCCTCCTACATCCATGCTGGCCTCCGCTGATCTTTGGCACCATCGACTAGGGCATCCTCATGCTGCCGTTTTATCGTCTCTTCTTAGTGAATTCTCTATTCCTTGTAATCGTAATAGTCATGATCCGTTAGTTTGTGAATCCTGTCAACAAGGAAAACATGTTCGTCTACCCTTTACATCCTCTACCTCTCTTAGTACTTTTCCTTTTGAATTACTCCATTGTGATTTATGGACATCGCCCCACACCAGTGTTTCCGGCTTCAAATACTATCTTGTTATCTTAGATGATTATACTCATTTTGTTTGGACTTTTCCCTTGCGAAATAAATCAGAGGTTTATACAATTTTTCTAAACTTTCAACGATACGTCGCCGTTCACTTTTTTCTGCCCATACGCTTCATACAATGTGATAATGGCCGAGAGTTTGACAACCACAAAAACCGTAACTTCTTTCTTCAACATGGAATTCTTCTTCGCTTCTCCTGTCCCTACACCTCTCCCCAAAACGGCAAAGCTGAAAGATCTCTTCGTACCATCAACGACATAGTTCGAACTCTTCTAATTCACTCATCCATGCCACCAAAGTTTTGGGCTGAAGCCTTACGTACTGCCACTTATCTTTTAAACATTCGACCTTCCCAGGTCAATCCAAAAACCACTCCCTATTTCTCCCTTTTTCTGTGTCATCCCAATTATCCTGAACTTCATGTCTTCGGTTGTCTTTGCTTTCCCAACACCTCTGCCACCTCTGAAAACAAATTAGCACCTCGCTCCATTCCCTGTGTGTTTCTTGGTTATTCTGATGAGCACAAGGGTTATCGCCGTCTTGATCTGCTCTCTGGTCGTATTCACATATCCCGTCATGTCACCTTTGTTGAGCATATTTTTCCTTTTGCTAGTCGTACTTCTTCTCCAAATCCTGCCCCATCTAATCCCTTGCCTATCTCTCACCGCTCTTCTCTTCCTGCCGCGACAGCATTTTTTCCTCCTTTCCCTGCCACGACAGCCCCTACTGCTACAATGCCCAACACACCACCACCCTTTGCCGCGACACCACAATCATCACAAAACTCTGCCGCGGCACCCCCAACACCCCCACCCTCTGCCGTGACACCACAATCATCACAAAACTCTGTCGCGGCAACTCCCTCGCCCCCAACACCACCAACCTCTGCCGCGACACCACAACCATCTCAAACTTCTGCTGCGGCACCTTCCTCGCCCCTACACCCTACAAACTCTTCCGCCGAGATCTCCTCTTCTAACACTATTTCCGCATCTTCCGCTGCGTCAACGTCTCCTTCTCCTAACTCTCTCTTACCAGCTCGTGCTGTTACCACCATTCCGCCTACCAATGATCACACTATGCGTACTCGCTCCAAATCAGGTTTCCGGCAACCAGTCACTCGTCTCAATCTTCATGCTTCTCCTACTCTCTCTCCCATCCCTACTTCCTACAAAGCTGCTCTCTTAGATCCTAATTGGTCAGCTGCCATGAGAGACGAATTCCACGCTTTACTTCAGAATAACACTTGGCATCTTGTTCCTCGCCCCTCCGGTGCTAATGTTGTTTCCGGCAAATGGGTTTTTCGTCACAAATTTCACTCCGATGGTACTCTCTCTCGTTACAAGGCTAGATGGGTTTGTCGTGGTTACTCTCAGCAACATGGCATAGACTTTGATGAAACATTCTCGCCTGTCGTAAAGCCTAGTACGATTCGAACTGTTCTTAGCATTGCCATCTCTTCGTCCTGGCCTATTCACCAATTAGATGTAAAAAATGCTTTTCTCAATGGTACTCTTCAAGAAACAGTTTATTGTCAACAACCTCTTGGTTTTGTAGATTCTTCCAATCCGAATCATGTTTGCCTTCTTCAAAAATCTCTCTATGGTTTAAAGCAAGCACCTCGTGCATGGTTCCAACGTTTCTCTACTTTTATTCAAACAATTGGTTTCACTGCCTCTCTCTCCGACTCTTCTCTTTTTGTCTATCATAAAAACTCCCATGTAGCCTACTTGCTCCTTTATGTTGATGATATTGTTCTCACAGCCTCTTCGCAAACCTTTCTTACTCATATTATTTCTTTACTAAGCTCTGAATTTTCAATGACCGATCTCGGATCACTACATCATTTTCTTGGCATTGCTGTCACGCGTGACTCTAATGGTTTGTTTCTTTCTCAACGACAATACATTCTTGATCTTTTATCTCGAGCAGGCATGCTTGATTGTCAATCCTCTCGCACCCCTGTTGACACTACCACTAAGCTCTCTTCTGAGGGTGAACCTTTCTCTGACTCCACCCTATATCGTAGTCTTACCGGTGCCCTCCAATATCTTACAATCACTAGGCCAGAAATATCTTATTCCGTTCAGCAAGCTTGTCTTTATATGCATGATCCTCGTGTCCCTCATTATAATCATGTCAAACGCATTCTTCGTTATCTTAAAGGCACTCTAGATTATGGTCTCCACATAAACCCTTCTTCCCCTACCTCTTTAACAGCATATTCAGATGCAGACTGGGCTGGTTGTCCAGATACTCGTCGATCCACGTCCGGATACTGTGTTTTTCTTGGTAACAATTTGATTTCATGGTCTTCTAAACGGCAGGTCACTGTTTCCCGTTCGTCTGCGGAAGCTGAGTATCGTGCTGTTGCGCATGCTGTTGCTGAAACTGTTTGGTTACGACAGTTATTATCGGAGTTGCACCGTCCGATTCAGAGGGCCACCATCATTTATTGTGACAATATTTCAGCTGTCTACATGTCTACAAATCCAGTGCAGCACCGACGGACCAAACATATCGAGATTGACATTCACTTCGTTCGTGAAAAGGTTGCGTTGGGGGAGGTTCGAGTTCTTCATGTGCCTACTACTGCTCAGTTTGCTGACATATTCACCAAGGGTCTTGCTACCGCTCCATTTACTGACATACGTTTCAGTCTCAACGTTGTCGAACCCCACGTTGACACTGCGGGGGGATGTTAGATTGTATCAATACGTGTTCTAGAAGGACTCCTATTCAGCTTGTACTCCAAGTTAGGTTAGCCCAAGTCGGTTCCCTAATGTACTATATAAACAATGTAAGCCGGACCAAATCAATACAATTGTGAGTTCTATCTCTTGTTTACAGTTAGGTGTGTTTTATGTTTGTTTTTCTTTTTCTTTTGTATGACTGGGTCAACAATAAAGATATGAGGGAAGTGAAGCAGGGAGAGAGATTTCTTAGCAAGAAAAGATACAGAGGTGAAGAGATAAAGAAATGTTGTCAGGTGAAAACATTCTAACTTAGCTTGACAATAAATTTAGTGGCTTACTAAGTGGCATGATGGAACGGTCAAGTTTATTAAAAGCTCAAACCCTCAACCTCTGATAATTTCAGTCATATTTGTATTGAAGAGATTTTCAGTGGCATGAGGTTATATATAATATTGTTTCTAATTAAGCAGCGGAAGTGATTTATGTCTTTACTCATTCTCACTACTTGCTTGCAGATTACTTAAATTCTCTGTCTCACCATACTAAGTAATTAGGATTTACTCTGTAAAAACCTGAATTTGTGTTGCTAGTCCATCTTTGAGCCATGTAAAATGTCACATGCATTAGCATGCCATGTTACTGGGATAGATGGTATGTGAAACGAATATGTTGTCATTTCCAGATTCTTTCCAATAAGTAGTATTAAACCACATATATCAATTTCTTTGTAGAGCTTAAAATTCAATAAGTGGCATTGTCACAACATTTTTACTTTCTGAATAAGTGGTGCAACCACATTCCTTTTTTTAATAAGTGGCTGAAGCAACAGTCTCTTGTTTAAAAATTATGTCATTTAATAACATTGTATCATGGCTCCACACTTCCACAATTAATAGAATCTAGACCTCATTTTATTTAAAAACACATGTAGGAGGCAGAAAAGCAAGTTGTCAGTTTATAAAAAGAAGCAACAAGAGCACATGTGCAATGGGTATCGAGGCAAGGCAAAAGATACAGATTTGAAAAGACCCAAGTTAATCACAGCTGGAAATACCATGTTAAGTTCAGTTCACGACACCCAAACGCGGGAAACCGTTGTGGTAGAGGTGATCACTATATAGTCATAATGTGTTAAGATACATCTGTCGTCGCATCACTTTGCTTGCCTTTTGGTGTACAAATAAAACATGACTGATGCATTTTTTTCTCTAAGAACACATGACTTTTTTTTTTGGAAAAGGACGAAAAAGTCTGGCCTTTGCATTGGTTGATGTATAACTCCATGCCTTCATCCCCCAAGTTGAATTTTAGATGTATTGTCGGTTTCATGTGGCTTTCATCTCATGTTCATGTATAATTTCATCCGAACCTGCACAAAGGATCACTAGGCGTCTGGTCATGAGTCTGTCTTCAAGATAAATCATCTGGCAGCCTCTTTAATTGCAAAAAATATGCACTATACATCTTCAAGAGATCTGTAACTTCACAATAACTCTTTTGAAGACATCCTTTTGTTGTCTTAGCAGGCACCTCTTCTCAGTTTGCAATGGATGCAATGGACACCCAGTTCGGACATTAAATACAAATAAATGATTATTTTGATTGTCTACCTCCATAATGTTGAGCCCTCGGAGTCATGTCATCGAAAAACCTGAAAGACAAGATCAACCTACTGTCATGTCAAATGTTGTTTTATGTAAATCATGTAGTATGGTACATCTCTACTCATTCTGTTGGATTAATGCATCAGATACAATACCGAAATATTTTTGGGTGTGAACTAGGTTCGCTCCCATTTAAATACCTTGGCATTCCTATTCATTATAGAAAACTTCTTAACAAAGAATGGAAGCCGGTGGAAGATCGCTTCGAGCGGAAGCTAGGATCTTGGGTAGCTAAGATGTTATCATACGGAGACCGTCTTTTATTAATTAATTCGGTATTGACTAGTTTGCCAATGTTTATACTATCTTTCTTTGAAATACCTAAGGGGGTACGTAAAAGATTAGATTTTATCGATCAAGGTTTTTTTTGGCAAAGTGATCGAAAAAAGAAAAAGTATAGGCTCACAAAGTGGAATATTGTGTGTAGACCGAAAGACCAAGGGGGGCTGGGAATTGAAGTTCTTGAGATTAAAAATAAATGTCTTTTGAGTAAATGGCTACATAAATTACTTAATGAGGAGGGGGTGTGGCAGGAACTTCTAAGAAACAAATATTTGGGGGACAAAACGTTATCACAAGTTAGGGTCAAGCCAAATGATTCACCTTTTTGGAAGGGTTTAATGCGAGTAAAAGAGGATTTTTTTAAAAGTATGGTTCTTTCCTCATTGGGGATGGACAGCAGACACGTTTTTGGGAGGATAAATGGATGGGTAATATTTCTTTGGCAAATGAATATCCGTCTTTGTATAATATCGCGTCCAACAAGCACATGACAGTAGCGGCTATCTTTGAAAATATTCCTATTAATCTTCATTTTCGTAGGAATTTGATAGGAAATAATAGAGATCTCTGGTTTCATTTAGTTGAGAGGCTCATGCATGTTCAATTAACTAATGAATCAGATCGGTTTACATGGAGTTTGACACCAACAGGTGCGTTCTCGGTTAAATCATACTATGCTGAATTGCTTAATGGACATACGCTTTATCTTAAAAAGTACTTATGGAAGTTGAAAGTACCCCTAAAAATACAGATATTTCTGTGGTTCTTACATAGAAAAGAGTTATTGACTAAGGATAATTTAACCAAACGAAGATGGATCGGGTGTAAGAAATGTGTTTTCTGTGACACAGATGAGTCTGTTGAGCACATATTCATTTCTTGTCCTTTTGCGCGAGACATTTGGCGGCTGGTGCATTTTACTTTCAACATTCATCCTCCTGCCTCTGTAGCAAATTTGTTTGGGAACTGGCTTAATGGGGTTGATAAGAAGTCCAAAGAGCTTATTAGAATTGGCGTCGCGGCTATTCTATGGGCTATTTGGAACTGTCGTAATGATGTTATTTTTAACAAGGCAAAGTCTACTCATTATTTGCAGGTTATCAACAAGGCGACCTACTGGATCCACATGTGGTCATTTATACTCCCTGCGGAGCGACGTGGTCTCATGGATACCGGATGTACTCGAATGATGATGGTCGTACGGGCTATCTTCTGCCGGGGTGGGTGGCGACATCCTAAGAGGCTAGATGGATAGATTGATATTTAAGTGGTTGATTTTTGTAGCCACTTTGAGTGATCCATGAGTTGTAAACTTTAAAATACTGCAAACTTCGCAATAATTGCGGTGGCTGTGTGCATCTTTTTGATGCAGAGGCCGGGAATCCGCACCCTATTTCTAAAAAAAAAAAAGATGCAAGACATCTTGCATGCTCTGAAACAGTATATGCAACCCCATTTATCCTCTAAATAAGGTCACCAGTTGCAAATTTTCGATCAATATGATGCCACCATTAATTTGTAATGTTTCTATATTTCCTCTACATTTGCTTAGCTGGTTATTATTTGGCTACATTCTGTCTTATGAGTATTCACCTTACCATTGCTGATCTACAGATACGCGTTTACCAAGTGACTCATACGAGTACAAGTGAAAGCCGTGTCATATTAACGGTACTTTCCATACCGTTGTACCGAATGATTACCACTGTCAAGGGCGGGTGGGCGCGCGCTTGCCGCACCAGGGGATCTAGTAAATCATGGAGCATGGAAGGCCAGGACGAGTGCGCTAGGGAGATGCATATGGTCTTGCTTCTTATAGTAGTGGCATATGCTGGCCTAAACCACCATGCATATGCATGCACCCATGATGAAGACCTAACTCTTTCCGGATTATAAAAACAATAATAATAATGCCAATCACATGCGTGCGTGTAAATGTAATTCGATCGAACCGCTGCAAGTATCCGCATCTTTCTTTCTTGGTAACCCAGGCTGAACGTACTAGTTTAACCCAGGCTCAGGTACACAATGCAAAAACGCCTCCTTGGTGATCGCAAGGGGCAGATTAAACTAGCTCCGGCCAGATGATCATAATGGTGTTAGGCCATCTTCAACGCGCCGACCCATTTCGTTCGAAACGGTCCGTTTCGCTTCGGATGGGTCAAAACCAAATCCCATCGCGCCGACGCAAACGAACCGATGTCCGTTTTTTCGTCCGTTTCGACCCAAATCCGGAACAAATTTGAGCCGGGTTTGCGTCGGCGCGGACAGGAAACGGAGCGACGCGGCGTCCGTTCGCATCCGTCCACACCTGGGCTCGGCCCCACTTCGCAGTGACAGGAACCGCCCCCCAGTCCTTCTTTTTATCCACTCGTGCGGTCCCCGCCGCCACCCCACTCCCATTTTCCACTTCCGTCCCCATCTGCTCCCTCGCCGCCGGCACAAACCCTAGCCACTTCCGTCCCCATGGGCTTCTTCGGCCGAAAGACAAAGCACGACGCCGAGGCCGGGTCCTCCCGCCGCCGCGCGGCCCCGGCACGCTCCACGCCGGCTCCGTTCCAGCTTGCTCCGCCGGCGGTGGCGAACCGGCGGCGCGCGAGGTACCGGCCGTACCTCAACGGCACGACCTGCCAGTGGTACTGGGACAACGCCGTCCCTCTACCCTGGCCGGACGTCCATCTCGCCGACGGATGGCATCTGAATCCGGAAAGGATTCCGGTGCCGCCCGTCCCGACGAGCGGCCGAGCGAGGGCGGAGGAGATCCAGCGTCGCCGGGCCCAGCTCCCGCCGAACCTCCGCGCCGACCCGGCGTTCTCGGCCAACAGTCCCTTCTGGGACAGTTGGTTCAAGGACGAGCACGACGTGCGGCGTAGGACGGCGTTCCTGTTCGTGCGGCCGCCGCCTCCACGACGCGGCTATGCTCCACCACCACCTACCCCACCAATGTTGGGAAGGAGGAAGTGGAGGAGCAGCGCGGCGAGCCCACCGAGGAGGATGAGGAGGAGCTCCTCAAAAAGGCGATGGAGGACTCGCTGCGCACCCACGCCGAGGAGGAGGGCCGGCGGTGTCCAGGGCTGCACGACGTGCTGCTCCTGTCTGCCGAGGAGGCCCACAATCCTCCGCCGCCGCCGCCGCAGTGGTTCGAGACCATGGAACTCGAACTGCCGCCGGCTCCGCCTCTCCCCGAGGGGCTCATCGGGCAGCGCTGGGAATGGACTTCCCCGCTGCCCCAGCTGCTTCCGCCGCCGCCGGAGCAGCCGCAGGAGCAGCCACCGACTCCCCCGACGACGGCGAGGATGCCACCTGCCTATCTTTGGGCCCCGCCGTCGTTCATTGACCTCTCCAACGACGACGACGACGAGAAGTAGGCCGGCGGTAGCTAGGCCAGTAGCTAAGGCAGTAGCTAGGCCAGTAGGTAGGGCAGTAGCTACTTTGTTTTTTGTATAATTATGTGTAAACATGCCGTTTGTGGCCCATCCCCTATCTATTAATCGAAAACGGCCCTTTCCAGGCCTGCTAATGAAAAAAAAATGGGTTGGCCGCGTTGGGTGCACTACCCTCGGCCCGGACGTGGCCGGAGATTTCCTGTCCGTTTCCCGACCCAAACGGAGCAAAAACGGACAAAAACAGGTCCGTTTGGTCGGCGCGTTGGAGATGGCCTTAGGCGGCCAAATAGATTTGTTTTTTTTTGTGATGGTGGATAATCGACCCGGTTTTTTTATGGTGGAGAATCATACATGGAAAAGCACAGTAGGTATCGGGGAAAAGCAGGGAGGTCCTATTCACCGCGTTTAGCGGTGCAAACGGGTGGCGCCGCGCACCCCGCGCGCTTGCGCTGGTCTGCTGGGCCGTGGCCCATCAGGGCATAAGGTAGTGTTTTCATTTTTTTTCTTCTTATTTCTGTTTTTTCTTTTTTTTCTGTTTCTAAAATCTGAAATGTTTTTAAAAAATCTGAATATTTTTTAAAACTGAATATTTTCAAAAATAAACATTTTTAAACATGAACATTTTCAAAAATTTGAACAATTTTTATTTTGAACAATTTTTATTTTGAACACTTTTAAAAAAATAAAAAATTATAATTAACTATTTTCAGAATCTACTTTTTTAATTTAAAATAATTTTCAAATATGAGTTTTTTTAATCTGAACAGTTTTTGAATTTGAACATTTTCAAATGTGAACAGTTATCGAATTTGAACATTTTTAAATACGAACATTTTTTTAAATGAATATTTCAAAAGCATATAATTTTTAAAAAAAAAATTAAAGAATTTTCAGGATTTGAACATTCTTAATCCGAACAGTTTTTGAATTTGAACATTTTTAAAATCTGAATATTTATTAAAAACGAATATTTTCAAAAGTATATAAAATTTATTAAATTTTTGAAATTACAATTTTTGAATTTGAAACATTTTCAAATCTGAACAGTTTTTGAATTTGAACATTTTCAAATATGAACAGTTTTTGAATTTGAACATTTTCAACTCTGAACAGTTTTTGAATTAGAACATTTTCAAATCTGAACAGTTTTTGAATTTAAACATTTTTTCAATCTGAACAGTTTTTAATTTAAACATTTGCAAATCTGTACAGTTTTTGAATTTGAACATTTTTTCAATCTGGAAATTTAAAAATGAGTATTTTCAAAATCATATACATTTTTGAACCAAAAAAGAAAAAAGAAATGAAAATATAATAAAAAGAAACGAAAATAAAAAGGAACCAAAAAAGAAAAATAAAAGAATCCGAAAAAGAAAGAAAAAAACAAAAAATTAAAATAAAAGAACAAAAAAGAAAGAAACGAAAAAACCCGAATGAAAGAAACAGTAAAATGGAAGAAATAAAAAAGGAAAAAGAAAAAAGAAATCAGGGAAAAAAGAAGGAACGAAAAAAAACCCGCAAATGGGCCGGCCCATTGTGGCGCCGTATAAATTTGCAAAAACGAATTTTTGTTTAGTAAGTAATCATGGTTGTTACAAATACCCTTCCGTTTGTGTTGTGGTTCTGGTACCATTCCATCTTACTAGCAAGGTGGTGTGTTAAAGGTTAGCCATAAAAAGCATGCATGCTTTGTACTTAATTGGTACCATAATCATATTGTTCGTACCCTTGGGGTTTGCTAGTAATCTAGCTTATGGTTTTGGTTAGTTCAGGTTAGCATCGTGTTTTAGGCTGTGTATCTGGATTTGGGTCCTTCTAGCCTTTTTCTTCCAACTAACTTGATGATGGTTCATTCCTTTCTATGGTTGCAATTTTATGCACCTTTACACACATGTTTTCCTACATGACGTCGCCATATATAGTTGTGGGTTTACCATCATTCCCCCTATGTTTATGTGCAATGTCATATATAGTCGTGGATTTACCATCATTCCCCCCTATGTTTATGTGCAATGCCATCTATGGATAAATGTTGTATATATTTTCTAGCATTCAAATGTTGTACTCAACTAAAAATGAATCAGTTGCAAGCACTAGTTGGAGCTGCAATAATCTCAAATTTACTTACCAAATGGGGTTACAGAACCTTTAGATTGTCATCCCATAAATGACCTTGTTTTTATCTCATAGGCTCACAACTTCATAGTTGTGAAAGCAATGTCTTGTTTAATCTTGTCATATGTTTGCCCTGTATCTAGATTGATATACATGTCACCTAGTGAGTAGATATGAAGATGCTCAAGTCATGCCCCTTGTCCTCCCTGAACTTCGTAAAGCATTTCAGCTCATTCAATTATAATAGATTAGGATGTAGATGGAAGGCCAGTGATGCTCAGCATGGTATTGTTGTGGTGCAGTTACTGAACCGCGGTGCATCCAGCCAAAACACTGGCTGTCCTTAACACGGCGGTGGGGAAGACGACACTCGCCATCAGATTGACAACGCCTGAGCTATGAACCAACGCTTATGCCCGCGGAAAGTTACTTTGACTCCCGAGCATACGTTAGTGTTGAATACTCAATGGCGATCTACATCTCTGGTACCTACCCTGTTGGACAAGTGTTGGAGGTAGAGTTGCAACATGTTCCCCATGCATGCCCTCACATCCGGCACATCACACATCTGGGTGCTACTAGCAGTTCAGTTCCAACGAACTTGATGATCCTAGCTAGAGTGTCCACCTCCTGTGGCCTTCACACCTCCCATGTGACATAAGAACTTTAAAGTTTCTTTGTTTCTAGTTACTCCAACAATCAAGGAGTATGGGCTTTGACACGTTCCAAAAAACAATTATGTTTTTTCCAGTTGATAGCTACACCAAATTAAATCAGTAGCACAACAGTTTTTTGGTGACACGGGTGCTAACTATTGTATACATATCTTTTTGGTTCAAACTGAAAATTTTCTTCCAAGGATCAACATGACCACGGGATGAGAATGGCACCTCAATTGCAAAACATATTTCTTCTAATTAATACTACTACTTAGTAGTTCGTGCTTCCTGTGATCATCGATCCAGTACGCGATACAGAGAAAGTCAGCGAGCTTAGCGTCAGACATTGTACGGAGTAGAAACAAAGTCAAACAAACGCTTGTCGACCCTACATCAACATCACGAAACTAATAAACTCAGCATGCCATTGCAAGTTTGCAACACTTAGAAACCGTACGTTGGTTTTCAGTCTCTATTCGTGCAGAGTCGGAGACACGATACAATATACGGACACAGAAACAAAGTCAAACAAACGCGCTTGTCGAGCTATACTCGAAATCGCAGGGTTTTCGGACATCACTCGTGCAGAGTCGGAGACGGTGGCTGGAGCTTGGCGTCGAGCACGTCGGAGCAGATGTTCCCCATGGCGCGGTAGAACGCGGCGAGGCTGGACAGCTGGGTGGCCGACATCTTGGCCATGAGTGCCCTGGCCCGGTCCTCGCTCACCTTCAGCTTGCTACTGTTGAGGTAACCTGACCCGTTCCGCACCGTCGCCCCCATCTGCTTCAGCCGATTCTCCTGCTGCGAGCTCAGCGACGCCGTCTCCAGAAACTCGGCCCCTGCGTCCAGGTCCCGCCGCTCCGCCTCCGCCGCCGGCTTCCGCATGTCGCCGCCGCCGCCGAAATACATGTTCTTGGCCAGCGAGAAGCTCCGGACGAGCACCTTGCGCTGCTTCTCCATGTCCTGGCTCAGCTTCGGCGCCGCAAGCGCGGTGACCGCGCCCCGGCCTCGCGCAAGGGCGAGCTTGGCCTTGTAGGCGACCACGGCGCGGACGAACTCCCGGTAGGCCTTGGGGCAGCCGGGGTAGTCGAACTCGTCGGATCCGGCCTTGCGCATGCGCTCCGGGTGGAACTGCAGCCCCATGATGAACTTGCCCTCGCCGGGGCTGTACGCGTCCGGGTCGTAGAACCCCTCGACAAGCCCGTCCGGGGCGAACGCCATCGGCACGAACCGCTCCGCCAGCCGCCGCACGCCCTGGTGGTGGTAGCTGTTCACCATCATCTCGTCGCCGGCGAGCGAGTCCGCGAACCAGTCGTGCAGCGGCGTGCCGGGAAGGACACGCACGGGGTGCCGGTGGCCGTCGTAGTCGGCGTAGTCCATGTGGCACACCGCGCCGTCGGTGTCATGGGAAGGGAGCTCGTGGTCGACGTCCTGGTAGAGCGAGCCGCCGCAGGCGACGTTGAGCACCTGCGAGCCGCGGCAGATGCCGAGGAACGGGATGCCGCGCTCGAGGCAGCGGCGCGCGAGGAGGAGCTCGATGGAGTCCTTCTCGTGGTCCACGGCGGCGTCGCTCGGGTGGAGCCGCCGCACAGCCTCCAGCTGCTCCGGCGTGAGGCCGTCCTTGTCGTCGTTGTCGGCGCCGGAGAGGGAGGGGTCGATGTCCTCGCCCTCGCAGAGGAGCACGCCGTGGATGGGCTCGAAGGAGTCGAGCAAGGCGTGCACGCCGGCCACCCGGGGCACGATCACCGGCACGGCGCCGTAGCGGACGACGAGATCCAGGTGGTACTCGCCGACGAAGTCGACAAACTTGTTCTTGCGGACGGTGCGGCGGGAGACGATGAGCACGCGGGGCAGGATCCGGGACAGGTCAGGGGAGGGCGACATGGCTAGCTCTTCCCTGCCTCGTAAACGGCGATCACAACTTCGCAAGTGATTAACCGAGGAGCTAAGCACTTGAGATTGGAGATCAATGGCGGTGGACTTGTGGAGGAGGCTGCATCTAGATCGAGGTATTTATAGAAGGACATGGCTGAAATTTTGGAATGATGTGTATCGATCTTATCACGAAATCGGTGTGGAATAATTTATTGCCAAAACTAAAGCGTATTACCATGCGCGGGAGGAGGAAACTTTGTCCCTACGACTAGAGGTCAAAGGATCTCGGTGTGCAGCTTCGTCTAGGCGCCGCGGGCAAACACTACAAGTCAAAGGGGGGAAGTGCAATATTGCTAAATGCACCCCTAATATAACCAGATCTGTCTTTTTCGCCAAAACCCGACTGATTTCTATAATTGATTTCTGTACTGAACGATTCATTCGTAGTTCGTGATGATGGAGCCAGAGTCGACGATGGCATGGACCTGAGCAACACGGTAGGGAGAAACAAGGTTTTTGTGAACAGGTGCATGGTTCTTTGTGCGAGATAAGTGGTGGGGGTGGGGGGGGGGGGGGGGGTGGAGGGGGGGACATAAGCAAATAGCATGTTCGGGGTGGGCGGGGCTTACAGAGATTATCATGACGGCGACAAGACCAACCGTCATGTCAATATGGTAAGGACATGGAGGCAAGCGACGGCCGGTGGAGACACCATGTTGGGCTGGGTTGGAGCGCGGGTGGATAGAGGTGTAAGATGAAAGGTCACATTATGTCTAGGTTCTATGATTGGAAATCGAGCGCAGGTGCATTTATATTGGCAATGTTCTTAGTTTATTGTGTGGGTGAGTAACTATCCTTGAGAAGATATCGGTGATAGCGATAAACTGTATTTGTGTTCTTATCTCATCCTCTCCTTTTACTCCAAAAAAGAATGCATAACCAACAGAGTAGAACATGTACCACACACTTCATATTGTTCATATCTAATCCGTCTCCATTCCACAATGGCATAGAAACAACTCCTCAACCGCTATCGTTCTGGCCGAGATCGTTGGATCAAGCATCAATGCGTATATTTCCATCTACACTAAACACATTAATCCGTCGAGGGCTCCTCCCTCGGATGCTTGATTTGTCGGACCCCGACTTACAATCCTACACATATAGTCTCGTGAGCTCATCCCTTGCTTCGTTGCTTTTCAAGTATGTTTGTATTGACCGTGGCTCCACATCGCCGTCGCCGTCTTCACCATGTGTGTTTGTATTGACGGTGGCTTTGCCTCGGTGAAAACATTAATCCAATGGTTAGACCTCTTTTCATTGATCGGTGTTTGAGAAAATCTCACTGGTCACTTTGCAATAGTAAATTTGTAAACGCTATTTAAGTTTTAGTTCAAATACTTCAAGTTATATACCGGCAACGAAAGAGACTAACTCCAAATTGTGCTTGATAAATAAACGTTGGCACCATAATTTATCAAGAGGAAAAATCACTTGTTCCGTACTCCAAATTGTGGCTGATAAACAAATTTGGCCCCCAATATTTTACAAGAGCACAAGATCACTTGTGTTTCTCATACTGTCTAGACTGAGGGCAGACGATATTTCTTTCGTTGAGGCATTCTGTTTTTCAAATGTTTCCTTGAAGAATATGCTCGGACATACTGAAACGTAATTATACTCATGCATTCGGAAGATAGAGGAGGCGAGAGGCGTATGCTTAATTAGCAAAACACATGTGCTATTCTGTATGGTCAATTGCTCCCGTCACTAGACATTGACAAATTAGTAGTGTAATTTAACTAAGTGGATTTTGATGAACTGGTGAGTAGTGAGAGTAATGGTCGATACGTACGTGTTTGGTTGTTATCGTGGGAGGCAAGTGACAAGGTGCTGATGTGTACATCCCACACTAGTGGAAAACGGGGCAGTAGTCCCGGTTCCAGACGGCCTCTAGTCCCGGCTGGGCAACCCGGACTACCAAATCGGGACTAGAGCCCCCCCCCCCCCCCCCCCTATAGTCCCGGTTGGCTACGAACCGGGATTAGAGTACCTCCCACGTGGCCGCGGGCTCGCTGGATGTCTTTAGTCCCGGTCCGTAACACGGACCGGGACTACCGTTAGGCCTTTTTTTTTCTTTTATAATTTTTTTCAGAATTGCACGGACCGGGTGTCGTGTGTGTTTAGTGCCGGGGTTTTGGATAGTTTCGGAAACACGTCGATACGTCGATATAAATTATATTGTACTATGATCACACGTTGATGCATATATATAACACACTTACAAATTAATTGTAACACATGAATTTGTCGTCACGTTTCCGTACACAAAGTACTCAAATGCATTAATTATACATGCATGAAATCATAGTACATTTATATATGTAGATAATAGTGCTCTGAATTTTCAGGTATGACATCATCAAGAAGAAATCCCGCCAGCTCCTCCCCAATTGCTCTTATACGGTCATCTGGTAGGAGGCCGGCCCGCTTCCTTACAATCTTTAAAAGAAGGAGAAAATTAAACAATTATGAATGAAACTCCACACAATTGATATGCATATTATTTTGTTAAAAAAAACTTGTGAACAATGTATAATTACGTACCTCTGCGTTTCTTCGATTTTCGAATTTTCATAAGTCATCCTATGAATGTACTCGCAAACGTAGTACCCACATAAGAGGGTCCCTTCTGGCTGTTCCAGACACCACTGTTCGAGAATAGAATTCAACACATTAAGTTTGGTAATGGTATTGCAAAACTACATTAATTCATGGATATAGGTATAGTACTACTTACTTGGTTCAGAGTCCATACCAGCTTCTCGTGCCATTTACCGGGTACTTACTTGACGAATGTCTGCCATGCTATACTCGACAAAGAAAGAACAAAATATCTGTTATTAATTAATTACTTGATATCACGAAATGAATGAAAGAGAGGTCGGTATAGTAATGTGATAAGAATTTAAATTACTCTTTCATGACATCAAACAAGCTCTTGTACTTTCTAGGGTCTCTCCTTAATGAGTCGTAGACTTCAATTATTCCCTGGTGATATCTAATGACCACGAGAATAAAGTGGTAGCTGCAAATTTACATACAGAGGCATGCGCATATAACTCATCAATTAGACTTAAGATACCGGGTGAGCAAAAATAGAATGTGTACAAGCAATTAGTAACACTTACCTGAAGTTGTAAAAAAGAAATATTTCTTTTTTGTCTTGCTGTCGCTTGAAAGCCTATATCATTACTCCCTTTACAACTTGTGGTTTCTTTCTTATGCTCACTTCATGAATAACATTAGGGTCCATGAAACCAATCTCCACCGGTTTTATTATTTCCATTTTGTAGTCGATCATCTTCTTTCTGCACAAATAGCGTACCAAAATTAGAATGTGCTGTGAGCTATATATATATAAAGACTTAATTAAATTACAAAAATAAATAACTTACAGACAAAAGATACTGATGATTGCTTTATCGAGGGGTAAACCATTGTATAATTGGAAAAGTTCGGAGAAATCAATTTGCACACCGTAGTCATCGTAGAAGTGTTCCTCCTTTCTAACTTTTGTCATGATACCTATTATACCTTTCTTCATTTTATGAATATTTTCAAATGTTCATATTTTATAAACTTTACATTTTCCAAATGTAAATATGAATATGTTATATATATTGAACATTTAAATAGATGAGTTGAGTAAAACCGTTGTACTAATAAAATCCGAGGTAGGATAAATATATTCAACATTTTAAATATTTAATGAAAAACCCTCAACTTTTTAACAGTCAAAACAAAATTCTACCAATTATACACATATGTATAGAACAAGTTAGGATAAATAAATATCTCATACATTATTACAAATACCACAATACATCAAAATCATTCAACACTTCTTCGTGTCTGTCATTTTTTCTTCTTATCGCGTCGTATCCATGGACATCTTCATCATTTAACGCGATGGTTGGGTCAATTTTCACTGTGAAGGGGGGAATTTCATCAAACTTATTGTAATCTTCTGACATGTCTGTCTTGTCCTCCACTCCCACGATGCTTCTTTTCCCCGAAGAACTATGTGGCGCTTTGGCTCGACGTCGTATGATGCATTCACTGCTTGCTTATCTTTTCTTTTCTTCGGTCTGCTAGACATGTCCTTCACATAGAAAACCTGAGCCACTTCACTGGCTAGGACGAATGGTTCGGTGTCGTATCCAAGATTCTGCATATCCACTGTAGTTATTCCGTACTTCGGGTCTACATGTACCCCGCCTGTCAGGTTGAACCATTTGCACTTGAACAAAGGGACTTTAAAAAATGGTCCATATTCAAGTTCCCATATCTCCTCTATGTAACCATAATATGTGTCCTTTTGCCCATTGGTGTTTGTTGCATCAAAGCGGATACCACTGTTTTGGTTGGTGCTCTTTTTATCTTGATTAGCCGTGTAAAATGTATTTCCATTTATCTCATACCCTTGATAAGTCAATATAGTCGAAGATGGTGCATTGGCCAACAAGTATAGCTGTTCTCCAACAGTGCTGTCATTAAAGAGACGTGTTCGCAACCAACCTCTGAAATTCTTCACGTGTTCTTCATCAATCCAATATTTAGATTGCTCTGGGAAGTTCAAACGTAGAATATTCTTATGTTCCTCGATATACGGAGCCACCAAGCTGGAATTATGTAGAACCGTGTAGTGTGCTTGACTATAAGAATGCCCGTCCATACATATTATTGCTTTCTTTCCCAGCGTGCCTTTCCCCGCAGTCTCCCCTCATAGCGTGATTGAGGAACCCCGATTGCCTTGAGGTCAGGAATAAAATCAACACAAAACTCAATGACCTCCTCTATTCCATAGCCCTTGGATATGCTTCCTTCTGGCCTAGCACGGTTATGAACGTACTTCTTTAGAACTCTCATGAACCTCTCAAAGGGGAACATGTTGTGTAGAAATACGGGACCGAGAACGAAAATCTCTTCGACTAGATGAACTATGAGGTGCGTCATAATATTGAAGAAGGAGGGTGGGAACACCAACTCGAAGCTGACAAGACATAGGACCACTTCCTTCTGTAAATCCGGCAGAGTTACTGGATTGATGACCTTCTGAGAAATTGCATTGAGGAATGCACATAGCTTAACAATGGGTACTCGAACATTTTCCGGCAGGAGCCCCCTCAGTGCAAGAAGTAATTGTGTCATAATCACGTGGCAGTCATGAGACTTAGGTTCTGAAACTTCAACTCTGTCATGTTAATTATTCCCTTTATATTCGACGAGAAGCCTGACGGGACCTTGATACTGTTTAGTACTTCAAAAAAGATCTTCTTCTCTCTTGGTAAGAGCGTAGCTGGCAGGACCTTGATACTTCTCTGCATTCAGGTTGTCTCGTTCGTGCATATGTTGCTGGTCCAGCCGTGATTCCGGTGTATTTTTCGTCTTCCCATACACGCCCAAAAAGTTTAGTAGCTTCACGCAGAGATTTTTCGTCACGTGCATCACGTCGATTGCAGACTGAACCTCTAGGATTTT